>QEWY01001293.1:1500584-2058695 GCA_006503575.1 Baylisascaris schroederi
GAATATTGAGTGAGGTGATTTAAGCATCGCACAAAGCAAATTTAGGTGTTTACAATCATAGCAAGCAATAAGCGTTAAGCAATATGCTTTTCGTTATTTCACTGTGAAAACAATGGTTCGTTGTTTACTTATTGGAGCGTAACTGCGCTTAGATATTAAGAAAATAACCATTAGGTTTATTTCAACCTATTGAATTTTGAGATATCCCAGTGAGAGCGCCAGAGTCTGATGAAATTTTTGCTCTTTGTGAGAGTTATTATTGAAGTCGGAAATGAAGTGACTACAAGCATTTTGATTTGCTCCATTGATCCAATTTCTTAAAATATACTTCCACCTTTTTCCAAGTACTAAAGATTAGGTTTATTCAAGCATAATTGCGAGCATTTAGTTAAATTAGAAAGAGTGAAATCCAGAGAAATTCAATGAATATTATGGCAATGAAAATGAAAGAAATACAATAATTGATTCGGTAAGCACTTCCTTTGAGAAATGTCAACAAGAGTTTAATAACCAACTTATACACGGTGAATGGTCAACATTAATGGATCGGATACAATCACAATGACGTATCACCATTATCTATTCAAGATAATACACTACTTTGCAAAGAGCGTTTCACATAAACTTGTTAGCTTCATAATATCCTCACGATGTATTTGATGAACAATTAACATTTTTCATGAAGTAGACTGCACACGACGTTTGCTTTATGTTGGATTCACTTGAAGTTAAGTTATGCCACAATGGAAGTAGTGATCAGCAAAAATTCATCTACGGTTACTCGTTGATTGAGAATCTAAGTTATTCAAATTTTTTGCGATATTTGAGAAGGAATCTCTTATTTAGAGGTTGCTATATTCACGATGAGCTTACTTTTTCATTGCTTTGCTTTTCTTTTCTTATTGTCTATACAAGTAGGTGTTTAAATATTGTTTTGATGCCTGAAAAATATCGGATCACAAAACATTGAGGATGCATGTTGCTTCTGAGATTTCAACCTTTTGTTTCAGCGATTGTATGACATTATGCTCAAAGGAAGGGACCTTGATTTACGAAGAAGGGCTTCTAACTGAAGGGGAGCTTCTGTTAGCAAATCGCCTCAGTAGGGCTGTTCTATTCAAAGTGGGCCTATTTGACCGCGTTTTTATTATCTAACAGGTGCTTTTATTTTCAAGGAAGTTTTCATTAAACGACTCCCTTAGTGAGTCTTGAACAGCATTCACATTACCGTGGGGCCATTTTTTCGTATGAGATGCCATCTTGACGTGTTTTTTTTTGCGGTGGAGTGAAAGAAGATGTAACCATGAGGATAAATACGATAGACGACAGACTTAGAATCGACGGCAGGCATTATAAGAGCTCTCAACTTATTATATTGCAAGGCTTATAACCGAGGATCACGGCCTATTGAACTATGCATTAAATGAAAACGTTTTACGAAAAAGTGACTACAGCGGTGTATTTGTGGTATATACACCACTCTCAAATGCTTATAGTGTAGTGTTTATGTATAGACTGACACAACAAACTTTTTTGATTTTATTCGTTCAGTCGGTTTTGTCGCGAATATAAAAAGATCGGGATATTTTGCATCTATGGAATGTGATAAATAAAAGAATGGATAAAGATTATTCAAGGAGCTATTCACTTCAAGCAAATAGATGCAAATGTGAGCGAAATATACGAATAAGCATAAGAGGAATTCAACGCAAAACAAGCAAACGTATCTTAAAGAGTGCTCTCTCCAATGCTCTTCTATGCATTGTTTTCAGTTTAAGCTTAGTTTATTGAAGCTGAAATTCTCTCTGTTTGCCTTTTTTATCGAGAGTCGGTTTTTTGTCTGAAGCAAGCACACTTATTCTTTATTGGCCTAGTCCTATAGCGCTCGGAGCATTTCTTTTCGCTCGATTTCACCAGGACAATGCTCAAATTTTTGGTATCTACGATGCAGCGCACTAGTCGCATACCTCAAAGTTAGGTACTTTAAATCCTATTGCAGATATACAGATATATGAGGCACTCATTTACCGAAATTACACCTTGTATACAGCTGTAGTAATATTTTTTTCTGAGATTCTCAATGATCACGAGTGACATTCAATACCTACTCATCTCCAGATTGTTAGGTGAGGATAAATTTTCCATTTTATTTGAAGTGCTCATATACTACAGAGTCGATGATTTCACAGTTATGAAACGAAGGGCTTTTTATAATAAAACGGAAAAACGACAGCAGATTACCCAAAAGGACTAAGACAGGCTTCATCTGAATTTTTCGACGTTTCGAAAACATATTCCCCGCATAATTTTCGACAAAGTTAGATGAGTTGAGCTAAAAGAATCGAACGTCTGGGGTTCAAAGGTTTCGGAAAGATGCAATGTGGTAAAATTTTATGCAAACCAATTATCCATCATCTAAGTTTGAATACATTGGAATGGCTGAGGCAGTGTATAATGCGATGAATTTGTAATCGGCCTGATCGAAACTATAGATAAAATAGACTTAAATGTAGAAATCGTGGAATTGAATGCAATAACCAACAAACATTTTTGATTTATACTTTGAACATTATAGTGGACTCGGCTTTGTTGCGAAATTTTGAGCTGTTTCCTTGAAATTACTTGCGGCTTTGATAGAATAAAATTTTCTTGCTTTTACAATCTCTGTGTTTCACAACACCGAGAGTTTCTGTGATCGTCAGCGCATAAGTTCCACTGCTCGGAGCATTTAGAAGAGCACGGGGAGAAAGAAACAAAATCATAGCCCCCGCGTTCGTAAATGCGGTTTACACCTGGATTTATGTGAAGCGAGAAGAAGCTCTCAAATAATGTATTATAATTAAACCAATCATGAGACTCAGAAGGAACGAACATTACTCAACTTTCTGCAGAATTTGATGGTCGCACATCCACGAAAGTGTTGCTCTGCTTATGCGTTCATGAAGAGACAATTAGTGGGTTTAAGGCACATGGTATTCTTCGCCCAAAATAAGCTCTAAATGATCTCACGCTTATTTTTATCAGGGGCCAAGGCTCCCTATTTTCAGCTGATGCAATAGGCTGAGAAAATCTTATGCTATCACAGAGTTGCTTATACACTAAAGACACCCCACCTCCATGATCTTGGTTTCTCTCCTTTGTCGCTTTCTCAGAGAAGGAAATTCGGACAATCTCCTCTCGAATTCGGACTGTGCTAACTCACCTCTCCTCTCCCTTCGAGGGAGATGAAATATGGCTGGAGTTCGAGGTTTTATGGCACATTGAGGATGGATCTATGAAGGTGCATGGAGAGTAGCGTTTGAATAGGTCATTAATGTGCACTCATCATCTGTTGATCCTTTCGGCTGAATTGGTACAATGATGTGAGTGATCTGAGCAGATGACAAATCCTGCAAGGCGCAAAAATTGCAGGTAGTTGAAAGATTAAACGTCAGAGTGAGACGAAATGAATAACGCTGTACTCGCACTATTTGCCTTCGTTGCGGTAGTCGTTGTCGTAATCGAAGCGTCACGTTTCGATGGTCGTGAAGCATCATTACCGGTTAATTCATTTGATTTCTTTTGCTTTTTCACAAATGAGAGGTAAACTCAAAATGGGGGTGAAGTATTTTGTTCGAAAATGTTTCTCAGATATTGAAAACAATTTGTTCAAAAGAAGATTCAAGATTAATGGAATATATTATAAGAGCAATGTAACCGTTCTAGCGTGAATTAAACTTACAACAACCTAACTGTTGAGATATTATGGATGATAGAGCCCTTGTAATAATAGTGCAACATCGTTATGTGTGTGTTTTGAGATGGAAGTAGTGCTAAATGGTTCTTTTGGTTTGGTGGTATCCTCACAGCTTAAATTGGCAAGAAGACTTTTCTGCTAAGCGTGTATAGTTCATTTTGCTCCAAATTACATTATTTGAATTGGTGAGGTCTCACTTCCCCCTGGAAATTTTTCAGCGCACGTTCACATATGCGCGTAAAGTTTCATTATCATGGACAGTCTCTCGAACTGGGAGATTTTGTCATTACAATACACTAAATTTCTGCTTTATTCTGCTTGCATTCCTAATATATTTCCATGAGCAAAGTAATACTATGACATGATCCTCCATAATAATGTTTAATTAAAGATATTTATGGAGTGAACATCGTCTTCCTATACTTGGGAAAAACTGATATTCCCTGCTAACACAGTCATAAGCATTTCACAAAGAAGTATGGGCGACGGAGCCACTGAAAAGTTCCAGGTCATATATTTTAAACATAAAACGTACCGAGAGAGAAAACAGCAAGCAGTGGGCATCTCATAAACCAATAAATCCGAATCGAATTTACCCCACATTGTTATGTTTTTCCTGCGTTATGACTGAGTGCTTACAACTGGCATATCGCTAATAATTGCTTTCAATGTGCAATGCACTTAGTATTTATTGAAATCACTAGATAAAAAGGTGATACTGAAGTGATATCCTTATTGTGGAGGTAAGTTTACTAACCTTATTTCTGGCGTTGCTGTTCGCTTTATGGCTCACATTCGTTAATCAAGAATTTACAACTTTTTGAGGTACCATTCGATCACTCAAATGTCACACTTTACCACTAGATCGCGGTAACATCCTACAACCCAACGAAAACGTTTCTTGCAGTCTAAAGGTAGCACAACAATTGCGCTTTCATCATACGCGTCTTCTGCAAGCGCGCCACCCACGAATACGCCTAGGTAAGGCAGCCCCTCGCAGTTGCCGCTGAACACCGTACTTTTTATTAAAAAAAAAAAAGAAAAAGAAAAAAAAAGCAATACGTGCGCGTCCGACAGAATAAGTACAGTAACACCTTTGAAGTAAGCAAAACGCAGGGGATAAAAGTCTTAAACACCAAGCAACAGTATGCCCAAACCAACGAGCTTCGATTCCATCAAATAAATAACAAATGTATTCCTCCAAAAAGAGGACGTCAGGAGCCTAGATGATCGGGAAACGGATTTTTACAAGACTCTACGCAGAGTGCACATGTCCGAGGCACATTTGTGGAAGGTGCTTACCTTGGGGCCTGTTTGCCGATAGGACAATTGTCACATGAGCCTTTCGAAGGCTTCCATTTTTTGTAGAACGTATGGAGCTCTCGTCTTCCTTCCTTCTCCAATACATTCAAGCAATATCATCGTTGATGTTCTAATTATGATGGCAATTTTAAGCGATTTCGGCGAGCGATCAACCCATTCACAGATTCAATCGGCAAACGGAACACTGGGATCGTTGCTGACCGTGATCTTCCGAAGCGATACTTCGATGCGCTCGCTGGCCAATCACTAGGCAAGCGTGCATCGCCGATATATTACTTGCTCGATGAATAGACCTTCACACAGATTGACTCCTTCATTCGCCTCTTATTTCAATTGAATTCATTTGTGTACTTCGAGTGAGTCGTTATGAAAATCACTGTCGAGCGTTTTTCAAAGTCGAATAAAATGTCTCGGTGACCTTTTCTCTTTCCAAACTTCGAAACAACGGCACGCACAAACATTCTTCTTCCATTTCTTCCAAACAATGGGAAATTACCACATTTTTTTGAATATAAGTCCAGGTCTCCTGGCCAGAGTGGTAAAGTAATTCTCATCGATCAAAAGAAAAAAAAAACGCCATAGGTATATCTCATCAATTAGTGCCATCGTTACTACGCAATACGCAGTAAACGTTTCACAGTTCCCTCCTACTGTACCCTTCACTACTTCATTTATTGAGCGCCGAAAAAAAAAACAAAAAAAACGACATAACCATCCACGTTTGCCTGCATTTCTTCAGATCGCAATCCGAACAACTTGCATGGCCCGAATTCATAGTCGCATTAAAGCAATTTTTAGTACTATCAATTAAAAAGCTCATACATAGTAATTGGCAAACGACCTCATCAGAAAAAATGTTGAAAGATCGTTCGAGTGAGAAAAAAATGCAACTTTCTCTTCGTTTGGAATTCTGCTATGAAACGACATGCAATGTTACTTTCGAAAATTTAGAATATTACCTTTGCTAAACATATTCATTTCATAGCGTATATTGAAGTGCTTTCCTATTCATCTTATCCCTCACAACTTGTACTCATCACTGATAAATGTATTGATGCATAAAATTACTTACAAAAAAAACTTTTTTTTACTGGACAGAAGTACAAGGCAACGTAAATAACAGAACCGAAAGCATCGGATATCTCAAGATGGTCGTTTAAATAGAGAAATCGTCGGCGATATGTAGAAGCGGAAAATAAACTTTCTTGACATCAATTCCGTTGCGCATCTTCAAGCAAACCCGTCACCATAGGTGAGAACGAGCGAAATGAACGAACGTCGGACAGAGAAAACGATGTATCACAAAAAAGACATGCCTCAACAACGTATAAATTGTGCATGGAGGAAGACAACTGTTAGTCGAAATGATAATAATCAGAAGGTGATGATGCTCTTTCGAAGTTCAGCCCTCATTAGCTTGATCTCGAGCTCAAGTACTCCAGGTATGTATCGACCATAAGCCCTCAATCATTCTCTTATCAAAAAAGCAAATGCTTGTTTATGAAAGAAACAATTTCACCCATTATGGTCATTATATTCTTCTCGCCGTGCATTCTATTCCCTTTCCGATGTGGTCTTATCCTCCAAACGTTTCGGTGCGAATCAAAAACAGGCAATACTTCTTGTATGATCATCTCACAAAATCACATACAACGCATATATTTAGTCCCGTGAAGAATATTCATTCAGCTCATTAGAGGAGGATTGTTGATTTGTTAAATAAGAAAGGGTAAATATTTTCCCTCCTTCAGCAGTAAACATTATTTGCTTGTTCGAACCTCTTTACGCTCTCAGCAGGTCACCTTTACTCATCTAATATCAGCAATAAAATAAGTGGCTTTTGTTTCAGTGACCATGATGGATAAAGTCGAGCAAGAATTTCTGCTCAGAGGGGTTAAAGTCCCGTTATACGGTGAAACACTGAAACTCCACAAAAAGTTTTCAGTTCAAATAATCAAATAACCAACGGGAAAAACAAGAAATTATAGACTGCGAAACAACGCACGAAGAGATTTCAATATTTGTATATAGACTTCAATATATAGAATTCAAAAATATTTGGGCACGCTTTACAGTGCTGATTAATTTTTCTTTTCTCTTTGCCACATTTAAATTTTCATAAACAATGAGGGGAACGGCGCAGTGGAAAAAAAAAAGAATGAAGCAATCAGAAACAAATGAACTTCCAAACATCAAATGGCGACCAATTCGAATCCGTCTTGAATTGCTCGCTTTATGGATTTCTGACAAATTACGAGGAATGTAAACTTTCAATTTTTAAAGGATTTCAATCCACATAATCCATGTGAGTTTTCCACTAATAGGCTAGAGCATTTTCTTATCAAAAGCACTCGTAAGCAAGTAATGACAGGTGGTCATTACACACATAAGGGTATATATTCATGGGAGAAAAAAGATCTACTGAAAGGACTAATAGACGCCAACGATAAAATATATTAACGGGACAATATATGCACTCATATCAATAAAAATCACTGGCTTTTTTATCAAATTCGCTTCAAAAAATTTGCTTCAAAACTCCATCAAAATCAAATAAAACCTCCATATAAAGTCTAAATTGTTGCTGAATTCAAGCAGATTATGAGTGATTGAAGCGAATGGAATTGAATGATCGGTTAATTTGAGGATAGCACAAAGGCGAATGTGCTTTGCTAAAATCTTCGATGAGAAAAATAGCATTGGACAAGGCGTCATTTCCAGAATCACTTTTTATAAATTATATCGTCAATCCATTGTGCGCAAGAAGGACGCAGTTCTCAAACAAAGAAACAATATAAAACAAAACAAAATCAGATCGGCGTTTCATCAAACTTGAATATTATCATATCAGAATTCAAGTTTACATGTAAGAACGAAAGGCAAATTATTACAAAAAAAAGAGATACTTTGAAATATGGGAGATCATTGCAAAGAAAATAAGTAGATCGTACCAACCAGTAAATAAGTTCAGCACAATCCATTAAAAGTCAATAATCGAATCCTTATCACTTAATTGTGGAGTAACCGGGATGTGAAATTATATGATATATAAATACCCATTAATCGGTTTCCTCCAGAGCGACGAAAGCTCGCCGCTCATTTTCATTCTTTTCTTCACCCTCTCGACGATGTTTACCGACACCTCCGAAAAGGCGTTTCTTACCTTTTGCGAAAAACACTCGATCATGCACCTATAAAAAGAAATAAGGATCGAGGCGATAAGGTACTTTACAATTGATCTTCCCAAAATTTCGCATCTAGCGTGCAATTTCTTTTTTTCTTAATTTTATGAATAACTGTTATGAGTTGTGATATAAATGTGACAACACCACACAATTATACAGCATTCTTTTGGGAACTGAATGGGAAACTGAAATGTTATCAACCATCACAAATCTCTCTTGCAACAAAAATTGCGCATTATGCCTGTCAGGTAAAGTTATAATATGTGCCTAATTTCAGTTCTTCAAAATATTCCTCTCGAAATCTGGTAAAAACTTGTAAGCCTCAAGCAAAGTCCTAGAACTGCATGAAAACTAAAAAGTCAACTTGGTGAGTTAAGTTATTTCGAACTTCCCTCTAAACAACAGATTCCTAAATGAACAGCAAGATCACCTTCGAGGCAGCACAATTTCTTGTGATCTTTGAAGGCAGCGCAATTTCTTTTGATCTTTCAAAACAGCACAATTATTTCAGGCTTTTTTTAATACCAGACGCTACAAAAAGCAGCATGCAAACATAACCTGCTAACCTCTTCGTCATCTTCACCGTCTTCAATACCACACGTTTCGGCGCCAGGAAGTTCGAGACCGTTCGAGGCGCCCTTCGATTCCACTAACTTCATGTATTTGTATTCCAAACTAAAGTATCAATATCACAATTTCATAACTGCTCATTTAAACAAGCTTTCAGTGCGAAATAAAGTTTCCTTCTTGTGGCAAAATGGGAAATATGCTCGCAGAAAAATTAGAGAGTGGAAAAGCACAATTAGCATCAGTGAAATGTTCGTTTAACCTGAGCAATTTCCTACCGGGAAGCAATATCACAATAATCCATTTTTGGGATTGAAAAAAGTGCCGTGATTGTTTG
Source organism: Baylisascaris schroederi (assembly GCA_006503575.1). Taxonomy (NCBI): domain Eukaryota; kingdom Metazoa; phylum Nematoda; class Chromadorea; order Rhabditida; family Ascarididae; genus Baylisascaris; species Baylisascaris schroederi. Next base: position 1,509,733 of record QEWY01001293.1, read on the forward strand.
AAAGCTACATGATGAAAATTTATATGAAGCACTGCTTAAGGCCTCCGAGCTAACAATCAGAAAATGTGTACTCCATTCGACAATAATCTTTGAAAGTCATAAAAGCGCAGTATAAAATTCTTTTTTTGCAGCAAGCATTTGCAACTGCTGTCATTTCATGAACACTTATATAGAGTATAAATTTCAAATATTGTAATTACTCTTTCAATTTTGCTCGAATGAGAGAAATTTGGTATCATCTTAACAAGATGGGAGGCGCAATCCACGATTGGAACCAAAAATGACCAGAAACATGGCTCGAAATCAAAAAATTTCAAAATCGTTCGAAATCTAGGTCATGAATAACCAGGAATTTGAATGAAACAGATAACTTGTGCGCATAAATGATTGAATTCTTAAATAAAAACAAATTAAATCATTACCGTTTATTCTTTTGGCACACAAGAATTACAATAACACAAAGTGTTATGGCCAATGCGACGATAACGAAAATGAGTATCTGCATATGGACAGTCAACGAAGTGCACGCCTCTATGCGCTCCCTGCTTTCTGCACCCGATAGAACGCAATGCCTGTGAAAATTTGAAAACTTACTACTGCTCCATATTACAGTACATGTATGCACATATATTACTCGAAATAGTGGCCTTATTGCATGAAAAATCAATCATAGCAACAATGTGATAAAGAAATCAAGAAAACTCGATGACGTTCGCTTATATAATAAAGTGGCAAATAAAGGAAAATTAAACGAAGTGGCGAATGTGAGTTTAACAACGTCTTCAATGTGATCATCAGTAGGCATAGAATGGAACACTAGTCAAACAACGTTCTCATTGTACGCATCAACGCCACTCGCTACATTTTTGTAAGAGGAGAAAAAGCGGCGCTTAAAGCATGCATTTCAATCAGCGAGCAATAAAAACTTTTTCCACCTTAGAAAGAACCCATGATGCTCATTTTATGAACTTGAGTATTTTTCAACTCTTCTATTATTTTGTAATGCTTGTGATCTGACTCTCCTCTACTTTGCTGTCATCGACTGTTATTACCAGTTCACAGTGCCCACATTGACTGCCTACAGTTCCACATACGTTCTGATGTGGGAGCAATACGAAGCCTATAGTATTCTGCATTTAAAACGAAACTTCCTTCAACTTTATAACCAATATGAAAAGGTTTTATGATCTCGGTAATGCTGAAAGTGAATCAGACGAAGAAAATAATAAAAATAATTAGAACCTGATATTGAGAAGCATGAATCGCCTAGAATATGAAATGGTAGGTGAAGTTACGAATGCCTTGATATTATGAGAAAAATTTCATGAAGCAACTCAAAAAAAGGTTTTTAAAAAATCTGGAAGTTATTTGCGGACGAACGTCCAGCATCAATGATGAAAACTACAGTACTTATACTTGACGTAAGCATTAACTAGGAATAATATGCCTTAACATAGAAATATATGAATAAAATACCTCGCTGGTATGCTATGTACAGTAAGCTTCCCATTAACGCATTCTCCACGTATTACCGTATAGTCGTGTGCAGTGCATATGGGACATGCCTGTGATGTAAGCAAGATTATGTGATAGAGACATCCGTCGCATGTTCCATCGGGGCAACCGCTTGGAAGACGAGCCTAGAAAAATATTACCACATAAATACACGATGGATTAAATGAAGTGAAATAATTTTCTTCCAAATCATGCAATCCCATCTTCAAGTGATGCCCTATGAAAAAACAGCAACATCAAAAACATGTAGTCATTGAAATATTCATAGCAAAAATTTTTTCGCGTAAGCCAGATATTTTTGCACGAAGGTTTTCTAAAGCGCATGAAAATAAACTTCACTTTCTCTAAAATACTTTGAAAGTATTTCATGGTTCCTTTTATCAATTCACGGCTTATTAAAAGACAGCGGGCTGAGGAGCGCTTCCCCTTTCACAAGGGTAAAAAAATCCTATGCATATCCAAGTGGAAAAAAATACTTTTGAAAGAGTATGACGAAAAAAACAGTAATGAGAGTATTTACGTGCGACTCTAAGAACTGTGAGGCATTCAGTCGAACAAGTGCACTCTAAACGTGAGGAAGGCAACTCAGCACGCCAATGAAAAATATTACTCTGGCGGACTTTCGCATAGTAGAGATTAATCTGACAGTCCCTTTTTGGTGCAGGCTGAGTTGAGGCCGTGCTTATCTCATATCCGATGCGTCTATCAATATCTTTTGCAATCACTATCAATTAAACGTGGTCTTCTCTCCTCTTGTCCAACTTGCAATATGTTGAAGATACAACCAATAAGCGAAAAAATCAACAATGGGCAAAGTGCGATGAACTCTCTTGACGTACCTCAGGCGAGGCACTTCTTGTGGGATCACATCGAGCCGTTACAACAGCACGGAAACCATTCGGGCATAGATCCGACGATGCCGCTGTTGAGCCGTAGAAGAAATGAACGTCAGGAAACCGAACTGCTATATCGCTTCCACCTAGAATCGATGCTCTCTCTCTCTCAAAAAAAACATTTTTTTCGACGTACTTTCCTATGCAACGCCAGGAAAAGGCAAACCAACTGGCTTATAGAACATGGAAATATTTTTCTCAAGCAATTCTGAAGTGTTATTCAGTTGAGGTTCGTTCTAACTTTCGCTACATACCTCACTTTGTCTCCTGTTCTCTATGTCTCNCCCCCCCCCCCCCGTACCTCATCCTCAACCTAGGCTAAAAAGAGTGCAAAGCATATTTCAGAACCAGCTTTAATGGAAAATTGTGAAAGCAAAGAATTTTTTTCATATTATACAAATTGATGCTACTGCAGCATCAGTATGGCAGTCGTAGTGCCAAAATAAAAATCACAGTGTGTATAAAATTAAACAACAAAAGAATAAATAACAGAATAAAACATAATTCATACCATAGTCAAGCTCCTTGTCGCTCAGTTTCACATCACCGAACTCTTTTTCCATCGTTATTGCCAAAAGTTTATTTCCTAGCCTGAAGCATATCCACTTGACGCAAACATAAGAAATCATAACCAAACAAATTATCTATGAATGCGTTCGTATAAAAAAACAGCATTTTCAAAATTCGCAAATTCTCGACAAGCTGAAGTTTGTACGTGAATAAGACATTTAAAAAAAAACTTTGAAACTCTCAGTGCATAAGGCATTATAGAATGCTCTCCAACAAACACAAACTCTAATACAGGTGAAACATCACAACATTCATATATGCAGAAACAAACGACTAGCATATATTTCGTTTCGGCTGATCATCTCTGTAAGAAAAATGTTTCCGCAATTAATTACTTACAGCAATGGGGAAACATAAACGAGTTTTTCGGATATGTTAGAAGACGCGTGCAGAGGAAGTGCTGTCGAGCGACATACAAACGATTCGACTGATTCATGAGCCTAAAACAAAAATCACCTCTCAATGTTATACTCATGCTAGTTTAAACTCGATATATCACATTAAATAGATTTAGCCAATGAGCAGATACGGTCGATCAGTAGACATGACCAATGAAAAGATATGGCCAATGCATTGTGTACTTAGATAAAAGGTATTAAGAGGTTTTACAAACTACTGTGATCTGCAGGAAGGCGTTTTACCTACGAGTGCAACTTTTCTACCAGAAAACAATCACAGTTTTCCCGAATCCTTATAGGAATACCTACAGGAATACTCTCCAGTTTCCCGAGTCTTATTCGCATTCACTTTTTTTTTTCAATAAGAAGTCTTGCTCTAGCTAATTGTACCGAACCAACAAGCATTCACAATAAATTCCCATATTTTAAATTTTGCTGATAGACAAAAACATTGCAAATAAATACTACATCATGGTGAAATTTACAACCAAATCATAGCAGACCACTGTAAATCAAACAAATTGACAAGAACAACAAAGGCTGAATGAGCAATAACGCAAATGCACTAAAGCGGAAAAGACATTAGCAATAATGGCAGACTACTGATGTCAAATGTAAGATTGCGACCTCACACCACTCTCACAAGTTGAGCGACCTGCTCGCGAAATAACTGAGCAATCCTTATGGTCTCAAAGGTGTAGGTAAGCACTTACAAAGAATAAGCGCATAAAATATATTCGAGGGTTTTGATCACTTAGGAAGAGGCAAGAAAATAGTATTCGCTATGAAATCGAGAAAGGAAAACAGTAAAGCTTATAGAACAAATCAGTTTTCACTACACTATAAACAAGCGTAACTGAACGAGGGAATAATGGTCTATTTTACAGCCATCGTAATTTTCGCACAAACCGAAAGAAAGCATGTGTTACCTAGCGTGAGAAAGGTCCATGTATGAGCAAAATAACTGAAAATCTATCGCCTGGCTATACAGTTAACAACAACAATAGACAATGGAATCCAAAATAACCTCTGCGACAAGCGATGCGGCCTGTCCAAAATCGGAAACATCGTAAGTTTCTGTGCACGTAGCGCCTCCTTCTGTCAGAAGCGATATATTGAACGAATGAAAATAGGAAGTTCCTTCACGTGCAAAAACCTTTACGCCAGTTGCAACAAAAGTTCTGCAAATATGAGACACATTCATTTTGATGACATGAATTCTGATACAGTAGAAATTCAGATAAAATTTTATATTTAAATAACGAAAACTGAATATTCAAAATGCTAGGCAATGAACATTAAGTGTTCTCGAGGTTAATTAGAGAGATGAACAAAGATTCCAAAGGGATATGGTACAGATAGCAGTATAAAAATTTTAGCGTATGATCGCGGTGCGCAATAGTTTATTAAATGCAGCCACTGATCGATTTACCCACTGCATTAGAACATATCCATGGAAAAATTCCCGAAGGTTTTACATTAGAGATTCCTTTGTTAAAGTACATAATAAAGATTTTTTTTTTTACATACGAATAAAAAAGATTCCGTCTCAATAACATAGCGAGGAGAATCGGGTTTCATCAAAACGAAAACATTCTCAGAGGCTTTTCTGAGAGGCCTTAATAAACTGAAAGTCGCAGAGTTGAAGTTAGAACATCTAATGCGGAACAAATTTAGCACAGCAACAACAGAATACGAACACGTTTAGAATGTAATTGCTTACCTGTTAAGGAAACTTGTGAAGTCGAATGTGGTGGTTTTATTATGTGGTGAACGAATACTGAGAATACCAATAGAAGAGCACGTCACACCATCTTCCGAATCTAAATTGGGCCCACAAGGTATACAGCTTTTCTCGCCCACACGATCACTCGACGTATTCAGCATCGTGCTTCGTGGGCATTTCCGACACTCTCTACCCTGGAAAAAAGGATGCTTATTATTGATGCACAAATTGCATATTTTCAAACAGCTAACATATAAGTTCCTTCACAATAACATGCATCAATAAAAGCTTCTAATGAGGTTCTATTATTGTGAAGACCTATCAGGATAAAGATGACTCGTATGCAACCGAGTTCTGATGTGCTTAATACAGAAGATTACAAGCTATTTTACTTTTCGTATTTTTCAGAACAATGCGTTTTAAGGCCTATCGCCTAGTAAAATAGGGTGATTTTCAAAATGCGCATTCGTGGTGGCAGATAATTCGATGCATTTCTGTATTTTTGTAACTAAAATGTAGTAATTGAAGTTGGTTAAGTGGTATCACTCAGAATTCGTTGTTCCAATGAAAGTTATATGTGCGACTGTTGGGCCTTTAGGTGGTTTCGGATAGAAAACTTGAACGATGAATAGAGCATCAAATTTACAAAAAAATAAAGCAAGAAAGAATACTATCAATATATTTGCCAAAGTTAATGGATTTAAACAGACTATATGAGGCAACAAATAGAATAAAGAAATAAAAAATTACGCTGGAGAATAGTCTCAATTATACGTTTCAAAGCAACAATTCGATTCAAATGGCAGCAATTATTGCTACTAACAATGAGTGTGCAATTATTCGAATACATACACCTAAACAATGCCATTAATGAAATGCTTCTAAATTCACCCATATAAATGACTGACTTTAAGAAATTTGTGACGATGAACGAATCTATTAACTGATTTTCGATTAATGACACCCAAAAGATGAGAAGAACATTCATTGGCCATCCCAATGATGTGCAAGGAGAGCGACGAAAGTGGGGAGAAGCGAAAAAAAAAAGTTAACAAATAGATCTACGCTTTCAGAGATATATCTTCCACGAGGGCACGCAACGCATTTTCCGTTAGATGTGGGACATGGAAGGCACGCAGACGCACCACCACCGCGCTGCCCCACATTCGTCACGTTAATGCTGTAAATAGAAGCTCGGTCGGTAATTACGTCATCCTGAGACGAGCTTCTGGACCTGAAAAAAATGAAAAACTTTGAATTATTAATTTTTATATATTGGAAAATGCTAAAAATTGATTTCATCGCATAACTCGCTTATCCAGCTGCTAAATTTTTCTCCTCTCTTCATACACTTTTTTCGTACTGCTGAAATAGTCTAAGAAAAATACTTGTTCAATATGTCGGCAATCATACTAACATCGAGAATATACCAAAAATATTTCTGATGCTGATGGAGCTGCCAATAACTTCGAAACAATTTAACCATCAAAATAATCAGCAGGTGAATGTCACTACTATTGCCATCACTACAGCCGTCGTCTTGTTCTCTCCCCATGTGCGCCCAAGACTAGATGTTCTCCGTTCCTGAGACATTAAAGTGACGGTTAAAGCAGAAAACAAAAACATCTAGACAAGTAAACTGAAATGACACTTATTGCAAATTGAATTAGATTTTAAGAAAAAAAACTCAAATTATGTGAGCAAACTCCATGGTGAAATTGTAAAACTGTACTATGGAAAGTCGTGCAAGGGTCTTGTACAATTAAAGCTTCTTATTGAATGAATACTCTGCAAAGAGGGAGATGAATGACTGAGTGACAGCAATTGCTTGTCTTTCATCTTTCCCATCACTCCTCTACAAAAAAACCTTGCAGGCTTATTTTCATCCAATCACAGTATACTGAGCGAAATAATGACCTCATGAATGCAAAAAGAAATTTCGTTGGTTGTGGTGAGATGATCGCATGAGTATATGAGCGTCGTGGTTGTGTACCATTGAAGTCAGCTATTAGTTTGTAGAATGATTGTGAAGAGGAATCCTGCAACGGCAAAGGAACACTCATAAAGGCAGCAATGATAAGACATATTCTGGTCACCTTTTCAACCGGATGCTCAGCAAATTAGTAGCAAGTAACATCAGAAGATCGCATCAGAAAATTCGATTTCGTGAGAAGTAAGATGAATCACAGGTTTTTATTCAGAAAAGTTTTCAAGGTAAAATGAGCAGGTACACAGCTGTATACACGAATAAGAATTCTTCTATTCCTCTGATATAATTCAAAATTATTGTTATAAAATGCCGTTACAATTCAAAACCATTTAAATGTCTTCAAGAATCCTTTGATAAGGTTGAAAAACCGATCGCCTAAGCAAAGCTTTACAGAGAATCTTGCTTGAAGCATGGTAATGGTTGTTTGCAAAGAAGTTCTGCAAGAATTTGACAACCGTAGACGTAAGGAAAGATTCCGTATGTCGTGGAAAAATTGATTCGAAAGATCAAGCTTTTCGGTGTCAAAAAATTTGCACTAAAGCATGCAAAAATTAGTGAATAAAATGGATACGAAACAAACAAATTAATCTGCAATTAATTGAAATAGCCAAAGAGATCTATTCATTCAAGCTTTACTGTTGACGCCGAAGTCCTTAAAATTGAGGAGCATTATAAGCAAAAACACAATATAGGCATGCCTAAGAATATAAATCGAAACAATTAGGAGGGAAAGTACTCTTAAAAGTCGTACAATGCACTAAAATAAATCGAGAATCTCTCTTGAATGGGAAATTCATTGAAAATATTGCAGAAATTATTCGTTCGTAAAGAAGATGAAACATTATTTCGATCAACAAAGAATCGAAATACGTTCAAAAAGCAGCCTATGATCATAAAGTTCCTAAAAATTTCATGGGTGCAAAGTTTAGAGAGTATCAAATAAACCTAGAATTGCAAAATCGATGATAAGGTAAGCGTAGAACCTCAATAAAGTAGAGTACACAGCTGGAATCGGCACATGAAATTTCGAACTCGAACGTAATGTGAGCTGTGGGATTTTGCGCCGACGCTTTAGTGCCTTTCGGAAGAAGTGGATTTGAGAAACCTTCACGCACATACAATAATAATTCGAGTGCAATACCCAACTCATGTGTTGGTGAACTGTGTACTAAATTGCCGGCCGGTAACCATGATTCGCCAATATTACATGACATTGTGGAATCTGAATACACAATCAGATTAAAAGTTGTCCTTTATTAGATTATTTTTAAATTCTAAACTCTTAAAATTTTTCCTATTGCTTATATGACACTTCTAGAATAAATTTCTGATCTTTCAATAAGAATACAATAAATTTATATGTGGAAAGCATAAAAAAGAGAATACCACATCTGCTATCTCAGCATCGAAAAATTAGATTTTCTTACATAAGCCATTTAGTTGTGATTATTAAAGCAAGGAAATTTTTGGTCAGCAAGTAATCTTTTCAAGCTGTGCTGGATGAGACATCAGATTGCTGTCACGGAAGGTTGGTGATGATACGCTGATGAAATTATTGGCGCTCTTCAATGACTATGACCAGCGTTATTCGCTAAATTCAGTAACATTTGAATTTCAATAATAGCCAATAGCAACCACCTTTTCCTACAGCCAATATAGCTAAATCACAACTTAAGACAGTAAGATCGCATCATTTGAGCACAAATTTTAAGCCAGAAATTCCAAACTGCAAACGTGTTGGCCGCGTAACGCGGTAACGTTCCGATAGATCAAAGCTATAGAGATTAGAATGACGTATTTTTTAAATTGTTTACTTAAATGATTGCCCGACGCCAATATCAAAATTTCCACTCCCTAATCAATATTCAGGAAATATACCCAGTGATTACTCGATCGATGATTAATGCAGTCTTGCAGTGTGAGCAAAATGAAGGCGATCATCTAAGACCACATAATCTAAAATCTAAGATCTCATCAAACGCATCACATTAAAAAAAAAAACATTTTTCATTCAATAAGCAAAAATGCTCACGCTCACCTTCTGTAAGATATTCGCATCTGGTGGCCATGTTGGGTGGTAAATTATTCCAGAGAACATATTGAAAGCCATAATTAGGAATCGTATCCACCGGACATCGTTTACATTCTGCGAAATTTTAGGTGATTTATTTCAAAAAATAAACAAATAAATAAATAAATAAATAAATATAAATAAATAAATAAATAAATAAATAAACAAAAAATCTTTTGTAATTTATCAGAATCTTGAAGGCAACGATATATTCTTTTAAAGGAAATGACTCTTTAGTGCATATAATCGATCATGGAACATTCATGCAAACGAAACATGCGATACGAATGAAAACAAAAGAAAAGAAGCTAAACGCACCATCACCGTCTGAAAAATGATCCCTTTGGCAAAAAACGCATTGTCCATTTGAATCGAAACTCATACCCGGATTGCATTTCGGACAGCTTCTTTCCGCTTCTGGTTTCGGCATCTGTAAATTTGAATTTGACTATCGGATCTGTTTGAGAGGCACAGCCTCGTGAAAAAAATTGTTCTTCTTCATGGTTGTTTGATATCAAAATTCTTAAAGGCTGCATAAAAGAAGATATCATAATTTATAGCCTAAATATTTTGCAAATTCATAGAATCAAATTTCAAAGTTTGCTCATTCAACAAAAAAAAACAGAATTTGACATATCCATATGTTTGAAGTGAAAAACACTCAAATCACGAATTTTGGAAAAGGTCAGAAAATATGCACGCAACTAGCACTAATACCTAATATTATTATCGAAATTGTTAACGGCAAGCCTCAGAAGGCAAAATTAGCATCACGATTCGTGCTCTTCAAAAGCACATACTTCGAGCACTCCACTGTGATAGACTTAGTTTAATTTAGGTCGTGTAGTATCGGAATGTATTTTCTTTTTTCGAAGCCCAACCTTGACAGAACCGGGAATATCGTCTCGGCAGATATTCGGTTGCACCTTTTTGTAAACCGTCCTCGTTTTGCCGCCAATGCATGGTTCGATAGTCGGGTAGTAGTCATTATCGGTGCACTTCGGTCGGTCTATACATCGGGCTGCCCTTGGACCTGTCAAAACGTTTCCATACAACCCAGCTCATTCAGTTATTAGCGAAGCATTTTTCACCAGGTAATACGGCAACAGCTCAAAATTAGTTAAGGCGTTCAAGAAGTTAGTGTGCGACAGGTAACGTTAACAAGAAGATTTCATAATGTTGAAAAGAAAAATAGGACAGCTAATTTCTAGCATTACTGTGATAGCAGTGTCATTTGAGCAGCTGATGCAAACGCATTCACTCCAAACTCGTTTCCTAAGACGAATAAATCTCGACTGCTCCATAAAACGAATATTCGCCCCCCTCATCCACAATATATTATGATGAATACAGAGTGCACTCAAATCGAGTCGTTCTTTTATTACACTCATCAGAAGAAATTTAAAAAATATTTCCATAAAGTCTTAGGAACATCGTACCACTTTCGTGAGATTGTGTGAGAGTTAATAAAGATAGAATTTAAAAGGAAACAAGTTTGAACAAATTTTCATCTATTAAAACGCGTAAAATGTCATTAAATTCATTTTTGCACAATTCCGTAAGGCAAACGAGTATGATTGCAATATCATTTTTGCGCACGGCCTTTTCTCCATGTCCGTTCATCTGCCTCTCCGGTTGTTTCAAGGTCTACCATGCATCATAGGATGAACCCTTGCAGCATATTTAACGTTAATCCATCACAATCAAAAGTAGTTGTAGATATTTCAAGGCATCCAGAAAACTGGATAAATCTTATATGCCGGTTGCGTCATAGAATGAAAAAGTTTACACGAGCGGTTGAATCAATTAAGATATAAATGTATTACTCTATATACTTCGCTTGTTTATGGTAGCCTGAAGAATTGCGTAATTAGGTGGGCGATATACAAATGCATATATTGTAGCAGCTCCTTTGGCATGTGCCCCCATCGCTCAAATCAAATATCTTATTCTAATCGATATTGTGCAGACGAAAAAAATTGGAACCCTTTGGGGGACATAAAACAAATGTGAATCAAAACATCTAAATTTCGCAGAATTTCCATGAGTTAACTACGTCAGGACTACGGTTTAGTATTTTAAAGGAACGACTATGTTTTTTTAATATAAAGGATATACCTGAAAATTGTGAAAGGGGGCATTTTCCGCATTGCGAGGAGCCTTTTGTGCTGAAATAACCAGCCGGACAAGGCGCACATTCCTTTGCACCCTTACCGCTATACGTACCAGCTGGACATAACGTGCATTGCCTTGCAAACGGTATTCCTAAAATATTTCACGACGTGCGTATTTTAATACGAAAGAATATGGTGTAACTTATTCACACAACAGAATTTCTCATCAAGATATTTGTCAACTATTAATCTTTCAACTGTTCCAGATTCCATGCAAGTATGACGAGCAAGAATCTATTATTTATCTAGTGAGAAATTTCGTGGAGGATTCGTTCATTTTTATCCAGGATTTTCTGGACGTAAGATTTTAGAGAGGGTGAGGAAAGGATATAGTGACCATTCGATCATTCTAGAATAGCAAAAAGAGACGAAGTTTCTCGCCAAATATCATTCTCATGATTATTCATCGCACAAGTTCAAAAATTTGCTCACTGAGTGAATCACTTGATTCTATGCAGAAGCAAGACAACGCTAGTGTATGTGCTCACGTTTGCACCCGAATGTTATAATAATCTGATGGAAAAGTTTTGTTGTGCAGTTATATTTACTTTCAACATAACTCATGAAATATATTCAGTAGGAATTCATTCACATTATATGTCGTAAGTGGAAGTTCACTGAAAGTAAACTTTTTTTTGAATGGAAAGATTCATAATGGCTTTTTCAAAATTCGATAAAGGCCACAGCCATCCCGTTTACTCGTTTTCGCTAGTCAGCAAAGACACGCGCATCCCCCACACGCATATATGTTTACTGATGATATATCTTATTTCTATTACCTGTAGTCTAATATAAAAGCTTTATATGGAGAACCGAGCTTACCGACAATGTCAATTTTTGATAAAGTGATAACGTCGGCCGTTGAAATGGCATCACGATTATTTGCAACGCTCCAAGTTATAACGTTTGGGCCTGTGCGAAGTTCAATACGTCTGCGTTGCCATTCGCCGTCCTCCTCGGAGCGACGCGATGACCTTTCTTTTGTCGTGCCGGACATCAACTGTTTCAGCTGATCCCTACAAAGGAGAGAAGAACAATTATCAATGAGAACTTTCCTTTAATACCAAAGAAGTTGAAGGCTCATAAAAGAAGGTGTTCTAATTCAAACCATTCGATATCGCTTGAAATAAGAATAATCGGGATTTACAGTGGATTTCTTCACGCATTAACTGTGAATTTTCGTAATTGAGCAATAATTTGAAGCAGCTAGTCATAGCTCGAGGCTGCACAAACTTTCAACTATACTTGATAGTCATTTATGGAGGATGCTCAACGTTGCGATGATAAGCTAAGGAAACCTTTCCAATGCTATTTCATTGTATGCTCTTTGTGGGCACAACACGCCACATATGAAAAACCTTAGCAGCGATGCTTTAGCAAAATCCTAAACAACGGTCTCTCATAGGGATTAAAGTGCGAAAATTTGAGCCGTCCACTGCTTCCGCTTTTTTTTTTTGCTGTGCAGCTAGTTGCCTTCCAGCATGTGGCCGCCCGTCACGAGGCTTAATTAGACTAGCTCCATACAAAATCTACGCCACTCGCTAAATAACAATCGGCACACATCATTGCATACACTTGCAAATCGTTGCCTTTTTTCGCAACCTCTTTGCAATAATTGCAACCAGCCAGTTGATATCAGTTTTCGGCATTTTATTTCGGAAATACAATCTCATGCTAGCTAAAATCGATTGTTACACTCCATTCCCCTTAACATTTCATTAAATGCAGATGCCCTTATATGCTACGCCTTTACCTACAACACTCAATATTCATTTCGCTTTAAGTGTAAGGTGAAAATATTCTTCTCCTAAAAGCAGAGCAGTCGAAACCGGAGAGGTCAAGGTATTCTGACCCTCCTCTTCTCCCCATCACCTTGAACCTAGGTAGGCGTCTCAAAAAATTATTTGGGCATGCGCGCAGAAACGGACAAGAAGGTATGTTGTTGAATTAAGAGCAATCTAAATTCATGCCCTGAAGGCTTTAATAAATCACTTTGTGAAAATTTTTCTTCTCTCCTCTTCCGCTCAATTAATTCAGCGGTCACTCTCTTCTTTTCTATCTCATCGACGCTCATATTTCAAACTGCTCATATTTTTCTCTTAGAACATGAAAGAATTAGTTGTTTTTTTCATCAAAGCAGGATTACCAGTTGCATAACATTTTCAGGTGTTCGAGCAAAAGTATTGCAAATATACTTTGTAACTTGTCGATCAACAAAAACAAAATCACATCCCACCTATAACTTTGACATTGCTCATTTTTGACAACAACATTGAACACGAGCCCTCGACTGTTCCTTGGCATCCGATATGTATACTCCACATAGCCAGGTCGTACTAACGTAGCGCTATAGGTAAGCTTCGATAGGCAAGGTGTAGGCACGTACATTAATTCCGAATTCTTAACTATCCATCCCGTCCTGAAACACATATAATCCACAATTAAACAGATAGTGGCCAGTTTTTGTTTGAAAGGCGAGACCCTCCCTCTACGTGCGGTAGTGCGTTTATAAAACGATGTGTGGGAAGCGATACACTTTAGCCACATTGGCTCGTCTTTCCGTTTCGCTAAATGTTTGACGCTCTACAATTGGACATTCGGAAGTTGCTACCGAAAAAAAAGCCCACAGCCTTAAAGCAATCCACAAGATTTAAAGTGCAATCAGCAGGAGCATTTCGTGATCATCCATTCATATCAAGTTGCTCAGAGCAAATTGGAAAAAATCCACAGAAGTAACAAATCGTTAAAACTTGAAAGCTGACTCATTTGATTTTCTCGTCGATTTGCGCGAAAATTTTAACTTACAAAACGAGGTTTACAAAAACATAACTTTTATTTTAGAGATGCAATTCAGCTGGATGTATGCCCGCACATTTTTTTAGCAAAACGACACCATTTCGTATGCTTTTCTTGAAATGATATAAAGGAGCGCATTTCAAAGGAAGTTCTAACTTTATATTCTGTTGTGCATTCTTACAATATTAGTAAACGGTATTACCTGACCGCTTTCTTCGATAAGCGAATAAACGATCAAAAAAGAGTATTCAGTTATTATAACACAACGGATTGACTTCATTTGTAGAAGTGAAAAAGCTGTATAGACATTTGTTTTCACACCCAATTTGAGAGTTTTGGAAGGTTTTCGAATATTTAAACGGTACAAATGCTGATGTGCTTAGCAATGGTTTATGGAAACGATGTATTGATGACAGTTTTTTGATCGAGATGTTTTTTTGAATTATTTATTGGGAGAAAGAACTCATTCTGCTTCTTAGCTACTGTCCACCAGAATTCAGAGGTATTCTAGTCATTGGCCGGTGATTTACGCATCACCTTATTCAATAATTCGATTTCAGTCACTAAATTTACTCGAACAGGTTCTTTTCAGTTTGTGGGGTCGTTGAAGAAAGGTTAATGACTTACTCGACTGGGCACTCCGTTGCCTTCTGATTCGTCAGCATTCGATCAACACTTACATCAATATTTTCGACAACGAATCCAGTTGGTAATTGCGTAAATTCGTCAAAGCGGGTACCACCACCAAGGCTATAGCTACCTGAAACGACTTGTAATGAATAAAATTGTTGCCACAGAAACTTAAAAGGTCAAAGATAAACTTAACAGTTCCTTAATGACTAATGATATGATATAAACCAACATAGGCTTAGGAAGCGGGGCACGAGGAAGAAGGGGATAGGAGAACGCCGATGGGGAGATGAACGTACGAACCGCGCTTCAAATAAATTTACGCCATGTGAATGAGTTAATGTAACATTTTTGCAGTTTGTAACATAGCGTCGAAATTGTTTGCACGAGAAGTTGCTGCTTTAAACACAAATTTTTATGAAAAACTCTGCCACTAAACTACGGGCGACTGAATATGCACTAGAGAGCGCATCGACGTATTTGTGAAACTCCGAAGAACATATAGTTGAGCCACATTATTTGGACAAGAATTCAACCAATGGAAGCGCTATGCACCGTAGCTCAACTGTGCGAATATTATCGACATGATTGAGCAGAATAAGTTAGCAACAACAAACAATACCTTTCGCACAATGGACGCATTGTTGTGTATCAATATCGAGGAACATTCCCGACTGGCAAGAAAATGCTGCAAAACATTTTTGGTTAATGAGACAGAGCTAGCATTTTATGAATACACTGAGACTAACAAAGAATCATGCGACAGGAAAAAAAAATCATTTCAGTTGCACTGATGAAAGGCGAATTTATTGAGCAAGGGAATGTGAACACAAAGAAATTAGAGAAAACTCAACCGCTGAGAGCAAAATCATAGTCAGCAGCAATGCCAAAAAAAATTGTTCGATTTAAGCATCGCGCTGTTGCACCTACTTCTACCGTAAAAAGCAGTATGTTTCTTATACGACTGCCGTTCCCATTCAACAAAAAAAAGGAAACGATACAGGTCTTGATGGCTCTTTTTTAGCGAATCCGGAAGTGAAATTTCTTGATTTCTTTGAAAAACTACAGTTTAAAAAATCTTCATCCGGCCGTAAATTTAATGCAACAACCTTCTCGATAAGTATTTAGTAAGCATTTGCTTAATGAGCACATATCGAGAAGTAAAACTCACAACAGTTAGTGCCTCTAGTGGGTAAAGGTGAACCTCCGTCGCACCTCAAGTCTGCCTGCTTCGGTACGGCAACACGCCAGCGCTCGCCTCGTTCGTCACAGTTTGTATACTCGTACACAAAATCATCCGCAGTGCATTGTGCTGCACTTGCCAGCTTCATAAATATCGAAAGCGCAACGCAACTGAATTTTTTTACATAGTAAAATGTGTATTCTGGGGAATGCATGGAGTAACAGTTGCCGTTTTGAGTCTGTTTTGAAGTGTATATAGTGGGCTCCGTCCAAAGGTAAGCGGAGATTTCTAGCCTCTAAGGAGTCTTCTCGAGAACCACAACAGCCTTAATCTTATATATGCCTACTCAAGCTTCGTCGCTATCTCAAAATATTCCTTAACCTATTGTGTTTCATCTGTAGCGAGAAGACTTGCTCCCCATTACGCTTATTGACATCCAACTTCTTCCTAATATAACCTCATGTCGACTCAGCCACAACATTACCTCACTTCACGTCCCATTTTAACATGCTCCACCCACATCACCGAGGACAAGAAAACAAAATACATACGAAAGGAAGAAGAGATTATAATGAAGCTTGGCATTCATCGCTGGATATGCCTTGTAATTTATTGATCGCGAGAAATTATTTTCTCTTGAATCGCATTGATGAAACTGCAAATGAAACATATAGATAGGAATGAACGACTGTCATTACGCAATTAACCCCAATGAAATGCCACACGTCAATAGATTTGTCGAATGATTTGGAGCGATTGTTCCATTGCTATTCCATTATTGCTATAGTGAATAAACATCGACGAGGCGGCCAAAACCGATTGAATTGTCCGTTAAAAACGTTCATAAAAGCGAAAAACATCACGTGTTCAAACAAATTTATTCAGATACGACTTGAAGGTAGAATTTAAAAAATGGGATGAGCTTTTTATAATGGAGTTCCATAATAGAGATTGGTCCATTGAAGATATTTTCAAAATAGAAGTATAATAATGAGTGAGGAAGGAAATGTTATATCATATAAGTAGTAACATTAGCAGATTGCTCGACATCTGCATGAATACTGCTAGCTAATGTTATATAAATCTTCAACATAAGGTATACAGAATAGAAAATGAAAATAGGCAATTGCAGAGAGAAGTAGTGAAAAATGCAATAATTGTAGCGAACTAGAAATAATCACCAAAGCCAAGACTTCAATTTTCTTTTGATGCGTGCAAAACTGGAAGAGATGAAACAAACTCAGGAAGCGGAGCCCTTGCATAAACATTCATTAACTTGCTCTTTTTATATCCTTTTACAAACTTGCGTTTGGAAAGCTCATTACCGCAATGTCGCTTTCATGCTTAGGTGCATATTTCAGTGTCTTTCTGTCATTTCGATATTTTCCACTCGAAAACCGCTGAATTGGAGAAATTCGAAGTGAAGTTGTAGTCATTTCTAAACTGATCTATGGCCAAATAAATATGACTATGGCTTGAGCACAGTATGGTGTTCTATAATGGGGTCGAGTCGCAATACGCCTAGAAAGTTTCTCTTTTTTGGAAGAGCTATAAAAGTACATGGCCCGGTTAAAATATGCTTTGTTCAGTTAATATTATGTGCAGTTGGGCATGTTTAATTACTTGTTGGTAACTTTTAAAATTCGGTAGCCCGATAAGCGAAGCTGCAAAAGTGCACATCGTTTGAGCTGCTTCTTTTTATGTTTCCTTTTTTATGCGAAGGACATCTTGTCTGTGCGTATGTATTTATGTGTGACTCTTTGTCGTATGGCACCAAATCTGCAACCACTGCAAACATGGTCGCGAAATTTCCTTTAGACTTATAGAGCAATTCCAGGTAGATTAGTGAAACAAAAAAACACGATGCAAGATGGCCAAATGAAACAACCATTTAAGGATGCCGTGATGAAAACGTTGAGCATCCCAATAAACCTTCTTTTCATTAGATTGATATGATTCTCTCGTGTTGCTCGCAATCATCAATTATTCTCTTGCCGCTTTCGCCCGCTAACCATCGATGTAATGTTTTTCTTTTGCAGCAATATGGATGAACTATTGCATGAAAACAAATCACAGTATTTAGATTAGAGTATGTATTAGTGTGAATGCTCTTCCTTAGCTTGTTGCCTCACCTTCAAAATGGTAAGACAGATGTTTTCCATCTTGGTGTGGGATAACTCTTTTAAGAAACACTTTTGAAATATCCGTTACTGCAATTCCTTGCTGTAAACGACTTAGCAATGAGATATGTACTGCTCATAATTCGATATATTCAATGCTTCATGGGCGTACGTGCTCGAGGTTGTAAAAGGAACCAACAAAATTAAAGTGAAAGAGTGGCAAGTTTCTTCTAAGACACTTTATAATTACGTTCACTGTTCTCATACCTGTCTCGCTTATTTTAACATCTGCACTCAACGTTCCATTCGAGATTAGAGTTGTGATGATGAAAAATCAGCTTATAATATTGTGTAGAAAGCATGAGAGTTAGCTATATTCATGTAGCAAGCCTGGATGCATTTGTTCATCGACGCCGAATTGTATAGCGAACTTACCAAGTAAAGTGCCTCATATGGTGCCACACCTAAATTCAATCAGTGCTCTTGTTTGGAATAAAACTGCTATTTCTCTTTTGAAGAACCAACTGTTGTAAAGTTGCCATTGTGCTGAGTCATCGGAACAAATGAAAAAACAAAAATGGTGTGTGAACTCTTCCTTGTGATGAAAAATTCGAGGAAAAAAAAGGTGTTTTAATTCCTATTCAGTAATATTTTAGACTCTAAATGAGCAATCATGAATATTGCAAGGATTTTCAAGTGGCTAATCTTATGAGCACGGAGTAGCAAACAGAAATTGGAATGATGCACTTTGCTGGTGGCAGAACTTAATGCAGCAATGATTAGTTCTATGTTCAAAAGGTAGAGAAAAATGAATGATAGCGTGTTAACTCCAGCTTCGATTTCCCTATAAATCATCTGATCAGAAAACTGTTTATATGAATATAAAGTGAAATCAATTTTAAATCTTTACGTACAGCCTCTTTTAAATGATAACATTCATTGTCTGAAAGGATGAACATATTTCAAACGTTGCATTTAAAATAAATACGCTCGATATAATGTTTCGAAATTTTCATATTTTCAATTGCCTTTGTAAATATGGAAGGCGCTCGTCACATTGTCTAAGCTGGAATGGAAAACTAAAAAACCCGCGCCGCTTTGTTTAGCGAGTTCAGTTCGAGCATAGAGATCAAAAATATTGGACGGATCGAAGATTGCTCATTTACATAAGGTTCTTCTGCAGTAATGATGCCATCGGCTTGAAAATAGGCTCATGTTACAATAATTTCACGTAGAAATGGGAGTCTGATGTACTTAGGCTTCATAAACTTATCAATTAGTAAAATGCAACGACATTAGAGAAGTGCACAAATTTTTTAAAGATTTTGAACGAGTGTATAAACAGTAATGCACAAACATTTTGTATCATAAGGATAATCAGCGAACAGTGAGGATATTGATGCATCATTGAAAAATTGTACGATATTTAAGTACTTGAAAAGAAATTTTTTTGAATGTGATAGACTTGAACGAATATATGCAATAAACAAAGGGCAGAATACTACAAAGAGTGAAAATTATGTGAGAAGGAAATATGAAGAGAAACACTGACTGAGCTCATGAGCTAGATGACTGCAGCCTTCATAGCTAATACAGAGCGTGCGACGAGCCTCGTGAACATGGGACGCTTGTTGACTGATGCATACGCGTCGCATGTCGCACGCGCAGCTTCATGATGCTTCACAAACTAGCTCCGGGGCTTTCACGTCTCGCCTCATCGGCTGCTGGCCACCCCGCCCCAACGGCTAACGGCCCGTTCCTTTCACATAGCTGCCTTTCACAACACAAAACACGAATGCCAATTTAAAAAGTTTTGTTTCTAATCAAGCAATGATAAACCATTAAACGTGAATACCTGTTACAAATACATTCACGCTACCTTACGCGATGAGAGTTTGGAGTTGTACGATGGACTGGTGAAACTTCTAATCAAAAAGGATTCCAAGGCATGAGTCTTAATTCCAGGAGTTAAAGGCTACTAGTGGATGCTTATTAAACAGCCAAAGAGTTATATTTATAGGAGAATTCGAGATGTTGAGGTTATCGAAGCACACTGAAGTTGTTATACCGATGGAGCTTTATGCACCGTTAAGAATCCGAGATATTTTAGTTAACTAGGACCAAAAAGGTAGAATTAATAATTTGTTGTCAAAATTTTTTACCGACGAAAATCTACATTTGAGGCTACAATTATACATTTGTTTATCCTTAAAAAGATTCATTTGGGTTATACGTAATGTAAGCACCTTAAACCCTTATTTCGGTACATCAAATTTGTTTGCAATAATATTGGATCGTTGAAATTTCAAGTAATTTTCAGGCTGCTAAATATAGTTCTAAGGGAGCCTTTCTTAACTAAATTGTTCAGAGATATTTCATTCACAAATTAGTTTTGCCAAATTTTCACACATGAAAAGCGTATAAATTAGTCACACAAAATAACATATTTCGCTAGTATAGTGCATTAAATGTAATATGACAATGATAGTGGAAAACAAAAATTGCATAACTGCATTTGTCGGTTGCCATCATTCCTTCTCAGTCGTTTTGTGCGCTATCTGAAATTGATACTATATGTCCAAGATGAGTTGGGAATTCTATATATTTGGAATTTAATATTGCAGCTTCACTTAGTTAAATCTTTTCAATGAGGCAATGAGTTTTATATCTTTTTCGAAAAAGAAGAAATGAAAAACAAGTGAATGATGGTGCCTTTCTAAAGAATGCACAGTGAGCAGAGTGACGAATATAGTCGACTACTGGTTTCAAAGATCAGATCACTTCAACTAGTAACACTTCTTATAAGATGGTTATACTTTTGCCGAAAACATTTCGGCTAACCATTTGAGCCAGCCGCTTATGTTTCAAGCTTTTCCATAGACTCATTCTCATTTTGCCGAAATATTTAATGCAATAATATTGCCATTTTTTCGGATAATGAGGCAAGAAATAAGATTTCCATAGAAATGTTATAGCCATCTAAGAAAGCCAAACAAAATCTAACCATCAAGAAGTGATACTTTGGGCCCTAGTCTGATTCCGCGGATTGGGTCTGTTGGTGCGTCAGCCGACTGCAGAGTGATGGTCTCGCCCACATTCAAAGCGCCCGCTTCCGGTGGCACGTCATCTGGCGTATGAGTATGAATGCGTGTTGAAGCAGGGGTTGCTGCCTCAAATAATTCAATGGGCAATCTCGTTATGGAAATTTTTTAATACCAAGTGCTAACAAGATGGGCAACGGCATTTCGCTATTGACTATGGTATGATTGACTTGTAATGAATGGTCTATGAGCCATCACAACGATTATCAAAACTGACATCCCAATAGCGAAACTGAGCACCAAATGCAGTCGTTATGCGATAAGTCAGCCACAAATGGGTATGAGTAGCTCTAATATGCCATCCTCTTTGGGCTTGCCCGAATAACACAAAAAAGAGAACTATTACAGCGTGAAAAAAGCACGCTCTCAGTATTCAACGTCTCGTATCGAATAAAATTTGCACCATATTTCAGCATTAATTGTTTTCGTCATGGCGGATGTCACAGTGATCTGGGGTATAGGTTAATTTGCGTCATGCAGCTCATATGTGAAATCATTTTCCACTGCACGCAGCGCACGGCTTTCACTAATTTTATCTAAGTTTATGCTCAATTAGCTATATATTAATTGCTCTAAGACAAGCAGAATTTTGCTGTATCAGCGAGTGTTTCGCGTTTCGTATGAGAGGCTGCATTTATATATGGATCCGTTTGACATATTCAGCGTAAACACTGAAAACTACTTTCATGAGATCTGCTGCATGTAAGGTTCAATAAATTTTTGTTCAATTTCTAAACCTGATGACACAATATGCGTGCCTCACTTTCATATGTATTTGTTTGAATACAAGCATTCTGAAAACTGGAACAATCAAAGATTCTTTAGAATAGAAAGGATGAAAAAAATGAAATGCACCGATTTCTGATACGGATTCCTTTCAAGTCGGCATATTAAGTCCATTCTCGCCTCATAGTTGAAGCTTCACTTATTAATTACTTTTCGAATCATCTTCGGTACGATAACTATTGTAATATTTCTTCGTTTATACCATGTGAGAAGAAAACTCAAGAATATAAAACTCAAGAAATACCATGTGAGAAGTGCTCTGCATATCTCTATAGCTCTTCCAATGTGCTTTGCTGGAGTACTTAAACGAGTACCGAAAAGAAAAGCCTGCGTACAAAAGAATGTAAACACTAGAGAAATTTTTATCCATTTTCATCAACTGGCTGCAATGCTTGATCGGTTGCAAAATTACTTAACCAATAATTATTCGATAAATTTTGGTATAAGCCTAATGGTTATATTGCTCGGTTACCAAACCAAATCTTCATTGGTTCTATAAAGCAATGGCTTTTGCCAAAAACCGCATATGGTAAATTTTAGTTTTTCAGCAACTATCTTACTTACAACTTCTACATTTTTCAAATCAGCAAAAGGGGTAAATAAAAAAGACTTACTAAATAAGAAGTGAAAATTGTGATCAGTAGAATCCACGACAACAGTGATCGCATAACTGAAATGAGCATAGTTAAGTCAATGTCGACGAGCACCGTGCAAGCTGCAACATGGCTGAAGAATTTCAACACAACGTTATAAATTTGAATGATCGTAAAAAAAACGCATCTCGACACATGTGTGTTCAATACATTTTATAATAGACATTAAAGAAAAGCTATTAGTAAACAATGAGCTAATTTTGCTAACAAATGAAGCGCTTTGATGACGCATTAAAGTGAACGTTAAAGAAAATAATAAGAGGATGCATTGGAGAAGACATACGCGATTTGCGCTAACCAATATATGAGGAAAGGGAAAGGCCTTGGGGGGAGGAGGGGGGAGGGGGGTGGGAGGGGAGGGAAGGAATTGGAACCATAAACGGTAAGCGAGGCATAAGTAGATTCAAAGCGAATTGCAAAATCATTTCGCAGCTGAAATAGAAATAGATGATACGATTATTTTTTATCTAAAAGATTGATATATAACTACTATTCGATAGGTCATATAACTGCGAAGCAGCAATCAACAATTTACTCCATTTATGTAAATCTGAGTAGCAGAAAAAAATCATGAAAAGTGAGCGCAAAAAAATTGCTACAAAAAGATTTTTTTCTTTGTTCTCATAATGTAAACGATTTCCTTTTGTTGTTGTTTGCAGGAACGAATCTAAGTCAACTAAGCTGCAATATGTGCGAAAATATGCGAAAGAAAAGAGCGCCGATTTGGATTCGGGAATTGCAACAAGATCTAATCAGCTCTAAGTTCTATAAGGATATTAGAAATTTTCTTCCAGTGTGTAAGGTCTGTGAATGAAAAAGGTTTCTTAAGCAGTTTTAACCTCAGATTGTTTGGTCTTTTGCAAGGTGTGATTTCCTCTGCATAGAAATCAAGAAATGCGCCACGAAGGCCCACTGCGATAGTATCGCAATCTAACTTCTCTATCGAGGTACCATTTTCTCTACGATTTCGGCTGCAATGTGCTAACACTTAATTTCTCTCAAACAACACTGAAACCTTCATTTTCTTCTCAAGAATGCCAAACACTTCCTTTTATTAATTATGCTTTGTTCTCAAACCCGCTTGACTCTCAGAAAAATGACATTCAGTGAAGTCATCGAACATGATTGCTGTTAAATTTGTGCAATTAAAATATCCAACTTACAATCAATAGTTGATTCCACGCCATCTCTTAGGCACGACTTCTGCAGTGTTTTCGTACCTAAACAAACCTTTCTGGGATCTCTACCCGTGACCACCGTCTAAGAACACTGCGGAAGCAATGTGTTCACTATAAAGAGTTTGTAAATTTCGCCAGGTCATTGTCAGTTTCATGGACGTTGTATTTTATACAATAAGAATTGAATAGCGAACATCGCATAAAAGGTGTAAGAATTGAAATGTTTGACAGGCCCAAGCAGCAGGATAATAGAAATTACTAAGGGTGTAAAAATTTTGAAACAAGAAATCTTAACACCTATAAATCAAAATCTGTTGTATGCGATAAGAAACTAATTGCAAAATTTTCTATCCTAATTTGGTTCTGGAATTTTGTTTATCGACTTCTATGCTTTTGTGTGTCTTTTGGGTGTACGCATTCTGCTCAGTGGTGATTTGCTGAAAACAGTAAAAAACATACAAATATGAGAACGAGAGCAATATTGCGCGTTGCAGTGCAGCATATCGGCAGAAGTGTGCATTCAACGAAAAAAAAAATTTCCTTAGATAAGTTCAATCGATAGTTCTACTGATCAGCATTTTATTTCCATTCGACGATTCAACGGGAAAATTTTGCTCGAATAGAGTTTGCAAATACGAAAGTGCGTTCAAAAAATGTAAATACGGAGCCAATCGCATAACCGGAGCGTTGCTATGAACAGTTCACTAATGAAAATCAATCGCAATTCTTTGTTCATAAGTTCCAACATATGTAGCATATCAAGAACAACCCTAAATGTTCCGGTGCATGACCTCCTCGTTTGCTCCATCCTTAAATAATCCGCTGAAATTTGCGACGTTTTAGGCACAATTGGTGAATTTGGCATAGGGCGATGAGGTAATATGGATCATAGTTTAAAAATTGAAAAATTTTCATTGCTTTGTTCAACACGCCAAACTTGAATTTGATGGTCAAATATACTTGACAGGTCGGTAATGAAGGTTGCATTAGCCTTGTTGAAAAAAGATCTGTTCCCAAATATTTTTGCATCTCCACTACTTTGTGCCTATTTGCGAGTGAACCAGGTGACATTCAAAGAGGTCAAAATGTTCTGCTCTTTTCGAATTGGGCAGAGATTAGACAGAGAAGAGAAAGCACAGGAAGAGATATGTAGACATGGAAATAGTACAATTACATGCTATGAACTAGACTAAGGAGCAAATATTTGAATGAATAAGATAAGCATAATAAGCAATTAAGTGGTTATTCTGCATGAATGAAACTAATAAAGCACATTGCTAACTACAAGGAAATCACAGAAAAATGTTGGACACTACTGAATTCTCGAAGGGAAATAGCAAATTTAGTGCACTCTAAAATATTAAGAAATAGATTCTGTACACATTTATACAACAGGAAGTTTAGTGCATTCCGAGCTTCACAGCACTTCACAAAACGCTAAAAACAAAGAGGCCGTCAGAAAAAGTGCGCGAATACATATGTACGAGGTGGCACACATAGATGTACTTATCATTCAGGTGCTCAGAGTGTTCCAGTGAAACGCCCATTCGCCGAAGAAACTCCAAAACCGGTTATGCATGGGCGAGTGTCCATCAAGACCGAAGAATTTATTTCGAGGTGAAGAAACCAAGAATGAGTAGTTTAAAAAAAAAGACTGAGTCATACAACTGCGTCATCATGTGCTGTTTAAATAAACGTTATGAGGATTGTCGTCATTCCAAAGCAAAGAGTAATGCAGTTGAGCAATGCTTAATCAAAGTCTGCACGCTACGGTGAAGAATCGCTTCCATAAAATTAAAATCATTGTTAGGCTAGCAGGATGAAAGAAAGGAAGCGATAGGTAAGTTAAGGAGTAAGAGTTTCTGCGGCTGAGAAATGTGTCATTCAATATTATGAAAGTTTTCAAGTTTTAGTAATTTCTTCAACGGATATTCATTCCCTTTGATCAAGCAATGTGACGTTTATTTGATGTCTGATGTGAGAGTAATTGAGTGAATTTCAATCATGGCTACAGAAACGGTTAGTGGCGATGTATAAGAAAAATATTTCAACAATGAGGCTAAAGGAAATAATAAATGCCGATTGATGCATTTCTGCAAATTCGCATATGCAAGACCAACGCATTCTTTTTATGAGGTGGCCCACTATCTATAACAAATTTCCAGAGTCCATCATGGCATGTACGCGCATAATGTGCGTATGTCTTACTGTCTGTTCTGAATTGCAACAATGACCACTAAAACTAAAGTGGGAATTGTGATAGGTATAACGCTAAGTAGTAAGCACCTGAGTCAGCTTTCAAATTGATTAATGAATTTTAAGGGACCCATAAGCATTCAAATATTCCGAGAGGTTTGCTGCCATTTTGCGACCAGCTGGATCACATTTTACGTGGCATAGGATAAGGATACACCTGATACACATTCGATCGGATAGCGTCCTAGAGAAGCTGGCAAGATACGTGGCACTGCACCTCTTCCACCCCTACCCCTCCAGCTTCACATCTTAGCTATTAAAAGTGAAGTAAGGAAAATAATGCCTACACATCTTAAGGATCCGGTTGCTCTGCAGTTTTTCCAGAAAAGGGAGTCAATCGGTGCATAATGAATATTTAATCGTTATAAAACGTATGCAGACTACATCTCTTTTACAAGTGCAGCAACTTCCATATGCGGGCTTTCATGTATGAATTAACGCATCAATATGAAATAATGGGCCAACATTTAGTTTACATTACACCAAACAAATTCTCCATCTACGGCTTTAGTGGTTTCTCAGTTGAAACAGCCAAAGAGACGGATAGATGAGCAGACATGCACCATACATACGCATAGACGCACGGGCAATATGCCGCCTTAGCAATGCAAATTTTTGAAGTGTGTGCAAACTAATCTTTTGTAATCGATTTTTGCGATTGGCTAGTTCGGTCATAATATGGAAGCATTATACTGTGTACTGTATTATATATTGACAACCTATAAAATTGGCTGTTTTAATGAGAAGGATAGTCAAAACACATATCAAATTAGCTCCGCTGACGTGATTCTACAGTACCGAATATATTCACGTTGATTTTTTTTAATGTGTTCCATTCTTTTCTATTTCAAACACAAACAAAACATTGCAAATTGGTCAGAGTGCTTTTGATTACTGAGCACTCGAGATGCCGTCGCAATATGTTGAGACGCTAAGCCATTTCTATCCAAATACTCATTAGTGCTTTTACGTATTGAAAATCTATTCACCTGAATGGTGCCTTGGCGGATGCTTCCCTCCTTCTTGTTGTTCAAGCTAACATGTTTCCGCATGTCTCCCCACTTTGGAATGTTGAAATATATAAATTTATGGACAAATTAGTTAGTTAGCAGAAATAAGCTTCTGGCAAGTTTTGATTACTGATGTTGCGAAAGATGGATATTACATTACGCTTTTCCTGTGAAATACACTATTCATAGAAAATATTTTAAAGTTTAAATAAGGACGGGGAGGGCGTTTTAATGCGCTGAGTGGGGAAGTGATGCGCCAATTTAAAATTCTAACGATAGACATAGATAAAATATTGGTCGTTTAGCTCTTTGCTTGTTTTGATGAAGTGGAACTGAGGACTCGGATGGAATTTGTGGGATTTGCGTTAGAAGTGCTTCAGCGTTTAATGTGCATTCCACTAGCATTTGGTTGGCGACAATGTGGGAAAGCTAAAGCCATTGAATGCGCGATGTGGATTCTAGCGCGCACGACAAGCGGCGAGGCGTGAACGATCGATGTATGGCATTGAAGCGACTGAAGCTTGCGGGCACAAACTCGATTTTCTTGCTCATAGCGAGACTCCACTTTGCTATACTTCTGGTCGTATGTTTCCACGAATGGCGATAGAATGACCATACTTTCTGTTCCTTTTTATTGACGATTCTTTATTCTCTGTCTTCGAATCTTTTCAGTTCTTCTCAGTAGCAATTGTCATATTCTGCAATATCATCGAGCATTTTGTCGTATTCGAAATAATCGTATTGCAGTTTGTCGCTCGACTTTTGTGAATTTCACGAATAAGTAAATGACGAAAAGCATCTCCATTGTTTACTGTGATTGTGGACGTGTAATGAACCCTCTCAATTACATAATATACATTTATTTGAGGATTTTTTCAAAGAGACGTATAGGAAAACAACTTTCCTTCTAAATATGCATCATGTCGGATTGAAAATATACAACAAGAGCCCGTTTAAATTAACCATATTGAGAAATTCTGCTCAGAAGGTTTCTGATTAGCAGTTATATAACCTTGTCTCCTGCTTGAAGGTGAGGCGATAATAACATCATCCACATTATCCATGGAGCTCGTTAATACATGGTGCATTTGAAGATTTCCGTTTTTCAGTTGCTTGAGCTGATTATTCGAGGTGTACGGAGAGAGGAATTAGTACAATTTCCCAGCTGTTATCAGTAATTGTGCATTAGGTATCATAAAGCTTCATAATGATCACGCTGTGCTCCAATTCGCTTCAATTCAGAGCAGTACTTCGTGCTTACTGATGCGGCATTTGAAACAATTGCTACCGTAAGTACAAATGTCGCTATCGAATCTGCGACTATCCATTTCCTCTGAAAAAAAAAAGCACTTTAATGCCCATCCACTCTTTTGCATCTATCCACATATATACACTGTGCTGAGTCCTTAGGACTCCAAAATTTCCACATCGTCTTCGATCCAAAGATTTTCCAATAACAAAACTTTTTTCAATAGGAGCATTTACCTTCATCAAGAACATTAATTATATTCACAAATAATGTAGATATAACATGAATGTAGGCTGACTTTTTTTCTCCATTTAAATAGATCACTTATGAAGCTAGTATTTTCTCACCAAGTAATGCAAAAACGAATTTGTACTAGGTTACATCCAAGTAAAAATAGTTAACTAGAATATTTCTCGCATTTTTGCAACATTTCGGCGAAGTTTGCACTACATCGGTAAGTAAAGAATAGCGAAAACTCCATCAAGAAGAGAAAGGATTATTTTAGTTGCTATGCATTAGCTTTAATCGCTTGCTTTACGTTCCCTAACATCAGCATGAAACATGATGAAGTATTATAGAAGAGTTATCATTTTACTACTACTGAAAATTGAACACACAATTAAATCTTTGATTTATGAATATTGAGCAAACCTGAACATAGAGCAAGACTGCTGCCGTGAAAAGTACCAAACTCGTCCCATGATTCCCAAACGCATGTGCAATTTGTTGTACGCGAACCCCGATAAAGTCGCTCAGCGGAAGAAAGCGACGAGGTTCAAAAACTAAACAAAATTTTACGCTTTAGTGGAGTTACTATTTCGAAAACAGAAGAGACTAGTAGCATTTGAGATCCGACGCTTTTCTCACTTTTCGATTTACTGCTCAAGGCGGAACAGTAATATTTTCGCATTGAACTAATCGCCTTCTTTTCAAGTGGTACTCCTCATTCTCTCGACACTCTTCACATCAATTTATACGTTATTTATATAGGTATTTAGAACTGTTTGCAAGGATGATATATTGCTACGCCGAGTGTCTTGATCGTGTTCATTACTTTGCTTGCTCTCCGCGTTCCCTTCATGAATAGAGACTATTCTTATAGGAATCTTTATCTAAGAAATATTTCATTAACTAAATTCATATATGCGAGCATTGACTGAAGGTCTTTTGCTTGAGCTTCACTTTGAGAATGTGCTTAAAACTAGTCGAAACTTGTGTTTTTACGGTCCTCAATAAGAGCCTCTCATTTTATAGGTCTCTACTCATACAAATGCGGCATTTTTCCTGGTCGTTGGAATAGTATTTGTAGTATCCCCGGCCGGAATTCACAATGAGTTGACGGCAAACGAAAGGATATCCTTCAGAGTCCCAATTTTTTCATACACTCATACGGAATAACCCACCTCCCATATAGTTTGATTGCTTCCCAAATCTCCTCGCAGATCAATGAATGGCTACTCAGTACACCCTACCGTACGCCATGCTACAATGCGTCAATTCTTGAAACAAAGAATTTTTTCTACGATAGGTGCCAAAGCGATTCGAAGCAGAGAACAGCGGAAAAGAGCATATTTTAAGGTTTTGCACAGAATGTGTTAATCACATGCTTTATTTATGCGATGCATCATTTCTCGTCGAAAGTCTAACAAATTTTGTAACGGGAAGGCTTATCAACATTCAGCAAACAAGTGTTGTTGTTTTCGGACGAATGAATACATTAACAAACATCTGCGATCCGCAACTCTCTACTTTCAACTAATTCTATTCTCCTCAGCCTATGTTCATGGCAACGAATCCCTATAGGCTATTTGGTGCACTGCATTACTGATATTACATCAGCAGGATTGCAATAAGAGGTTGGTCGCAAAAGTGCTCAATGCCATTTCAATCTTCCTCCTATTAGTGATATTAAAAGGCCACTACAGATGGTGTTCACCAGTAGTGTCTATAAATTTTAGTGTCTCCCACCCAAACAGTATGTAAGTGGTTTTTGTTCATGTAAGTGATGTCATCAGTGATGTCAATATAGTGTTTTTTTTTCAAGACACGTTATCTTTGACATTGCAACACTCCAGCAGCAAGCATTCTACCTAAAACGCGAAATGTAATCGGACTGATAAACATTCTAAATCATCCTATAAGTCTTAGTGCTTCCTGTTAAAGGATACTGCTCTTGGCAACAAATGCCCTGCGCTTGAAAAGCTTTTCCTAGGTATCGTTTCAAATACCTCGACGCTAAAAATTTCCCTTATCAACCGAAATGTGAAAGGTTTTGCTAATGGCTATTTTAACAGCACGATTGCTCAATTCATTTTCATAGGTAATGGGGAGCATTTCTGAAGTTATTCTGCAAGGAAATACATTTAATTATTTCATAGTTATGAGAAAAAAAAACGACTGTCGTTTTCAGAATAAGGTGTATTTTTGTAAATAGTTTCGAAGTTTGAAACTGCGATAGGATAAAATTTTACAATAAATCTGCAAAAATATTGCAGTCAGTCTTAGATATTGCTTGCGAGATTAACGGAAATAAATAGTGGCTAGAAGAGCTCTAAAACATTGTTAAATAAGGTTCTCGAGAATTTTTTAATACCTCTAGCAAAATGCATTGTGAACATAATGCAGTTCCCAGTCAACGAAAGGACGGCTGCGATCAGCATGTAGGTCTCGTTGATTGTGAAACTTTTCACATAAAGCCTGCCCACTGCGGCGACCATAAATGAACTGTCTGCAGCCAATAATGCGACCAGACAAAGCAATATAAAAATACACTCTGTAATAGTTGTTTCTTAATAATATAATTCTCCAGGATGACATTATAAAATCCTTTCTGGAAAAATTTTCTTTGCAATTATTTCTTATAGAAACTTCGGTACGTTACTCCATTCAATGAATAGCAAAGTATCACAATAATTAGTACTCTATGAGAAGTGATTAGAAGGTAGCAAAGGAAAACCTAATTAAGTTTAAAACGTTCAGTTACAAATTTGAAGGAACTCATAGTTACGGCATATTTGTGTTAAACACTTCGAAGAAAGGTGATTTTAAAAAAATTTTGCACCGAACATTACTACAGCCTCCTCATTACCACTTCAATTTTTCATCGTCAAAACTCCTCGCAAAATTTAGCCAGCTTTTATTGAAGCCAATGCCGATGTAATGCAGCTTCTTTCACAACGTATAACCTAATTTATATTGTTGCGCCTTCGTTTTACATACTATTCCTCGCTATAGTACAGCGTAGATGAACAAATTATCAGGAAAAAAAGAACTAGTTACAATAAAAAATAAACTTTCCAACTTGTAGTTTCTTTTTAAACGCAGTATTTCTTAGTTTGAATTTTAAGTCTGTAAAAGGTTTTAAAATGTTTTATCTTTCATTTACCAGCATAACGTAGTATATGATGATAATTTGTATTGATGGTGAATGGTTTGTTGATGGAGTTCGCAAAAGCTCAAATGATGCCACTATTCCCTGTGGTACTCATTTTAATTTCCTTTAAATATTCAAAAGTCAAAAATTCATTTCGTTTTATCTATAGTTTCGTCTTGTTTTCTTTTTCGTTTCGAAGTGCGATAAACATATCAATCAAGAGCGAAATATTGAAGACGATTGATTCAACCAGAAAATTTCATTTCCATTCATATGAATTTTCTTGCAGCATTCATCCTAGCAAGGCATTATTAGCCTTTAAGAAATTTTCTGACAAATACGAGAAAATAATGCTCAATATGTCTACGATTATCGTTTGTCAGTTGGTAAAAGGTGATGCTACCTTGAAAGAGAAGCAAAAAAAGTTAGAGGAAAACATCTTTGTTTAAAGTCAATCCACTACCGACAAGCAGCATGCTTCGATTAGGAAGT
Source organism: Baylisascaris schroederi (assembly GCA_006503575.1). NCBI lineage: Eukaryota > Metazoa > Nematoda > Chromadorea > Rhabditida > Ascarididae > Baylisascaris > Baylisascaris schroederi. The sequence continues at coordinate 1,541,897 of QEWY01001293.1, forward strand.
TGCTGCAAGTAATACAGGAGTCTTGGATACTTTAATACTGAAGTCCCAAAACTTATACACAGTAAATAAACCTGTATTGGTAGATACTTACGTAATATGTTGAGTTTTGCTGATTTTCATCAATTTTATATTTGTTGGGATTTCTTATATTTGTAAATGGGTATAAATATATGTGTATAAATATATGAATATTTGACTATATTTAATATATACGTGCCATATTAATATCTATTAAGGATTTTTTAGTCAAAAAAACAAATGTGAATTAATTAAAAATATTTTCATCATTTTCGATGCTAAAATGTCGTTGCCTAATCTTTTCCTTTATAGTCATCTAAATAAAACACAATTTTCACCACACTTCAAACATTAGAATAATTTTGTGCGATTGAAGCATTCATGGATTTTTTTTTCAAATTGTTAACCAACCGCATTTTCTATAACTGTTTGGTCGATTTCGACTCATAGAATGTTCTCCTAGATAATCCGAAAGCATATGTACTGTAGCAGTTAAACAAGAGACGCTTCTCGAAAGGTAACCAAATATTCCCACTAAGATTATGATTAGGAAATATGAAACGATAGCGGCACGTTTCCATAGTGTTCTGAAAATACATTTAAAATCAGTACTTAATAATAGCCATAGGAAATAAGCGATTTCTCTTTCTAAAAAAACTTTCTTACTTATTTGCACATTTTAGTTACTGTAGCGATATGAGCAGTATACTTCTTTGAAATGTTTTGCAAAGTTTATGAGTAGCGATATAGATGAGATTTTAATTGATATATTTGCAGCTATAGTTTTGTAGAAAAAACACAATATGTCGTTTGATAAAACAATCATTAAAGCGTTATGGGAGCCTTGCTGTACGCAGTTATTCAAAGTCTCGAATCATTCCGAGAGAATTAGCCTAGAGATCAGTGAGTACCGCAAATTTCATGGTTCTTGAGTATCGAATTCATCACCTTCTTGTTGCGGGAGAATAGTTTTCTTCTGATGGCAGTGCATCATAACCAGAGGTATGATGGTTGCCCGCATGTGTATCGACTGGAATTTGCGAGCTTGAACTTTGTTCCTCTGCCTCCTCTAATGCATGTAAATAGCACGGATCGCCAAAGTAACTGAAATTTCCATCAAAACATGCCATCACATAGAGTTGCTATGAGCAGGAATGCTATCTTCTGATAACAACAGAAAATGGATCTCAGCAACCAATTTCGAAACTACCAAATCATCGCAGCATCACACAAAACAGACTGTCATTTCCACCTCCTGACCGAACATGTAATAAGTTGGTGGCCGAAATGATATGACAGTAGCTTAACGGGCGAGCTCATCCTGAACAATGGAAGCAAAAATCAGATGCGTTGATCAATTAACCGCTATTAGGTACTTATAATAAATTATGAATGTACTGTTAATGAAGACAGTTGTTTTCACTTTTCAAACTAAAAGCGAGGATCTGTTGCAAAGAACTTACTATTAATCAGTGACTGAACACATGTGGATTGGTTGTTATCTGTTCGGAATGGTGTGTTAGAAGTTGGATAAACCGTTATACTCAACTGTGTTAGAGATAACAGGTAATATTAAGTGATAATTTCATTACTGGCAGAGATTGCATATCAAGCATATTTTCTACATTCTTATATTAAAAAATGAAAAATCAACTGCCTTTCATCAAGAACATCCGACGGCACTTCAGCTGGTTGAAGGATTGCTATACCCGTTTTTCGACGTACCTCATCCATTCCACGTTTACCTTTATCGGTTACAGTATTTCCGTGGTTTGGCAAGAGAAGAAAGACTGAAACCTGAGCATAAATTTTGCTCATCCACCTACCATGTGCAGCACATCAACTTGCGAAGCATCTTACGGAGGTTGTCACGTAGTGTTTTTTCATGATTTTCATACTTTACACTACTTTGTCATTAAGGCGCAAAGACACCTCGCGACGCTAATAAATTGGAATAATGTCAAAAAATTGGGCCGAACCTTTAAATTTATGCAAGAATTTGAAGTCTCATTCGCCTTTATACCTTTTAATACTAAAATAAAAAATCAGCCAATTTTGAAAGCGCAATAAAGTGTTCGGCATAAAATCCTTTATTGAGCCAAATTCGCACACAAGAAAGAATGTGATCAAGTACATAAAAATAAATTGAAACTCATGATCAGCTTAAATTAAAAAGAGTACTACTAAATCAAAAGCTTTATAAGAATATTAAAAAACAAAGAAGTAAAACGAAGAATTGAATTCGATCAGGTTGCTTGCTTCAAATCCTCGAGGTGGACTATATTACGCCAAATCGCGTACATAAATCGCGTATCAGCGCTATGAATACAACTAGTTAGTACTAACTTTGTATTTACTGCATTATAAATAAATATACGAAATGAATCAATTTTAGAATTACAATCTAAAACTGCTAAAATATAGAGGTGATCATCCTGGATCAAAACATCGCATGGAACTGGAAAAGAAGCGAATGATATGAGCAATTAGCAAGTGGGGTGTTTTGTTTGGGTTGATAACGTATGGCACCGTCTTGCTCTTCTCGTATCTCTTTTCATTTTTTGGCGCATTTTCAAAAATGTTTGGTCATTGATCAGAATATCAACACACTATTCAACGATATACCTTAAATAGCTATTAAACTTCAAACTTATTAACATATAACTGAAAATATTCGGTGAAGTCGAATGTTTCTAGCTTCCTGTTCGTTCACCAAGAGGTATTTAGATCTTGCGATAAATCCCACAAGGGCGCCTTCTTGCTATACTGTAGTGACACTCAAAAATCCAGACTTCTCCACACGCAACATTGTACTTTTCCCAAGAATACTCACCACGAAAAAAAATCATTTTATTTACTTCTGCTTATCAATGCTGCAATATGAAGGCATTAATAACTATATACAAGTCAGTTAACTAATATATGAAAGCATTGCATATATGTACTTGTTCGCAATTTTTAGGGCTGGTTGATCAAATAAGTGAAGTGCAAAAAGCGCATATTGTGCCAGCTTGTGTTGGGCGCTCCCCTATTAACTGAAACATTGTTCATCATTTGCTCTTTCAAGTGGTTCTTGTTTTTCTTCTCATAAATCTTCATAAAAGATGAAAAATCGAAGTGATGCCACACTTAAAAAACAATAAATTTCAATTGGTTGCTTGTGCCTATTGAGCAAATTACATATTTTTATTTAGCTCTTCATTTTACTTGTCATTTTAAAACACTTTACGGCTCAATTTTTAGAAGTTTCTAGAAGAGCTCTTAAATGGAGATAATTACAGAACATTTGATAGCGCCTCCACTGCACTGCTACTTTTGTTTTTTTTTTGGAGATAATTTATAGGCAGAAGGAAATTGGCGATTTGAGTGCACACTAAATGCCTCATCGCTGGTATTCGGTTTCAATTTTTTAACTGCTGGTCAACAAAAAAACGGTAAATGTGGCTATCCAGCAAAAAGCTTTGCATGTTTTTCAGGATGAACGAGCGCACATTCGGTGATGTGGCCTCGTCAAAACTCGGCTTCATACCGAAGAATGTTGATCATCTGGTAGGTTAAATAAGTTTTTTTAATCTCCTACGTTGGAAAGAACTCCATTTCCGCTAATATGGCGGTTGACATTTTCAATAATTCGCTGATAACGGAATGAAAATTAAATAGATAGTATAAGTAAAATTCGGGTTTTCCCCAGCTGAAAGACTCAAATGAGACTAGTGGAGTGCTGCAATAAGTGAATATAGAATTCTTAGCTCGGAGCAATCATTAAAGGCTAACCTCCTTCTTAGTCTTAGGTTATATTCCTACCTGTCTAGTATCATTAAACTTGTGTGAAGCTAAAAATATTTCAATCGGTTAGTTCATGCTGACTTTTTTTTTCTTCCAACGAATGCATATAATGAGTAGAAGAACCTACGTAAACTAGTTTTTTAGAAAGCATTAATGAAGATCGAAATGATTTCTTCCATGCCATCAGTTTATGAATTTTTTAAAGCACTTTTATAAGAAAAACACCAGTTTATAAATTTTCTTCAAATTTTAGCTCATTCTTCGTGCAGCATTTTTCGGACATACACTCTTAACAAGTGTCGCATTACTCTCATCATGGCCGCCAACTGCTTTCATCTTCTATAATGCCATCGTCATTTCGCTCATATTCTGGGTGCTTAGTGGACACACCGAGGTTACCAATCATTTTAACTTTGAGAAAATTCATCAACATCTAATTTGATTGATTTCATTTCTTCTCGTTTCTTTATCGTGTTGCGTTTTTCATCCTTAGCAAAATATTTCCACTCGGGGTGGCGATATCGCTGTTCTGATCGCATAAAACTCTCCATGGCGCAAACTGCTTGAAGAAATGCTTACGAATGTTCTAAAGAGGGGATGGTAGATATACTGATCCAGAAACTCGGCAACACTCGTTATTCATCGTAAATCGCATTGCTACCTAAATCGATGCAACACCTGAGCGATATGCAGTGTGTATTTATTTTCGTACATTCCTGCATACAGCAGCCTCTATTGCCTTGAAGAGAAAGAAATGACTCTCAGTGATCGTATAGAAAATACTGTGATTTGAAATCGTCCTGAAAAATTCTTTTAACTTTCAACGCAGATGAATCCATCACATGACACTTGTGTGAAAATGAACGACAACACGTTCATAGCTGAACTGTTTATTCTCAATGCAATACAGCACAAAAAATGGTTGGGGAATTACCCATCGAATATAGCCCATCATCAAACGTGCAACCTTATAGAAAAACTAAAAAAACTACGGCAGAAGATATAAGGTACTGAAATCTTTAGCAATACCCCAAAAAAAGTTTTTTTGGAAACAAATACGGCATTCGTGGAGGTAAGGCCCATGGAAACATGCGGATTCTCAGCCGTATAATCCGTTTGATGCATTTCGTTCAATGCGTTTTGGAGAAAAAACATCCGCCTCTGTCAAGCCTTCAACCTGGAAGCTCCGACAGCTTGGGAACTTGGGAGGTGGTGCATTGTCTAGTGCACGGCCACGCGCCAAACTTCCGCACCACTGTTCACACCTCGCTCCAGCACCCACACACCCTCTCGACTGACACCGCAATTAGTTCCCCACACCCATACGCCCCTTACGCCGCCCTATCCATACCACTCAACCCCATTACAAAGCTCGCGACCTCACACGATCATGGATGATTTTACTGCTCATTTCCATGATACGAACGCGTACGTAATGTGTGATCGGTTTCGGCTGTTGTAGGTAGAGAAGCAGAGATAAGATATGATGAAATGAGTAGACGAAAAGGCTGTACACGAAACACCAACGTATGTATTGCTGATAGAGAAAAAAGCATAAAGTAAACATAATGAGAGAAAGCTTGGATAATTACAAAATTATGTGTTCAATTCATTGTCACAATGGTAATGCATGTCGTTGACAGGTCAAAACGAGTTAAGTAGAAAAAAAATGTTGAAAGGAAGTTTGGCAGGCCTCTATTCGAAAGAACGAAGAATAGAAAGTGTTGTTACCGCAAGGGGAGAGAATTCCAGGTTTCGAACAGACGGTCGGCAAAGGATTTTTAACCAGAAGTGCTTCAATCCTTTCTGTGGTCTTTTTGCTCGCAAAATTGTGAAATTTGGAAGAATCTCCGTGAATATATCTAAAAAAAAGCATGAAGGAATTAGGTTTGCTTCTTTTCAGTTCAAGCTTATCTAATGTTTCAAAAGAGTAGAACCTTACCTCGCCTACAGATTGTGAGACGAAACAGTAGGGGGAGAGGAGGAAAGGAGGGTGAAGGGGCGGGAGGTGCACATTCAGGAACAAAACATCAGTCTCAAATTCCGCTAAAGCAATTCGGTTTTTCTGCCGGCTATTGGTTTCGCAAAAAAAAAAGAAAAAAAAAGAAAACAAAAGAAAAAAGAAAAAAACGCTAACTAGCTCAGTAAAAATAAGGCTTCTCCAGCACTTGAAAGCGAACAACGCATTGTGAGGCCTGGGATGTTAAGTTAGAGAGTTGCGTAACATTTCGAAATTTAGGTGGATTCTGTTCTGCAAAAATGCACCTATCTCGAAGGTCTATGCGTAATCCTCGATGTACTGTGCTTCCTAACAGCTTACAAAGAAAGCTCTAGAGAAGGTTTGCTATATTTTGCATTTTTCCACTCGAATGCAAATTGTTTCATACAGAGAATAGTGCACTTGTTGCTACATATATGCTTTTGCTGCACTTTAATAAACAGTCATTGGAATGATAAGCGCTTCGTTCTTTCTGTCGTCAGTAAGAAACCAGACGTGATAAGAAGTGAGTGCATTTTCCTGTTTCGCCTTCTCTTTCATAGCAGATATGGCTAAACAGAAAGTTAGTCATGCAAGCGTGAAAGAGTATACGAAAGTTGATGCACGAAAGTTCCATCTAGTTTATTATAGTATGCATATATTTGGCTTTCAAAAAAAAAAAAAAACTTACGAGTTGTTCAGCAATAAAACCTTTACAGAAAGTGGTCATAGCAACAATAAAATGATAATCTTTGGAGCCACTGGGCAAAAATAGCGAAGGCGACGCAAGGTATGAGAAATGGAGAAGTCGCGCTTTGAAACCGAAGTGGTCATCCACTTTTCAGTACTTGTGTGAAAGTTTACAGGCATTGATCTTTATGCGTTCATAGCAGCGGCGATACAGTGTGTTGCTCGTTTCGCTGCTATTTACGGCTTTAGACGGATACGCAAAGAACGCGGACAACCGACTGTCTATCAACAGCAACAGCAAAGTATACTTTACTTTGCTACTTTTTCTTCATGTTTTTTATCGTAGCATGTGTTTATGGAAACAGTTTATTTGTGCCTAAAAATAGGCATTTTGGCATTACAATCTCAAGTCGTCGCTGTAAACAACCGAGTTTGTAAACTTCTTGACGAACTTTTGCCCGCTGGGGGGCCTCTGTAAAACGTCCTCTTGATACATAGGACTGAGCAGTTAGTTTTTGATCACTTAAATGGGTTAATAAATATGTCATAAAAGGAGCGATCATCTAGTGCTGAATGACAAGAAGTTAAATGTAATAAATATCTAACCAGTGTTTCTAGCACCTTATTTTGTCTTTTGATCTCATTGATAGAGGTGAAACTCAAAAATCCCGATGAGGTTCATGGATTCATTCCAGCTTTGTTCAGTTTGATCCGAAAGACAAAAGTGTGATATGATGCTGCAGGTAATATGCTTAGGCATATTTTTTAATTAGCAATTTTCGATTTCTTTAAAAGTCTTTTTCTATGATTGCTACTCATTAAGAGAACTCTGTGCCGCTTATGCGTTTAAATTTGAAAAAATCAATTTCTCAGAGAGGTTTTTTCAAATTGTTGACACTGAAGGTTTCATATTTCCGCAAACGTAGATAATGCATTTCCGCAAAATAATACGTCCTCGATATACGGTAATGAATGATCACAGACACCCTCTGAAATAATAGTTTCGTTTTATTGCCCTCAAAAATTTGAATCATTATGTCACTTCCCACATTATTTCGACCAGGCAATCGTAGCGTAAATAATCATAGCTAACGCTAGAATTTCAAGTGTTACCGGTGAATGAGCAATTAAATTTGAGGTATGTCGGCCACATCGCAATTGCAGTCATACCAAAATCCTATCGAGAGTACCGATTATGACGCCAATGCACCGAAACGAATCGGACAAGACTTTCCGGATGTTGCACATTTTCAACAACGTGCTTATGCTAACAAATAATCCACACCTCCGTTGATTTGCATTTGGAATGCCCTATGGCTACAGTAGTGTTTTTATTTGCTCTTATTATCATCCGGTTGATAGTGCTGCTTTGGACCGATTTTATACGCATGCATTATGACAAATGAAGAAGAATGCAATGTTTCGCAGCATAAAGTTCAATAGTTCTTCGATGTGCGATCCATAAAATTCTTGTTTTATGTAAGTAAACAACGAAATCGCGGTGCTAAATTTCTTAGATACGAATAGAAAGCTGAATCGCTTTAGTTGTGTAAGTTGGAAAGTGTGACAGCTACCTGAGATATTATTACTATTAGAGGCCACAAGTTAGAACGGCAGCAGCTTAACGGAACAACACTAATCTACTTTATACTTTATGCACGTTGTAAGAAGCACAACTACTCTTAGCTTTCATTGAGGAAGTACATGAGCTCATTATCTGCTAAATGAATGAAATCTGCTTCATTGGAAGGAGCACGAAAAGTGAGTTATGGTTTCATTTTCATTTTCTGCTGACGAATTCTGCTCACCGATCAAACATTTATATGTCCAATAAACAATATCTATAAGTAGACTTCAGGTTTTTGCGCAGTGATTGCATAAAGGCGAATCTGTAATCAAATGTTGCAATAACCTGACGACCCCTTTCGATCATGAGAAAAAATTAAATGCATTCGACGCTTGTTTGTGCAGTGTATACTGTGAAAAGGAAATGAACCTTTCGTTGTTAGCTTTCATCGCTGCTAATCACTTACCGTTTCATTTTGTTCAAGTTGCGATAAATGCTTTCAGTACCATCATTATACAGTGAAAAATCATTTCGATAATGTTAGGAAAATCTTGTGATATGATAACGATTCCAGCATTCAGCACCGGGATTTAAGAACAAACGACTGCTCAGGCCCCACTTTTGTCATGAAGTGGGACCGTTGGCAGTAAGGCATATACGAGTGTGTAAAAGCTCATCTTACAAGTTTACAATTCGACAAAAGCCATAGACAATAAAATTAAAATAGATAAAACACCTTTATCTCGTTAAGCAACGACGTTTTGTGGTTTTATACCCCACTTTTTTGCAGTTTGCATCGCTTCAGGTTTCACGCATATCTCGAACAATGAACCCATCCACTTCTCCAGTAAGCCCCAGTAAGGGAGAATGCTAGTATCGCAGAGATATGTACGACAGATTTTCGAATGTAAACAAGCTACACACTGAATTCATCGGTTAAGCCTACTCCATTCACAACTGACTGAGTTTACTCCTGTTTTCGTTTAGCAAGTGCATACGACAACACAAAAGTTCTAGCCATGTATTGATTTTTTAGGCCAAGTTCCACCTCAGGCATTGGTGATTTCGATCAGAAATGCAATTTTTTTTTTAATTCAACCGATCCAGATCGCACATCAACACGTTTTCTATAAATTTCAGCAATTCTAGCAGAAGTGAATTCTGATAGCTTTGTGTTTTCGAGCTTCAATCGTTACTGACTGATTCGTTGCGACAGAGATAAACCGTTCGATCACCTGACGTCTGACGAATGAATTTGTTGATAATCCATTTCTAACTTGTTTCGAGTGAAATGCACATTTATTTCGAATCTACATAAATTATATCGCCAACACAACAAACGTGTAAATTGTTCTGAAAGCGTATGTCTACGATAAGAAATAGTGATGTGGAGGGAAAGAAAAGGATCTATGAAAAAAATGGTTATTCAGTACTTCAGCATTAGATGAGTTGAATTCTTGTTTCTGGAGCAAGTTTCGTGTGAGTGGTGAATCTCTTTCACGCAAAACATTTGTTAGGAAAATCTCCGTAGTCTGCGAAGGAGCACTGAAACTTCATAACCAAAGTCAATCTAATCGACGATCAAACATACATTCAAATAATTTTCGAATTTTCGCATCATAAATGTAAGCAGCTTATAGCTTATTCCCATCCGCAAACCGCCTGTATAAGCTTCCTTCTTTTGTACCAAAAACATAACTTTCCTAAATATAGCAGCATCTGTAGTCTTGAAGAGAAAGAAATGACTCTCAGTGATCGTATAGAAAATACTGTGATTTGAAATCGTCCTGAAAAATTCTTTTAACTTTCAACGCAGATGAATCCATCACATGACACTTGTGTGAAAATGAACGACAACACGTTCATAGCTGAACTGTTTATTCTCAATGCAACACAGCACAAAAGTGGTTTTGAAATTAACAAACGAATATAGCCCATCATCAAACGTGCAACCCTATAGAACCAAGTTCCATGGCTGCTTCAAAAGTACGACAGAAAATATAAGGTACTGAGATTTCTTGCCAACACTCCAAAAACAAAATGCTTTTTAGAAACAAATATGCTATTCATGGACGTAAGACTCATGGAAACGTGCGGATTCTCAGCCGTTAATCCGTGTAAATCATTTCAGTCAATGCGTTTTAGAGAAAAAATACGTCTCTGTGAAGCCTCCAACCTCGAAGCTCCGATGGCGTGGGAGCATGGGAGGACATAAATTGTCTAATAAGCTGCTACGGCCCCAACATGCGGAACACGGGTCACAGCTGGCTCGACCACCAGCGCAACCACTTCGCCCAAATCGCAGGAGTAGCGCCTCAAACCCATACGCCTTTCTCACCACGCTGTCCAAGCCACTGAAAGCTGAATCCTCTCCACAACCTCAGAACTGCAAACACAGTGCCTTCTCCCCTCCTCACCTTCCTGCTCACGTATTAACGTGTAATCGGTTTCGGCTGATGTAGGCAGAGAGGCATAGATAAGATATGATGAAATGAGTAGACGAAGAGTGTGTACACGAAACACCAACGTATATATTGATGATAGAGAAAAAAGCATAAAGTAAACATAATGAGAGAAAGCTTGGATAATTACAAAATTATGTGTTCAATTCATTGTCACAATGGTAACGCATATCGTTGACAGGTCAAAACGAGTTAAGTAGAAAAAAAATGTTGAAAGGAAGTTTGGCAGGTCTACATTCGAAACAACGAAGAATAGAAAATGTTGTTGCCGCAAGGGGAGGGAATTCCAGGTTTTGATCAAACGGTCGGCAAAGGACTTTTAACCAGAAGTGTTCAATCCTTTCTGCACAACTAAAACTTATGTGGTCTTTCTACTCGCAAAATTGTGAAATTTGGAAGAATCTCCGTAAACATATCTAAAATAAGATCTCATCAAGCATTAAGGGATTAAATTTGCTTGGTCTAAGTTCAAGATTTCCGGTAACAATTTACGTTGAATGCTGGGAATGGACTGTTTCCAGAATACATCAACTAGAAACAATGCCATAAACGAAAATATTCACTGACTTTCTTGAACGAAAGAGATGATGGTGATTATAGAGTGCATTCACTACGACGCACAATTCCAACCATAAGCCATAGTCAATGCGGATACAGGAATCACAAGCCCTATCTCGAAAGCCATTAAGTGTGCATCGCCAAGTGCATAGAAGTATGTATCATCAAATTCATAGAAGCATACCATTAGATACATGCGTGGAAATAAGGAGAGGCCATTTAATGAACAATTCGCAAGTGCAAGTAATGACCTCTTGAAAAGCACTGCAGTTATCAACTTGAGTGGAGAATTCAGCGCACATCTTCATGTAAGTGGCGTATAATTTTTTAGTAACTACTGGAGGAAGGGAATGGGTTAAGTGGTTGATAGATCATAAAAATGATGGGATTCGTATAAGTTCTATACTAGGCGACCCAAAATCTCACCTTGAGGCACACCATTGAAAGCCGAATCCGTAGGCTAGCACGGTGAGCCAAAAATTTTAATCGTCAAAGAAACGACGGGTTTAAGGTTGTTTTGGCTTCCGTTGATGCTCAGGAATTAAATTAAAGGATTCCCCCAGAAAACATCTGAAGTAGCTGAGAGGCAGTGGATGGCATAAGTGGACCATGATTTGGCGTCTCCCATATTTAGTTCCAGCAACTGGGAAATAACTTTGGCTGAATAAATGTTAAAATGCAGTTTTTTCAACAGATAGCGCCCCATGCCTCAGCAAAAATGTCTAATGCATAATCAACGTTCTTCTTCGTTTATATACCTCACTTCATCGAAAAAAAAAAAAACTCCTGGCAAGCCTAGGGTGGATCGACGATTGAAGGGATGCTTTTCGCAAAACTGACTTCTTTTTTTGCCTCAATCGACGCTACTGACCAACTTGCCCATCTCACAGTTGCAGTGAAATAACTTTCGAGCGTCTACAAAACGAGCGCGGTGGGAAGAGAAAAGTGGTGAACAAAAATTTTTCAAGGTTTCCTATCCGAAACTAGGATCGAAGTAGAGGGGAAAACGTGCTTTTTTATGACTCAACAGCTCGTTTCAGTTATAACATTTCATCACTGATCACTTCAATTTCGCTAATGCCCTGAAACTGGAAAACTTTCTCGGAAATCACCTCGCTCTCGTTTGCTATTATGGAATATCGCAGTTCACCTATTACCATATTTCGATTTCCGTGGGGCTGAACGGACGTTCTGTGCGTCATTTGAATGATATTGGCGGCTTGGCAAAACGTTTATAGCCAAGGGTTCCGATGAACGAGCTAGATGAATATTGTTGCGGAACAGTTATCTAACAACTCGAGGTTAGAAAGAATGCGGTTGCCTTGAGCTGCAGATGAATGTGAAGGCTGAGCGAGTCGCTCAATCTGATACGATTTCTTGGCGATTGGTCCCTTGATGTGGAAATCGTTTTTCCAAGAAGTAATGATGATTTTTTTTCAATATGGAAGATAGGCAATGTGGATAGGAGGATAAGCATTGCACATCTGTAAAAGATAGGCGGTCTGTAAACTGTCTCGATTCCTCTTGCCCTAAAATTGTTTTCTTCAAAAGTTGAAGCAGGAAAAAAAAGTAAAAGTACTTGGCTTGTTAGGTTGGAGTTGACAGCCGGTTGGCGTCGTCCAGCGGAGAGATATGCCGCGTCATCAAGGTAACAAAGGGTTTGCGAATCGCCGAAATACGAACTGCTCCCAACGATGACCCAATTTCGGGCGGGCAACGCCGCGTTCGCATTGCAAAGGCTGTGTGTGCGTATGTTGAACGCGCATGCCAGCCACGAAGATGCTTCGATGGCGATCCATGAGTACCGCTTTGCTAATCAGTCAACTTCTGATTTCCCCTGCTTATGCCTTCGACGTACCCTGTACACGTACGTTGCCTTCAGCTACCTATTTTCGAGCATTGCAGTACTTCGAGTGTTACAAATTTCTTTACTTTTCGCTCAACTCGAACTTTATTGGCACTGTCTTTGAATCTGGTTTTCTAACCTGCTGACTATGTATAGGAAAGAAGGGGGGAGAATCTGATGGTCGCGAAGGATTTCTAATTCATACCCGATTGTGACCTTAGTTGGCAGATTCACTGCGCTGCCAATGACATAACATTAATTTTCGGCGCAAATGAGTTCCATATTCGAGGGCAAGTGATAGCGTAATTAAACTTCATTATCAATAGCGAACCGGTGAGTCATTTCTTTGGATTTGCAACCTGACTAATAAATTTTCACCTCCGATATTTGTAAAATGTGAGGACTGGGAGCGGTACTTCGCTAATTGCCGATTCGTGAAGCAAACCGAAATACCGGCTGTTTTATCGAGTAGGTCGCAGGCTGCTTGTGTTATTTCATCTACAAATGGTTCCTCGGCATCAACCTTCAATGGAAGGTTTTCTATGCTCTTAACATGCTTATGCTCGATAGCCATGTATAATATCAAGAAATCATTTCGAATGATCGAAACAAATTGTCAGTGGTCTGGGAAGTGCATAGTGAATCAACGTAATCTTATAGAGGAATGTCGCAATACCTGTTCGCAGATTGTTTGCTGCTAGCTTGTATTCACGACCGGAAATCCGAATTGCTATACGGGGCCGTATTCGGGAAGTGCCTCAGCGTCATATGGCAGCAGATAGCTCCACTGAGAAGAACAAATGTATTGACCAAATGAATGCAGAATGCTAAAACCCTCTTCGATTCGTTTGCGATTGAGATTGATACTGCGTATCTCTGTTCGCGATACTGCTACTACCAATCAGCGAGGGAGATAAATTTGTGTAAATTTCGGGAAAGCGGTAAACGCTTAGGACTATGCTGCTGTGAAACGTTTAGTTATGATGTGAACCGTTTTCACGCAGATATTAGTCTGTATTCAAACAGCAGTTTGTAATACATCATAGTTTTCATTAAACTTGCAATGAAATGGATGCACGGAAATTTTCAAAAGATTGTTCTTGAGCCGTATTTTGCCTAATTTTTTTCGTAATATTTAAATTCGGGAAAGTCTCTAAAAAATAAAATCCCTCCTTAACGAATTCAAATATTCCACATACTCATTGAGAGAAAATTCTCAAAATCTAACCATCTTATGCCAATAAATTCAACTATCGCATTAAGAAAGAATGTTATTGTTGTCTTTATATTAATGGTAAGCGTACAAGAATTTGATAAATTATAATGATAGCGTGAACCAGTTCAAGTTTTTCACCTGAACATAAAAAGTAAAAACAATTTTTTTTTAAATTAATCGGAAGTAAAGCTGAGAGGTAGACCGACCAGTCGCTGTATCTATCAAGGTTAACGAAAAATCGAATTCAACTGACTATCCTGAAATGAGATTAGATCAAATGATGAATGCTGCTTTTGGATTCTATAGTCAAACTCTTTTTTCAAGTCCAAAATTTTTAAAAAATACCTCATTTAACTGTTGAAGGCAATCTGAAAGTAGAACCGAATGAAAAAAAAAACTTTATAGATTCCCCTCAAGAGATGAAACGAAATGTAGGAATTACTTGAAGCACGATTGCTAGGGTACTGCTTTCAGAGAAATTAATCGGAAGTAAATGCGTATTTGATGAAGAGTGTTACGGTATGAATACCGTTTGTCGAGATCAACGATGCACTTGTCCAACGAACTTCGAAGAGTACGACATCGATGCACAAACAACTGTCTGTCGACTTGGTGCGAATTTACTTCATTGCAACTTTTGAAGACGTTATGCCATTCGGAATGTGACTGCTTCGCATTGCCGCACATCCTTTACTTGAAAAGTTAAGTGCTAATAGTTAAAGGTGACTTTGGTGGGCTCATGCCCGTCCGATTAGATAGGTGAGTTAATTTTTTTCTGCATACCTCTTAAAGAATTTGGTATGAATTGTTGTGGAATTCTTTGCGAGTCTGATCGGACTGCTCTAAAGCGCAAAAATATTTCATACTGCGGGAATTTTTAGCAGTTACGATGGTTGAAAATGATGGATCTTAGTTGTCGCTTGCTCAGAGTGAAATTCCATATGTGCTGCTGCAATTCAACCAAGATGGATCTCATTGTGTTTTAGCGCCGAGCAAAATCGGTGACAGTTGTCAACGCGACTGTAAACCGCCATTGTTGTGTCGAGATGGGAAATGCGAGTGCTGGGGTGGTAGCATCTTGAACGGTCAATGTGTTGTCTGTAAGTTATTATTGCTTTCACATTTAGATCTATGCTTTATTAAAATATTTCATTTTGGTTGCAGTTGCTGCTTTAACGTTAACATAAACAATGACGCTTTAACGTCTCCGGATGGACAACAGCTACGAAACTCAAATAAAGACGAGACCAAAACTTTGAATTATCTCTTCATAAATGTTTTGCAAGATTTCCGATCTCCTAACAATTTGATGAAGGTGGAACAATCTTGAGAACAACTGTTCATCAAAAGTTCACTTTAAAAATCATTGAGCTGCATCATCGAGATTTAAAGCATTCAATCTACACTATATAAAATCCAGTATTGCCGTTGTTGTTCTAAGGTCGAAACAAATATGCTTCTATAGCCAGCATTTTCATCTGTTATGTTAGCGGCATATTCGCAGAACTTGCATTCGAACTAGCTGGGCTCCAAAAAAGATCTGCTCAAAGGGTTAAAAGGTCAAGCAGGCCTTCCATTACTGTTCTGGTCAGCAGCCGAGGAACGTAAATATAAAATTTGAGTAATCGCTTATAACTGTCGTTGGACCGTTGCGATATATTATGCAAGCATGAAACGAATTTCAGCATGTCCACTTGGTCAACAGTTGTACGGTGTGGAATGTCAGCGCGTAGCTCATTGGGGGCAACCTTGTGAGAAGGACAGCCAATGTGTGGATGTTTTTAACGCATGTATTGCTGGTACTTGTCAATGTGCTCCAGGAACCACCAGAGATATCATGAAGCAAACGTGCTTGGCAGGTAGGCGTTTCATGTTTTGAACGACGCGCTTGCTAAGCTTTTTATGCTTTGAACTCCGCATTTATTACAGCGCATTTTAGGAGGTGAGGGTGGGAGGAGGAAGGGGGTGGATAGTCGTAATAAGATGCATAATCGTGAACTCAAGTCAATGTATGCTTCTGTCTGCTCACCTATACTGTTCAGATTCAATTCGCGAACAACAACAAGAGCTATAATCCAGATGTTGCATGCGCAGTATGGATCATACATAAACGTACTAATTCCTCCCATTCCCCCTTCACCGCTCCTTATTTTTGCTGAATTTTTCGTCTCACTTTTATTTAATTGAATTTATAAGTTACTTTTTTGGCGAAGTTTTGGGGCTATTGGTTGGCAAGCTGCCAGATACCATTATTTTCACATTAAAAGTTTCATGTTATTTTTGATCAAATGGTGCACATAAATACATTTGTGAGCTATTAATATCTCTCATAAGCGATATACGCCATTCGATTATTCGCACACCAAACAGTGGCAATTGGTTTCTTTTGAGGATCAATGGATTTTCGATAAAATAACTTTGGACGCTTTTTATGTGTAATATATAACTGACTATCATCCTATTTCCTATGCCTTTTTATAGAACAAGAAGAACCGTTGAGTTTCTCTATGATAGTTTTTCAGAAGATGGCATCCTTTTCACTCCGCCTCTTTCCCCTCTTCGTTTTCGGAAAATAGTTCTACTATAATGCCTCTATCTAATGTAGGCAATTGATTGTTTTTCTCATAAAACTGCAAGATTTTATTTTAGTATGTCCGGATGGAATGCATCCTCGTCAAACTTGTCGTCGCTTATTTATCAATGATATTGATATGCTCGAAAATGCCGCTTCTACCGATAGTTGTCCATTGGGATATCGTTGCGTTACTTATGGTAGTCCATATGTGGGACATTGTTGCCGTTTGAGATGCCCATATGGAGAGCCGGACCTCACGTAAGAAAACGCTCAGTTCGTGGATTTTATTTGCTATCATATTTTCCCGTAAAATTATCGAATTTTTATTTTTTCATTCAGCGAAGTTCTATAGCGTCGATGGATGAATTATCTGCATTGGTTGAGAGTAAACATAATTTGTTCATATCTACATATATATTGCTTGATAAAACTTGACGAAAATTTTTTAACTTTTGTTTGCGTTTATTGGCCTCTTAACTCTCTGACTGATATTTTGATATGAAAATTCAAGAGGTAATTTTCTTCATGAAACTTTATCATCATGGTGGATCCATAACACAGCTACTGTTTGCCTATATATGATCTAAGAAGATTTCTAAGGAATATGAGGAGTATCAAGGAAATGTATTTGAAACAGATGATGACGTTATGAAAAATAATCATTGGCGCCTCATGTTTAGGCAATCATGTGACATGGGCGCTCCAGAAGACCAACGTTGCCGCCCGTTGACACATCATTGTTATACGGTTACCGAGCCTGGTTGGAAGTCAAGTCTATGTTGTCCGAAGCCGTGCAGAGATCCTACTCCTCTTTTCATAAACAACCAATGCCTTAGTATAGCACATCGGGATGATCCTTGCCAAATTGACCAACAGGTTTGTCTTTCTGTGAAAGCTCTATTCTTGGATTAGTATAAGCAGGTCATTCGATCTTACCTTTCCTTTTTCTACGGACCACAGTTACTGACTCCATCATTGCAGTCAGTTGCGTGTAGTTGGGTGTGTAGTCGTCCCCTGTAGCCATATGTGTAGTCTTCCATATAGAAGACGTGCTTTCCTTGTTTGTTGCATTTTTTTTATAAGTTGTATATGAAGTTATGACAAGTGTTTTTTGTCCATAACGCGTTTATCAAGTATTCTTCACCTGCGATAGAGGAGACACTGCCCTCCACAGCTTAACTACAGGCAACTTCCGGGATTAGCCAATAGTTAGTCGAAATTATTTATGTTATGGAGGGACGTACGACAACACTCCACGTCATTGAGAACGTTCTAGTTATGTGTGAAAGAATCGGTCACCCAGTGTCAGGATAACATAACACTAGGATCATCTTAAAATAGTAGGAAAGACTGATCGGCGATCGAAGAGATAGCCACTTTTCTATGAATCCAGAATCATCGCAGTTATATATAAACCGGAGGTGAGTTGAAGGAACTACATTGCACAGCCGAGTAGTTTCACCTCGTTTTTTTTTTCTCATTTTGTTTTGGAAACATGAACTCTCAAATTTGAAACTAATAAATGAAATGCAAAACACTTCACTGTAATGGAATAAATGAATTTAGTGCGAAGGAGGCGTAACAATGAGCTGCGTGCTAGGAACATGTCAGTGTAAACTTGGTTTTCATCCGGTTCGTTAAATTTCCTTTCATTTCTTTGCTGTCATTGAGTTACCACTTTATGCAAACGCTCCAATAAACATATAGGATACTGCTTAACAACATTGCTCAGTGGAATTCCATAATTTCTTGAGTACAAGTGTATTGCATTAGAGTGGCATTCGATTCTCATTGTTCTGCAGTTTAAACTGAATGTGAGTATTATGTTTGACTAAGTTGAATGCAATAGTGGGCATTTCCTAAGAATGTTAAGTAGGCTAATTTTGATAGAGAGACCTTCCTTGTATAAGAATCAGAAGTCTTTTTCCTCTTTGAAAAATCGAGCGCCCTTCTATCTGAGTTCAAAATATACATACCTCGAAAGGTGTTTCTAACGGCTATTCCACGGCTCAATGCTTTGAATCATTTTACCCTAAAACATTTCTGCTATTGTATCGTTGCAGTTTTTGCTAATTTCTTGTGCTGTAGCTTCGTTAATTGGATTCTCATCACTGCAATAACAGTTAGATGTAAGGCGCCTTAAAGTCGATTCTGTTTATTGGAATTGGTATTCGGTCAGTGTTGTACTAAATATAATGGAAAAATTGCCTTTGAGAGCAACGATGATCGTTTCGCGACATGTGAGAAGACATGCCCCATCGACGAGGTGGCTGTTATAGACAGATGTCTAAAGCATGTTCAGCTAGGCCATCGTTGTGTTACCAACAGGCAATGCCCAAATTTTTCCGAGTGTCGCTTTGGCACATGTCAATGCCTATGTGGTTACAAACAGGTCTGTACCTTTCAGCTGTTTCCTGTCATTTCTGGTCTCTAGTAATACACCTTCATCGGCTCCTTCGGAAATTTTTCAAAACTACTTTCCTTGTATTAAGGAAATGGCGTCATGTTTTACTATAAGCAAATGTTGAAATTAAGTGCATCGTTGATTTTATCATCTTATCAACTTATCCCAATAAAATCATGGTTTCTTGTATTCAAGAATACCACTTCATGTCACATATTTGATAATGTTTTTGCAAAAATGAACGTGGATAGCGGCCACCACTTATATTCCTGCTTATGCTTAGGAACGTTTCATTCAATTTCCATCATAACCCCACCTTTTTAACTTTTTATTTCCCCATCTCACTTGTTTATTCGTTTCCCTCCCCCCCTTCCCCCATCTCACTCTCTTCCTTTTTCTTGAATAATCTTTAACTTGTGAAGAACAAACTTTTAACTTTGTGCTCCTTAATTGAACATTCTAATAACGTTTATGAAATGAGCCAAAGTTACGATGATTTTGAGGATTCGTTAATCGGCACTCGTTGTACGAATCCAGACGATCCATTCAGCCTGAACGCGATTCTGACTGGTGTTGAGCAAGTGTTCGGCGGAAAACCAAGGGGTTCATGATACTCTCGCAGTGATATTCACTTTTAGAGTGGAAAATGTGTAAAGCGCCATATGTGTATTTTATTGCTGCTATTGTTGATCTGATTCAACATTTCTGTATTTATACATGTGAAACTTAACCACAAAAACTTTCTGAAATGTCACATGTCAATTCTGCACGATCGCTACATAATATTTGGCAAGGAAAACACTAGAAAATGAAAATACAGGAGTTCAATATTCCCAGGTGTTGTCCTCTTCGACTGATCCTTTGTGACGATTCAAATAACAGGCTTTATGGCTAGCCTTCGCCAGTTGATCCAGCTTAAACGAGCGATTAGATCTGAAAGCAATGATTACATAAAATTAATCTTATTGCCAGTGAGAAATAAATATGCTTATAAGGAAATACGAAAAACGAGAATATTTTCTACTGAGGTAAACTCCATTTCTGAGAGAGTTTTCATAGTAATAAACAGAAGCAAAGACGCTTTAAAAATATTATAAATACACGGCAATGGCAAAAGTATCGTTCTCTCTGTAATTCCTTAAATGGATCGCATTATCACACAAATTTCGGACATTCCACCTGCTCTAAAGGAACACATAGACAATGGTTAAGTGGAAATGGTGAGAGGGATCTTCAACAAAACTACAGGTTATAATTTTCTTTATACTGATATTTTCTACGAAACTTCTCATGTTTCGTTGAATTGTAGGCTGAGTAGGGAAGCATCGTACACAAGAAGGTCATTATAAGAATGAAATTATTCTGGAATTTTTTACTGTCTATGAAGTGATTTTTTAAATTCTATTAGGCACCAATAAAAGAGTTATCATTCAAAAGCTAAATGTATCGCAGTTAAGGAATTCATTTGCCGATTGCCGAATAAATGCGCGAGGAACATTACGAAAAGAGAACTTCACATGTGAGAACTAATCTCATATGAACGAATATCGTTAGAAACAATCTCTAAGAAGTTTCGTTTTTGTTAACTATTATAGCTTCTTTGGTTTGTTTCTGAGCTGAATTTTTTATTGGCCATTTTCCTTCGTTTTACAATAATTTCATCTATTGTTTCCTATTTTATTTCGATGCTCATTTTATTCCAATAAAATATAATTGACTATTGAATCTAATGCATTCTAGCGTTTTCTTCAAGTATGTTAGCTGCATTCATAGAAGGAGTAAATTTGAAAAGCCCTCAAATGGAAGGAAGATGTTTCCATTGGATATCCAAAATTCGGTCACTGCAAAAGTTTGTCTACTCGAACAAAGTAAATAGAGAAAAGCGAAGTTTTTGAGTTTCATAAGAAAATGAGTGAAACTTGATGCATAAAGATGAGAGATGATGGTCAGTTGAGAACCTTTTTCTGCCTTTGAACAATCACATCCGAATTTCTGCTCATATTATAACATGCTGGATGTAAAAAAAAGATATGTGAAGCAAGACAGGGTAGTCCCTCTTGTCCTCTTCTAAACAGACTCTGCATGTCTCAATAGTTGCTCCATTTTCCTTTTTCAGCAAGGACCCACGTCCCTTCTACATTTTCATTGCTCAAATTTTGGCAAATTGCCTAGCTGAATCCATTCTTTTTGCATGCAAATGTATAAGCCTGTTCTTTGATTGCTTTATAAATATATATATATATATATATATATATATATATTGATCCGGGAAAACACGGCACTACATAGTTTTCTATTTCATATTCATTCGATTTCGCAACATTTCAATCCTATATATAACTCCTTTCCAAAAAATGAAGAAAAATATTTAAAAAATAAAAAATAAAAATTCTGCTGATTGGTATTAGGGTGAGGAGAGTTTGCCTACTCATACTGAGACATTGTTATAGCTAAGTTACACGTGTTAGTTAAAAATTTGAGTAACGCTAAATAATAGCTCACCACTTGTGCTCCAAAGCGGTGCATTAGGATCGCCGGATCGTGCCATGCTAACTGCTCTCTTCAGATAGTAATGTGAACCTTCACTGTGATTGTTAAGAATATCCTCAAGCAGTGAAATATATGCAATTGCCAAATTCAGAGTGTCGATTTTTGAGAGGCGTTTTTCATATGGAAACGTTGGTATAAAGCGACGCAATTTCTATAAATTTCAATTTGAGCATTTCACTTTCAGTATCCTTATATCCTTATAGAGTTATATACATATCAATTCTAGCACATGTGTGTATTTTTTGCTTGAAGTAAAATACTCTTTCCGATATCGATTTCTTTCCCCATATCGTGTTTCTATTATATTGTCATATAATCATTCGTTGTCAATATTTGGCTAGACTTTTTCCTTATTGTCTATACTTGTTTTATTGATGTTCTTCATGCAGAAATCTTTTGTTTGCATACTCTTCCAGAACAAATATGGAAGCGTTATTAAAACTTATCCAACAATTTTTTTACGTTCACTATAGCACATCTCATATGCTGCACCACTTGAAATCATCACATTCGCATAAGAAATTCAACCGGAAATTATGAATGAAATATCCATTTGAAATTTTAGCAACTGATGAGGAGTTTCATAACGTACCGCGAAAGCGACGTTGATGCTGCACATTCGTTTACGCTCACGCACATTTGCGGCACGACGATCGCCACTCCATGGCAAACATTCATTCTCGTCATCGTAGTAGCCTAAACACTTTTTTCACTGTGCGATGGCGATGATTATGCTTGTCGAACATCTTTCTCTTTTTTTTCCTTCTCTCTCTCTCTCTCTCTCTGATTGTTTCGTCGGATTCTTATTGTCCAAAAATTGTCACTCCTAAGAGCGAAGCCTCCTATGCTTCATCTCGACTCCTTCTTCAGGAATCTTTCTGCTAAATTAATTTGGACGAAATCCCTGCCTCAAATGAAAATTATCTCTCTGCACCGTACTATGTAAAAGTTGAGTCGAAATGATCAGATCCAAGACAAACTAACGTCTCAGCGAATGCTACTTCTATGGAGATATTAAAGTATTCGGGGAAAGGGCAGAAGTTGTCTCTAAAGATTTCAGGAAATCTATGCTGTACCAGAATTAGATTTTCATCCAGAAATTCTAGTAAAATATCGGTTCTTTAAATGAAATGTTCTTTTGTGAAAAGGTTTCTCGAATTTGGAGAATTGTATATGTGATTTATTCCACACAACTTGGACAAACATTCCATGCAAAAGAAAGGCAGAACGTTAATCTACATTCCCAAAAGCTACCTTAAAAAGTGATGCAACTTGCTTGGGCTCTCGAATTTTTTTCACTTTTTAAGATCGAGTTGGAAAATGTCTGGCAGTTGCCGAATGAAGAGGCGTTTGGCATTTAGGTTTCAGATTTAGCATTCAAAAAAAAAATCACTCTTCACCAGACATTTGTCAATGCGTAGTCTAAAAGAAAATTTGAGCAGGAAATTGATTGCTTTCTACTGCTTTAAACTTATTAGAATTAAATTTCATGGTTGCTATAGTCCAATTTTCATTTATTGCTATAATCTGTGACACATCGATGGGTAGTTTCATTTACTGAGCGCAATATTTTCATTAGCATATTTTATCAATTCTTTAATACCGTTGAAAATGCTGAAAGAATTGTTAGCGTTGTCATCGTTCGAAAATGTACTCATCGCTTGCTGATTTCCCTGAAACATCAAATTTATATTTGACTACTGTAGAATTCTGCTTTGCCTTCTCTTCACAGTACAGATTTCCACTCAATTATACATTCTCCTCTAAAAGTCTGAAACTGATAAAGCCCATGCCCAATTTTCAATTACACATGTTCCAAATGTAGTATACACCTTCTTCCCATCTCTCCACCTCCACTTGATAAGGATAATGATGTTCAAAACAGAAACTCTCATTTGTTTTGAAGCTGACGTATCGCTTACCTCCAGTAAACTATAGTCACAACCTCAATCTGTAGACATTTTACAAGACAGAAAAAATTTTTCAATTTTCGTCAACAACTGCACGTTTCTCAAAAACTGGGAAACTTACAGGTTCTCCACTACCTTAACTTTCTCGCTCGATTCTATATCCTTAGAAAAATTTTTGAAGACGTTTAGATTGCACGATTAACGAGATCTTTATTCATTGCAAAAATTTAATGCCCACATTCCAAAAGAACATCATACAAATGCCCTGCTTTATGAGGCAACAGGAGTTTTAAGACGTCGTTTAGGAGCATGATTTAATGTGCTCCATTATGTTTCACTTTGCCAAGTGTATGCAACATGTCATTCCCTTCGATGCAAATATCGAAATTTCCAATAAATTCAGTTAAAACGCTCGCATCGATTCGACGTAAGTTGATAGATTTATAGAAGCAATTAACTTCCCCATAACCCAGCTAATATCTTATGATGAGATGAAATTAACTATAGTTTCTGTCTACGACATGTCTCTAGATGGTAAATTGAGTTCTAGAAAAATCCATGTGAGGAAAACACTTTGCGCCGAGCATGAAACATTCGTACACTAACGATCTTCTATTCGAGAGCTGCCTCAAGTGTAAAGCACAGGTCAAACTGCACATTAAACACTAGATCAGTTTAAATTTAGATAGCACAAAAAATCACCTCAACTGTGTTATTCGTTGCATAACCAAGAGCGCAGAGATCATTCTCGTAGGATGGCACCTCATTACCCACTGTGTAGGCGGTAGGTGAATTGGTACCGAAAGTCGTTCCCAACTACAAACAAAACATCTTATTCGGTAAATGCTATGAAAAATGTCGTATACTATGTCTGCACATATCATGCTCAGTCGAATAATTCTTTCAGAAGGTATTTTCAACACTCACCATGTCCAGTCACAGACACTATTTATGAATTTTGAAAAAAAAACCAAAGGGAATGAGAAAACCGGCTAACACATGAATAAACATAAACTAAGATGTGAAAATGAGCGAACAGAAGAAAACCTAAGAAAGTAAAATGGAATATATGGACAAAGGTTGTATGTAGCAATCAGCCTCAAGCAGCTCTAGTAACTTTTAAGAATGATGTCATACACTTGACTATCCACAAAATTTTGGCTTTTATCCGAATTTGAATTCTTCTTTCAAGTAGATATATTTTATTTTCTTTTAAAAATGGAAAGTGGTGATTATATTTTGTGATAATTTCATTGCTAGCTAGCTAAAGCAAAAATTCGCTGTTCACCTTAGCACAAAAGCAGAAAATATTGATTGTTGCTGAAAAGCTTACAGCTTCAATGTTATTTCGACCTTAATTTTGCAAAAATAATTCAAATTTTTCGAATCTGCGAGAGGACAATAACCAAAACTCGAACAAAGTTTACATTCAAGAAAGCCTCAAAATTCTTTACACTAATAGCTGCTTTGTTATGGATAGTAACAGTTTATCGAAGACAATGAAATCCAATGAAGCAGACAACAAACACCGCATATGCAGTAGAACGTGGCGATAGTTATGACCAACCTGTTCGAATGGTAATGCGTATTTGCCATCAAGAGCAGCGTTCATAAGCGTATGAAGCTCGACGGATGTGAAATGTTGTGTAGACGACGTGTAGTGTGAGGAAGTGTCAGAAGCACACCATAAAAGCAATCAGCAGTGCGTCTTGAAGCGTGAAATTGAAGATGTCTTTGGAATTGGTGGACGCAATCGGCGTTCATTTCAACGGAGACCTCTTCAAGAGCGAATCCAATCATCAAGCAACGCACACATAACCAATACTGAAAGCAGTGATATCTCTATTACATCTCCCCTAGTAAATGAGTATACTGTTCGATGTTACACATAACGACACTTTCTCTAAACACCAATAAAAACTATTTAAAATCGATTTCCCATATGTTTTGATATAATCATTCCATAAAAAGCATTCCAGGCACGGATATCTAAAAATTTCAATGCCATTCTAGTATTACTGTATCTGATCAGCTTTTTCTACGATATTGTGTCTATCCTATTTTTGTTACGTTTCGCCTCACTGTTTCCGGGCATCTATTCATGACAACTTGCTCTCCCTCAGCAAATACCAAGCATTTTTATTAGATTTTGAAGCCAGCGCCTTGTAGCTCTTCTTTCCCTAAGGAAGCGTAAAAGACTAACAACAAAAAGCGTAAACTTATATCTACAATCCTGACTTCCTCTTTTCCTATCCTGTCCTCTGTGCGTTGCAAGAATTAACTTTTCGACGCATTTGGAAAAGTGGAACCTTGGGATATCTGGTCGAGAAATTGGGGTAACATTCGCGAATATAAATAAATCCTCCAACATATGAGGACAATTGACATTATCGAAAAGATTTTTCATTCCTTTCCATTACAACAAATTGTTCGCAAATGTAACAAAAATAATTTACATATTTATAACAGCGCTAGTGAAAACGGTGAGAACTTTTGAACATTATGTAGCTACAAAAGTAAGAAATACCACCTTTCTCTTTTGGCTTTGGCTTGCAAATACACAACTCATTATTGAAATTTGCCCACCTTATTAATATTAGGAACTTTTTCAACCTAAGAACTTTTTTCGATATCGCACTGGCTAGCGACCATATGAAGAACAGAAGCACTGTCGTGCTGCTAGCCTGAACACGAACTCCACTTATAAAGTGTTGAGGAATACTTTATAAGTAGCGCTATGCCAACCTGACAAAAATTCTATGAACGTTGCATCAAGAATGAAGAGTTGTATGGCACTTACAACGAACTAAGCTTTCCAACAACGAACGTGAAAAGGGCATTCATTCCCAACGATGCCGTCATATCAAAGAACATTGTGCTTTTCATAATGTACTCGTGCACATCATCGTAACAAATTTCAATTTGAAAATAGAGTATAAGCATAGCATAGCCTGATTTTCGGTGAATGGTACAAGTACAGTATGACAACCACTTCTTGAGGAAGGCGCAAATAGAACGAATCATTTTTCATTCTACTTGTACTTAAAATATACCTCATCCAGAGAAGACTCAGAGTAACCTTTCTGCACTTTTCCGTTTCAGGTTTTATTGTCGGATTTCGACGTGTCCCTACCACTGACTCTTGGAGAGATTTGAGAGGCTGTGGCTGAATTTCCCATTTTAGATATTCAATGAAATCAATGGAGATAAGAAATCCTCCTACATTCGTGTTTGTTTTTTTTTCTTCATTTTTTAAAAATTCTGTTTAAAGTTGTCGTTTTTTTCTTTTTAATTTCTGTTCCGCCAAAACTTTATGCGAGATTATTTTATATTTCATCCTCTTGCGAGCAAATGAATTCTTTGGAGGATATGGGAAAGACAAATGAAAATACGGTGAATGGTATTAAGTTCAATTTTGGGGGTACACTTTCCTCTCCTGAGCTTCATATTGCCACTGGCGTCATGTTTGTTCGAAATGAGTGACGCTCAGGTTGCAGAGTAACGAGGATGATTTCGTGGCCTATCTCACTTGGTGTAGTAGTCCTAAGGAGTGATTCAGGAAGGTTGAGTGTTCAAAATGTGATCAGAGCGAACTAATAGGCAGGAGCACGATGTATGCTGTGGAACATTTCAGCACGTGAAAGCTCTGAACCATCGAAATAGCGGGTGAAGCGTGTTAAATACAGCATTATGCCATTTAGATTGAGGAAATACACTGCGATGTGACAGTAAAAATTTTGGCATGGTAGCTTCATGTGCATGATGTAGCTATTTCATGCAATCGTTTTAGAAAAGCAAATTTGATCCACACAGCTCTCCCTCCCTAATGACACAAACTTTCCATTCCATAGGAATTATTGGTTTAATCCGGCTCCCCAAGCCATCCTTCATATCTCGGACATAGAGTATCTTGCACTGTTATTCCAGCCAAAAAAACAACACCGGAAAAGTTGAAGTTCCGGCGTTTGTGAACTGTGAAGTGGCGAGCATCAAGTGAAAACATTTTCGTCTTCGCTATTGCCTCTTTTGTTCTTCACAAACTACTTTTTTTTTTCGTCATGTTCCTTTAGCGTACTTCCTAAAAGCACCTTTTCGCCATCTGCAGAGCTAAGATACAATACGTTTCCATCCTGTTCCGCTCATACAAACTTCTACGGCATCATCAAAAGGACGTCAATATTCGCAAAGATAAACGCAACAGAGGAGTAATCAACTGGTGCTTAATTTTTATAAATAGTACCACACCTTGCAGGTTATGTGTTAACTAAACGTAGCACTTCATAAAAAGGAACGTATATATTGAAAATCAAGTGAGAGTTAAGAATTGAGTGCATGCAATCACAAAGATAGTAACAACTGAAACCGTACTGCCAAAAAAAGCAGATAATATGCAATGAAAAAGTTGGATTTAAAAAACAAATTAAACTTCTCAACAAATTACAAATCAGATAACGTTGACAGAGCGCCAACTTAAGCAATAACAAACTCGTATATTTACTCGCACAGGTAACCCTCGTCACTGAGATAATATCGAATAGAAAGCGCGAACGATGACGCATAAAAGGCGAATAGGCTCACAATCAATGCCGCTCTAAAAGAGACGATCGACTCGTACTTCCACATTTCATGCCACCATGGTTACAGAGAATCAATTAACCGCAAATAATGAAAATTTTCAAGCAACTATCGCATTAAGTGTCTCTGCTTAATGGTGCCACTGAAGGAGAAATGAAGGAACTACGATGCCATTTGTGGACCAGCACTTTTCGTTTCATTACCCGAATTTTTCACTTCCGATCCCTTAGGCTTGATTATTTCCTCCATAAACAGTTGTAATCACATTGCATCAGAGAAAACCACAAAAGTTTGAATTCCCGTACGAAATATTACTGCCTTTGGTTTTTTTGCAACATGCTTTCCGATGTTATGGCATCGATCCTGAACTTATATGTTAGAATATATATATATATATATATATATATATATAAGGGCAACAATGCATACTATCGAACAATCCTCTATAAAGGAAAAAGAACAACTGCCCCATAGATGCCTTAAGATACAAATAAAATTTTTCTCCATCGTAATTTGAGGATTCACTTCACAGTAAATTTCACTTCAATAAATGCTTCTTTAACGACTAAATGAACTTACATGAAAACTGGTCGAAAAGAAAATAAAATAGGGGATGCCCGGGAATGTTTCAAATATATATGTACATATGCACTCTTGTTTATGTACGTGTACGTATATACACGAGCAAATACGTCCGTAGGTGTAAACGGATACACATGAACATGTATATACGTATACCTACATATACGTAAGTATGCATATGTGCGTATACACATTATACATGCATGCGTCCATTTCATGCATCTTGTATATTTATGCACAGAGCGACATATATATATATATATATATATATATATAATATATATATAACACAGAATAAGCAAAGTGCATGAAATATACGCGTATGCGCAAAACCAGAAGCACTCGCTTTATAATAACAAAGGTTGCAAAAAATTTTATGTGAAAACCCTGTAGACCTGATGGCTCTTTCCTTCTGACGAGAACTAAGAAATTTTTACCTTTTTCTATGCTCTAGTTTTAAAAGCCTTCCCTCCTAGCCTTCGAAAAACCTCCTTCATTCTTCCAAAAAGATTGCAACCAACCTCATAAAACCCTGTTAATAGCGAGAAAACAGGAAGCATCAGGCAAGTGGATCCATACTAAGAACAGTATCCACATCTTCGTCAAAGAACGGTTGTGGCTGTGAATGAGCCATTGGCCTTGTATCGCACTCGTCCAATACAGTTCTAAAGAAATCCTCCATTTCTTGATCGATCACTGTGTCTTTTGTGAGTCCACCTGTATTACGGTAGCCGCTCACCGTGCTGTCACTGGGGAAATCCGACGGCACCAAATCATTTGTGCTTAAGCCTTGATGCAAGTCGCCATTATTTGCCGATGAGGCACCGGTTGATTCCTTACCATCATAAAAGTTCGGCGCTAAAGGGGCCGCCGGTGGAGGAAAGCCTGCGAATGGCTGGCCAGTGCCTACTGAATGACGCGAATACGCCAATTCGGCATATGGATTGGTGTCTGCCGCGCCTGGTATCGAGTGCGCAGACATCCGCTGTGTGGACATCTGCATATAGGAAAGACCACTTCCAGATGGCTGTAGGTTATCCAGCACGGTTGAAAGTGGCGGCAATCCTATCTGCATAGACTCACCTGCGCTATGAGGAGCTAAAAGCGGTAACTGCGAAGTTGTTGGCATGGGCAGTTTGTCAGTGACAGGCGTAACCAAGCCCGCGTATACCGACTGCGGTGGATAACACCCATTCGGCTGCAGAAAACCATAAGCAGGTGCGTTTGAGAGAAAATGCGGGGCGGCTGGATGCTTCAGAATGGAAGAACTTGGAGCGGCAGCAACGCTCCTGTTAGAGACGAGTATAGAGCGAGGAAGAATGCCCGTTGACGACCCTGGCTGCGAAGGGAGAGACTCAAGCATGGAAGATGAAAATGGTGCGAAACTGGCGTATTTGTTGGATGTTTGACTCAGTGGTCTCGTAGACCCATGAGCTGAAACCGATTTGTAAGGTGTCATCCTTCGCACCTTCAACCACGGCAAATAGCGTGCCTTTTCGTCTTCTTGGCCAAGGTCCATCTGCTCGACGATATTCTTCTGAAAAAAACCTTTTAAATGATCCTTATCACATAGACGATCAAACGGTCAATAAGGTAATCGTTATCAGCAAATTTATCTGCCGGTTTCGAAGCATTGCTTAGTGAACTAAAACGCATTGCTCTCGAGTTCAATGAGCCACCCCTCGGCGAAAAGACCTATTCATTTCATTGATGCAAAAAACCAAACGGTGAAGCAGACGAATGACGGTCAACGCTTCAAAGCTACCGCCGTGTTAACCTTGCTTATAAGGATAATGACCAAAATTTTGATTGGTTCTTGCCGAATTAAATTCATTTTTTTACGGCCGCAAATGAAATTTGGTTACTACTCAAACGTTTCGGTTGCTGACCGATCAAAAGAGGCTTTGAATGGTCAGTACCGCTAGCCATCACATGCCAACTGAATCACCCGAAGCAAACCTACGTTAGAGAATGCGCAAACGTCGAGCTCATGACTGACGTTTCACAGAAAAGATTGCATCATTCACACTTTATAACCACTGCTGACAAACGTCAAAGGTTCATATATCCCTCCCTTCCAAATCACCCCCCAAACAGATAACTTACATGCAAAGTGATGTGTTTTGCCAGTTGGCCATGCAATATTACAGCAATATGCAAAGTTTAAGAGATGTTTTGTGATATTTTGAAAGATATTACATCACTTGTATGGCTTTCATCCGTAACTGACAAAGGTCATTCAGCACCAACGAAACCTAGCAAGAGAAATCAACTCACCGAAATGACAGTTGCCTCGTCGAGGTCTTGTGCTAGCACGTGCTCTTGATAATCATCGGTCGGATCGGAGACAGTAAGTGGCGAGCCGGGTCGAAAGTATGCTAGCGTCGCTGTTTCGTCATCATCCAGCTACAATCCCATTCACCAATTTCCGATATACACATGAAATAACTTCAAAAACAAGGAAAATGACAGCGATGCTTCAAATCTAAGCCAAGCCAGACAAAAGCCGCACAGTATGAAGTTCATTTTATTGTCTTATTTTCATCCTCTCCCAAACGGAATGTTCCACCCTAATACAAAAACAGTAGAAACGATCTTCGCAACACAACTCTTAATATACAAATATATGGAAATTAAATTTAATTTGAAAATAAAAGATAAGAATCCCACTGCAAGAGATTATTCATCCCACTGCTTAGTTCCTACTTTATTCTACATGAGCAAAAACGAATGGGTAAGTGAAGGACGTGTGGACAACACTTCTTGCAAAAGAAAAAGAAGAAAGAATCTGCAAACTCAGAAAAATCAAGTATCGTCCTGTATACTTTAGCAAACTGATTAAAACGACATCTCAGGATAGCTAGTTTATTATCCAATTGTAGAAGTTTTGCCTCTCGAAATTCAAAATAAAGATTAAAACTGATCACATAAGAGACCAGATGCAACGAAAAGGCTACTGGAAACGATTTCCCTAAGAATTTACAACCGAGATCTATCGAGTTAATTAATGTTTTGTGTTCATAGTTGATAATTGATCTCAGTGGCGCTGATGAAATGAAGATAAGCCTACCGGAAAAACTTTCAGTGAAGCATTATTGACTGACGGCAACTGCACATCGCTAGCGGTGAGTGACGAATCGGCTGTCCGCATCACTTTGCCTGCCAGATCAAGCACCCCATCGTAATGTTCGAACAGCTTACGCGGCCACCAAGCTTCCGTTGACTTCGAACGACGCATTTTTGTTTTCTTGAAAAAAAAAATTTTTTTTTTACTTTCATTTGCTAATGATAAAAAAACTCTTGTTCTGATTCCATCGTTGAACATCTCATTGCAGTAAGTAAAAAAATAATGGATTCAACACAATCGTCACGAACGGAAGCAATTACTCAATACTAATTCTATCCCCCATCATACTGAAAGAATCATGTTTCAATACTAGAAACATTGTCTATCCGCTTCAGTAGAACAGATGCTATCGTATAAATAAATGTGAGTAGGAGAATGTTTCCCATTTTTGATAGCGATTTTAAACAGCCGTAGTAGTTAAGCAGATGATGACACCAGAAAAATCGAGCAAACGACTTATGCATGAAATAGAAGACAGAAAGATACGTGAGAAGACATAATGGAAGAATTAGAATGATGAAAGATTAAGAAGAAGCAAGCGATGAAGTGAAGAGAGAAGGGAAACGGCTCTTTGTTTCGCAAATCTCTGGACTAGCAGCGCTATATAACGGATAACACTGCAAATGCACAGATGGACGGAACAAAGAACTAGGGTTTACTGATGCATCGCCTAATGTTGCATTTGTTGCAAATATGGACCCCGCATGGATGGATGAATGCTATGCCCTAACAACCAATTAGTGGCACCACTTCAATTGTTAAACACGCTTATTGGAACGTTACCGTTTCACCTCGTTTCCTGTGCATTCGTCTCCTACTATGGTTCAAGAGCACCTGATCGACACGATGCTGTTGTAGTTTCCTTATCCAATCAGCGACTAATACCCTCTGCCTGACGTTATCCCAGTAGCGTATATGCGCCTCTTTGTCAGCCCCGTACGGCGCATGGTTGAACCAGTCAGTGACGACCTTTACTTCACTCATATAGATGTTTTCTTCATCCTCATCCACAGGCACCTAAATCCCATTTATGGAGGCCTTCTCATCAAACAAACATTACCACAAAAAACAGAATTATGTCTATCTTCATTATTCCGCTTATAAGTTTCGAGGTCCCATCACTTAACCAGCAGGTTTCCTAAAGTATCAGCAATGCTGCGGAACAAACGCTTTCCCCAGCCAATTAGATCGCTGCAAATAACAACTTCTCAGTCATATCAGAACCTTAAAAAAGGAACGAAAAGCTTGGTACTTCAAAATATTTGAAATTAAACTTTATAATATTAATACTGGCCACTCCTCTCCTTAGTTGGAATATTGACAAAATCCCCACCAATTAGTTTTTCTGTTTAGTATAAATCTACATCTTTCACTCCTCAATACGGAGACCGAGTCGACTTCCCCCAGATTCGTCACGATGATAGACGATGAATAGACCTCCTTGAGAGTAACGGCTGGAGTCCGATGAGGTGGATGATCGTCGATAGGAGTGGGATTGAGGGGCTCATCGAGAATCGAAAGCATCCGTGGCTGCAGACCAAAGCCCATATAAGCCATACTCGTTATACAGCTGCTCACTGGGCTCAAATCTGCTGAAAATAAAAACAAAATATAGAAGTTCCTATTGTTTAAAACAATGTTAAGAGTTAGCAGTTGATACCTTTGAAAGTGGGAAATACACTTTGCCCTCCCCGTACCTCAAAGATGACGATCGTTAAGGCGCCTGTGAATAATACCGTGGATAAATTCATAGCAAGATGAAAAACCGCCATAAAAACTGGGAAGCGGCTAGAACTGAATCTTTTGAAAGATGTGTTCTCTTAGTTCAGAAAAAAGAAAGGCTCAATTGTCACCATGCGTTGATGTTGATGGCTGCTGGACAGTTGAGGTGAACGGCGATACAAACTGCTCTCCGGAAAGTTTATTCGAATCTACAAAGACGATTATTAATTTCAACACAACTCTGGAGGCGTAAAAATGTGTAAAGAAGCGATGAGAGGATAACCAAATCTTTTTAAAAAAATCTGAAATATCATTAAGCGTTTCATAAATCGTTGGAGGCCGATACTCTGTGAAATGCGAAAAGGTGTCAGCTACACTATTAAACGAGCATTTCTCTTTGTGGATAAAACAATAATTTTTGATAGAATCTCACTAAATACGAAAACTGTCGCAGTTTTCTCAGAATGCATAAGAAAAACTGACATATGAACATAACCAGTCAACGATCAAATATGTCTATATATTACAGCAGCGCAGTTTCCTCTTCAGTACAATTCCCGATCGCCGTCCAGCTTACACGATTCGCTTTAATGACCCTTTCCAGCAATTCGTTTTTTGTCCTTTATGACGTCATCTTAAAAGATGGCAGTCGTTCCCCATAAATGGCCTCAAGTATCCCGTAATCTAAGAAAATTAATGGCTGTACTCTGTCATTAAGAAAAAGGCCGAATTGCTGAAAGAAGCTCGCTAGAACTCTGTATGATGAAGACCATCTACAAGAAATATTCAAACATCAAAGAACTAACATACAAGGATGGGCATAGTTATTATTCTTCTAATATATGCATCATATGGCTGTGGTAATTTCAAAAAAAACAACTGATGAAAGGATTATCAATAGCATACGAGCTTGAAGATTGTTTTGCAAATTAGTCGTCATACGAGTTTCAACTGGCTCCGAAGCGCTGAACGCCGGCTCTGGAATCGCCCAGTTGCTACTCATTGCATTTTGACGTACCTTAAATTGCCTCCATACAAATACGCTAGTATAACAACGATAAAGATCTTTTAAAAAATTCAGCGGATGTCATATCACAAAATGAAGTTACATAATATCCATCGAAGAGGGTAATTCTTAGTCGACTAAGCTTCGTCTAAAGTCTAATGCATGTGCAGTAAGTAAACATCTAGAAAGACATATACATTTAATTCAAATAATAAGAGTTAAAGCGGTTATATTAACAGACCTGTTCGAGTGCAGAAGTATCGCTAATGGTGGTATTTCCAACGTCGATCCCTTCATCAGAACTCTCTAGACGAGACTCGCCTTCTTGCAATGTAGGTCCTAAGTATTACCATGTAAATAAAAGGGTTCACTCATACTTACGAAAGCGCACTAGCATCATTGCAGCAGCGCTCCAATACGACCTCATAAAAACTAATGAAACAACAGCTGTTCAATTAGTAAAGCCTAATAAAGAGTACCTTAAAAGTGCTAACTTATCGAATAATACCGCTCATCGAGTCATTGCTAAATACACCATAAATAATCAATGTAATGGGCGCATCAGCTGTATAACATTTGCTACCATATGTGAAATGTGTTGTTGAAGGAGTAATACCAGTAAGTTTAAACGATGACAAATGGAAGGAATGGAAGAATTTTAAAGCTAACCCTTAATAAAAAACCTGATTTAAGCAATCCATTTTAAAAAGTTGAATGACTTCAACGGTCTATATTGTTTTGGATTCTACGATAAAGGAACGAAGTTACTCCTCTTCAAAAGGCTGGCAAAAGAAAGTCGAACAATTAATCAAAGACCTCCAGAAATGGCACGACGCATTCCATTAATTTCCTTGAACTCTTTGACTTTGTCCTTGATTAACGCCAAAGTTCGAGCGACCTTATTCGATGGACCTGCTTCCGAATGCATTACCATACTGACAACTTCCTGCTCATCAACCTCTTGTACTTTACTGTCGGTACACATCTACAAGCACATCGCGTTGCTCGACATAACGACAACTGATGTTATTTCAATGCTTTCGTTAAACTTCAAACTGCACAGTGCCATAAAGCAAAAACCGCTACAAGAGAGAGCTATTCGGGCCAAATGTAGAAGATATCTTATTTAAAGGTAAGCCCTGCCTCTTCAAGATGATATAAAGAAAGATATGGGCATTAAATCCTAAAAAATTCGCACACGGAGGACTGAAATTTTCAATACTGAAGAGGAATTTCAGGGTTGGAAATTGAAGGAGGATCGAAAAACCTGCTGGGCCTGTGAATCTCTCTCTAATTTTTTGAGGCATTCATGACAGACGTATCACTGCTGACTTTACTGCGGAAGCTAATATCATTCTAAATGAATCATTTCCTTTGGACTATGTTGGTGCTGGGTTAAGGAGAAGAGAGTTGTAAATATGCAGAATTGGGAAACAGAGGATAGTAGAAAGATAAAGAAGCTCCTGTTCAAGCAATTAGAATTATCAGTCGGTGCCATACGGAAGGTAATTATCAATCAATGACAGAGGAGAGGATACTAAAGCACGCAAGAAGTAACATAAACATCGCATAAACGAGGACAAGCACTACAGTGCTACTTTTTAAGGAAGTTTAATTGGTTTTTGACAAAATCAACGGATGAAGGTGAAAGACGGGCGGTTGCAGACTGATCACTTCATGCTGCATATGGAATGATCGCTGCTTTTTCGGAAGGAATTTTGCAGTAATAATGCAGCAGCAGCGTAATCTGCTGAGATATTAAACTAGCATCGATTTTCGTTATATTTTTGTCGCCGAAATGCCTGAAAATCAAAGCAACAGATCGCGCAAAAAAAGGAAGAAACGCAAGACGAATAAGATTTCTCAGATACTGCAGGTTGGCAAATGGAAATGAAAAACAAGTGTGCCGATGAAATGGAACAGAAGAACACGCCTTAATGAGCTTAAGCTGCTGAAGAGCATCGAACTGTGGGAATAGATGACTAATCGCTATCGCATTTTGCTCGTCTTCCTCATCTTCCGGTGTATTGCCATTCGTTCCTCCCTCGGTTTCCTTCCCTACCTTCATTGAACAATCACCGCATTGCTTCGAGTTCAGTGAGGTTTCGTTAGCGAGATTCACGTTTTGGTCATCATTAACAATAAACCCGGATGCATGGTCGGATCCCACACAGTGGTCGCACTCATTAGAATGCGTTGCGCTTGACGTTGGAATTGAAGCTGGTGCCAGAGCGAGTGGGCTATAATTGTCTGCGTTCGGCGTGTCCGCTCCACTCGAATCAGTACGCTCGGCAGCAAGGTTGCGTGAAGGATTAAGTGGATCGGGCACAAATGAAGGACGCGGAAAGACATTGAGATATGAGCTTGGTGATGGTCCTGGCAAATTTGAAAGTGCTGCCGAAGAGAGCACTGTCGGTGTAGAGGTGCTCGCTGAACCCAGCAGAGAACCATTTAACGATAATGGACTAGAACCCGGTGCAGAAGCACGTGAATCTGAGCGATCCCTACTCATCTCGAGTTCGAGTTGTTCTATTGACACGCCACAATTAGCTGCCAATTTCATCAATCGCTTCTGCTTCTTCTTTTCTCGTTTCTCGCGTTTCTTTTCTTTCTTACGCTGTTTCATCAACGACCTAGCTTCTTCAGCAGAAACGTTTAACTGCCTTAATTGTGCTAATTTCTCAAGACTCTTTAGCAGGCGTGCATCACGAAGACTATGAACAAAACCGAGTGGATCTTTACTAATTGCATCGGCGACGATCATTTCAACGGGTGCAAAACTTTGACCTTTCATCAGTTCTTCCATTGCGCGCTTCGCTAACTCGGTTCTTTGCTGTTTCTCTTTTTCTTCATTCTGTGCGCACTGCTTTTCCGTATCCTCCTTAGTTTCGGCATTCGGTCCATCGGTCAAAACCTCGGATGCACGGACACCCTTTACGACGGCAGCCTCACTTCTCCTACCACCAACGGCCGTCGATCTCTGCTGTTCTTTATCGTTATTACGACCTGTTGAGCGCACTCGCGCCTCTCGTGCTGTGCGTGCGAGGGGCATTGGCGCTGCTTGACCCATAATCCTCTTACTGTTTGTGCGGCCCGTGCCGCGTGTCACCTCTTCAGCATCCACCTGCAACGATAACGTCTGCTCTGCGGAGCTGTTCGCCGTTGTGGCACCGTTTTTACGTCGACGCGCTCCGGCTTGCTTAGAACTTGTTCTTACACTGCGGCCAGGTGTTTCCGCTATGCAACAGTTCACCTCCGAAGTGGATGGACCAATCGACATAGGCACTGCGCTCTCCTCATGCGCACATTCCCCAATCACTCCATTCTCCAAGAGGCGATCGCTGCGCAAAACTCGACGACCAGGAGCCGGGACGACTACCGTTTTCGTTGTTGGCAGAGCGCTTCTGGAATCTCTCTTACGGCGCTCCTCCAAAGACAAATTCCAGCTAAAGATATCTGATGTAGACGCCGGTGATGTCTTCTTCTGGTCATTTCGCGTGGCTGGTGGACGACACTCCTGAAATGTTCCATCGAAACGTTACCAGCAAT
This sequence comes from Baylisascaris schroederi, assembly GCA_006503575.1. NCBI lineage: Eukaryota > Metazoa > Nematoda > Chromadorea > Rhabditida > Ascarididae > Baylisascaris > Baylisascaris schroederi. The sequence continues at coordinate 1,580,018 of QEWY01001293.1, forward strand.
ACCAACAGCACTAAGTGCACATGGTCAAAGAAAGAAAAGCAAAAATCGAAAGAGATGGCAACGGTTCATCCCATTCTCCTCAGGTTTTTTTTCCGGTTGTGCCCTTAGTTCAACGTCTATTTAAAAAAAGGACATCAAGGATACAAAAATTTTAGCTTCCGAACGAAATAAATACGAATTACAAAACAACAAACGATAAGAAAAACGCAGAATACATCCTAAAGCCACTTTCAATGTGTGTTTCGCCGATTCACTTTTACTAGACCTTTCCATCAAAAACGCAAAAACTCCTGCCAAAAATTTTTCTGCTTGGGCCAATTTTTTGTGGTTCTTGCTGATACTTCTCAACATAACCATCATGTTTGCCTAAAAGTTCAAACAGAAGAAATTTTGAAAATATTCTCGCTGCTCTAACTCATAAGCAAGCTTAAACAAGCAAATTTTTGTATAGAAATTCGTCAAATAAAAAATTGCAAGGCGGCAAAAGTCACGATCATTTAAGCATCTCTTCAATTAGTGGAAGAATGCGTGGCAATGGTGCCAGCTACGGCCGCATGAAAAAACTTGGCTGTGTTACGTTCCTGGCAAAAGTGCGACCTCAGCCTTTCCTCTTCGGCCATGTATGTGCCATTTTATATTGCTGCGATGACGTTTAAAAATGAGCAGAGTATCTGAATGCTCTTACGCTAACATATCCACATACAGAAAATACCATCAACAATCAGAAATGATATATCTAGCAGTGTGCTTCGTTAAATACTACTATCACCCATAATTTCGGCATTATAGCTGTTCGACCGGAACCATATATGTTGTAAACAACCTCACATACATTTCACCTGGGCATAATATTAGTTTCTTGCAGCCTGTTAAAAAAAGAGTGAAAGAACAAAAAATGAACAATGTGCGACAGGAATGGAAGCAAAAACTGCATATGCCACCGTCATGTATTTTTACTTAATTCATTCGCGGTATCGCGGGACCTTCGTCCGCAGGATTCGGGCAATCTCTCTATACTTCCCGGTTGCCTCCCAGTTACCAAATATCGCGACAACCCCTCGCAAAACGGTCGTCATACCTCTCGACTGCGTATAGCGGAAATCGTGAGATGCCAAAAAAATCAGAAAAAAGGCGAGACTCAAAGATAGAGCACCCCGCGCTTCAACGCCTATCAGTTCGGCACATTTTAACTACCCCTAGTTTTATAGGCTATCATTAATAAAGGGCCACAGAAAAGAAATAACTTTTGAAAGAAGCGGTCTCATCAATCGCACGTTATACGAGTTGCTTCTAATAGGCATATAGCATCACGAAGCTTTCCCTTTGATATACTCTATGGAGCGTTTTTGCAACGTTAGTATTTTATTACATATTTCTCTCATTTCTTCCTCATCACCCATATTTTACTTTTTATAGCATTAACGCCTATAAGATTAGAATAGGAGATGGACGTCTTAAATATTTAGTGAAAGTACTGCAGAAAACATGACAGAATATCACAATCTTCTTCAGCATAAACGACCGATCTACTCATTTTACTAGCATTCACCTCATAATCACTTTTGATAACAAAAACAATACTCTTTACTTCCAGCTATTTGTTGCTAAAACACACTTTTCGCCGTCACTCAAATAGTTCTTTCTTATTCGGCGACGCAATTATTGAATGTTTAATCCGATTTTTGACAACCCTTATTAATCAATTCCTATCCGCAATGTTGCTTTTTTAATCGATAGGTTTTGCCATCCTATCAGTTTATTAGTTAACTATTCATTAGCAGACGCGATTAACACCAGCCAACACTAAGTGATGAATGAGGAAGCACAGTCGTTTCAACTGACGAATACAAACCTTAACAAGAGTCGGTTTCGCGAATCTATGTTCTTTCCAGTTGTAAATACGACATCGTGCACAAGATACTGATTGCCTCCTCTCAGTGGAACGCTGCGAACGGCCAGGTGGAGTGGATAGATCTGACATCACTAACTGAAATTTTAAATCATTATTGTGTACTTTTTTTTCCTCGCAATCGAGCGGTTTCTATTATCATTCATTTGCTCCAATGAATTTGACGGTCCTAACATGCACTAACTGCTGAAACGAAATAATTGAAGTGCTTGCCGTTAAATATTATGAAGTACACCTCAAGTCTTTTTTATATACTTATAGGATAGGAGCGCGCGCTTGAATTATGCATTATGCATTATCACTCTACCTAAGAAATCGACTAATTACTGCAATGCCAGAAAATGAAGTTTTCAGGTTTAGTATTGGTATATTGTTGGAAAATTTTGGAAATTTCTATAATGCTGCAAAATAAGAAAAAAAAAGTTGTTTCCACGTTACTTCACCCTTAGACGTGTTTGATGACTGAAATGCGATTTGCAAGTGTAATTCATGCAAGCATTATTATCATCGGTGAAACTTGTAATTTGCACACTTACAATATTTCAACTGCACTCTGCGCGATACTCTTTACGGTGGAAAATAAAGCACTTAAACGAGAAGAAAATGAACTATAAAATTTCATTTCAACTCTTTTAAAGTAATCTCATCGAAATTTTTAGCAACAGCATTCGCTTTAAATAGAAAATAGCGTTTCGCAGACTTACAACTTCTTCACCGACATCTCCCGACGACAGTTTGTTGATCAAAGCTCAGTCATAAACATTAATGTTTGCAGTAAACACAAGTAAGTATTACTGTTTGCATCAACATGTATGAATACAACAAGCACATCTAGTAGTATGGTGGAGACCATTTCGATCGATGAAGCAAATTTGTGCACCAGGAAGTGAACTAAAGAAAATGCTCCAACCTGTGCACTTTCGTCATCTACAATCCTCGGCTGTTTCCTTCTTGCGACTGCCGGTTGCACATCACCACCTTCGAAGCTATAAATCAATCATTTAAAACAAATGCATTTTCTTTTCTGCCCGATGTAAAATCTTTCAATCAGCCAGGTGGTTTTCTTTTTCTTCTTCTTCAGATAGTTAAGATAAACTATCAGATTTTGTTTTGTTTTATTCTGCATGAATTAAATCTAATTTCGACGAAAGAGTTTCTTCGCTCACGTTATTGCTAGTTAAGATGAGTTAATAGCAGCTGAGAGAAAATCCACTGGAAACCTTCTTGGACGACCTTAACAGAACACTAGAATAAAGAGGTATTAACGAAATACTGTGCATTGTTCAATAAATTTTTATTTTTTATACGTTTTGGTTTTGTGTAAGAAATTCTATTAAGGATACAACCTTCAAAATGTCAAGCTTTTCAGTTTTAATCGATGAGTTCTAGCAACTCAATTGCAATCTCAAACCCTTTATAGGTAATCCCCTTTGGTTGACTTCTGATGAAAACAACCGTGGTGCAAAGTGAACCCATTTAACTTTCCCTCCATCGTCCACTCGCCCTCAAAAAGGAGACTTGCAAGTTGCACAGAAGGTAATGCACCCAGTATCCATCATAATAAGCATTTCGGCTAGTAATAGCAGAAAAGTGGAAGGTATCACTTATTTAGAGGCCCCGGCTGAGGAAATGAGCAAGGATCGATGCCAAAAGACCCAAAAAAAGTCTCATGGCTTCATGTTTCAAAATGTACTAACTGAACAATTTGAAAACCATATCCTCTCATCTATCCCCATGATGCGACCGGCGTTTTATATTGTGAGAAAATTTCGATTAGTTGTGCACAGATAATTTCAAAGATTTGCATTCTCGTAATTTTTCACGAATATTTATTTTCAAAAAACTTTACAACTTTTTGACCTGAATGCAAATTCCAAGAGAAGTTATTGTTGGCAGCCTCCAACACTTCTCCTTTCATTTCTCCCACGTCAACTTTTAGTGCGCCAGTGCTTTGGTGCAAAAGCAATTATGACATATTATATTGTCAAGTCTGTCAGTTTTTAATGCCGAATCCCATTTCCCAGACAAGCGATCTGTACTATCGAAACAAAATTTCTTTAATGAAGGTGTCTTGATTATTTTTCCGCACCTACATCTGATGTCACACAAGTGTACCTCTCCGTGTGTCTACCTGGTTCGTAGTTCAACTCGCGAATCCTCGGAATCTGGAATCTGGGAGGCGAATCTATACCGCAAGGTAGGCTCCCATGTAACTTAGAGCTGCAGTACAAGGAAGGCGGGGAGGGGGGAGGGATGGGGGAGAGATGTTTAATGAAATGTGGATGCAAGCAGTCACAGAAATCAAAAAGAAAAATTAAAAAGTCGGTATGGAACCGCCACTCTCACCGGTTACTTCGCTTCTCCCTTTCCTCCCCCCTTCCCCTTCCACCTCTTCAAAATTGAAAGAAGTCCACAACTTTTAGATAAAAACTCTACAAAACAAACATTTTATTGGCATCTGCAGGCCGTTTTGCCCGTCGCACCAATTTTCGTGAAGGCACTGGTGCTCCGTCACTATCCACCTCCATAGATAATCCAGCAGCGAGAATCCTCTAACTGCTGCAACCTGAAAACGTTTCTACTCGCATCGCTTTATTAGTGGAAACCAAGAGGCTGTTTCACTCGAAAGATTCGCGAAACCTAACTATTTGTGTAAATCTAAGGAATCTGCACATTTCATTGTATCATACTTGATGCATTCGATGCATGGACGCGTCCGACTTATTAGTTTTCTTGAACTCTTCAGAAAAAAAAAACACTGTTTGAAGTTAATTTGGATTAAATTTAAGGAAAGGAATTTGGCGTCCGTATCAGTCAAATCAGTCCATTAAGCGTTCTACCATAAAATTTATGGCCTATTTTCTACTAGACTTCTATGTCGAAATTAGTGTTGTGCTTTCATGTTCAATTTGTTGTTCCCATTATTCATCGATGTAATACGTAGGAGGCTGCTGTGCCTTAGTTTCCGAAAAACAAGGTGGATTGCTATTCTATTCGGGAGTTTTTGTCTAATAATACGAAGTCCTATGGCAAAGTTCTGGAATCTCCGAAAATAACAGTTAAGAAATTTTGGTGACATGCATAAAGCAGTGGTATTTTCCACACTTTTTTTGATGACAAAAATAAACTGCTACATAAATAACTCGCCCAAAATTTGAAACTTCCTGCCAATCAGCTCCAGGAATGAAAGACAGAGAGAGTTGATGTGGTATGAAAGAGTTCGAAGCTGTCTCCTAACTGCATCCATGCTATGTGCATATCGGCTATACGAACGTATGTGCGACAAGAAGCGATTCACTACACGTTCACACAGCGAAACAGCACTCCCGATGCTATCTTCCCGAAACATCAACAACAGCACGTGACCATCACTGTGTGTTGTAAGTTTATAGGAATAACGTGGGTGGTCCAAATGTTGCAAACAACCAAAACGAAATTCGAGAAGTGACCAATCAATGCATTCTGATGACACGTCATCAGGTGTTTTCTCATTCATCGAAATGCCTCCCAACAAATATCACCGCTACGACTCATTCATTCAAGAAAGTAGACCATCGAGAGCTCATCTACGTGTATTTCTAGATCGAAAGTATTGTTAAAACAAACATCTACGCACTAGCTTTCAGCTTTTTAATAACGCTAAGCTTCAGTTTAATTAGTCAACTCACAGATTCATCTTTTATAGGGAATACTTTAAACGAGGAGCATCTATTAAAAGAACTCACCGGTTATTGGATTCACAAAAATCACATCCACTTATTTTAGTGAACAAATCGAACGCTGATTTATTTTTGTAAACGAATTACATCACAACTTCGGAGGCAGCAATAAACTAAACAACGATAACTTCACAGCTAATAACAGATGCATCAAGAATTTATTAGCGGAAAATAAGCAATAAACTGTAATAAATAATAAAACTTACGAATTTACTCAACGAGAGTTTAAATGTCCGAAAACGTAATGACAAAACCTGAAAAAATAAAGAAAAAATAAATGTATACGAGAGATGAAATTTTCAAGACCGTGAATGCTAAATTAGAGCTTCAATTTGAGATATTTATCTGCTATTGGCTAATGAACATTTCTAGTAATTTTAAAAAACATTAAAGAAAATACTCAAGATTAAAAACTGTACTTGTTTTTGTAGGGTTAAAGCGTTTATTTTCAATAAATAGAGCTATTTTAGTTACTTATTTCAAAACAGTACAGGAAACCATTACTGTACTACAATATTACGAATCTCAAATTACAGCGGATAGAAATTAAAAAATTATTTATGCATGGAAAAACATTTGCGAAAGTTTATAGGGGGGAAGAGCCACACACACAGCCCATTGCGTCTCCTCGGCTGTAGGAGAGGGGCAGAAAATTGCGCAAAGTAACGTGCAAACCGAGAGAGCATCCAGAGAATCGAAGCGTAAAAAAGTTTCTCAATTGATCGTGTGCAAAGCGAAGCAGTACAGCTCGAAATGTTGTGCATAGTGGTGAATATTAACGTAGCGTTGGAATACGAGAGCAGACGTCAAAGGAGAGAGAAAGCTTCGTATAAATATGAGGCAGCAGACTACATGAATTATTTAGCGAGTATGAAGAAGATGGAGGGCACAGAGTAGATGGCGAAAACGAAATCCTCAGCATAAATTTACAAAGAGAACGAAACGCGTAGCTGTGATAACGCACCCATTGCGTGAACTTCGATCGCAATCGGCCACCCACGGCGCGTTGCGTCGCGTATTCATCTACAGTAGAAACTGCGACGGGACGATCACAATCCGTCAAGGATTCTAAACTACGAACATGCCCATCTCAGAAGCCACAGTTACGCATCAAGGTGATGTCAGGTTATGGATAGAAGTTTGGTGATCCGAGCGATGCAGCTTTGTTTCGATTACGTGACGTGAGTGATGGCAGGTCGAATGTTTGAATCAGCGAACCTTCAATTAATTAAACTTGTTTGTAGAGGTGAGGCAAACGGAGAGTCAAGGGATAACAATAAAGATAGGATCTGAAACGAATTTTTTTTTTGTGCGAACGATGTTTCACAGTGAAAGATGGAAATGCCTTATCTTCGTTTCATACTGTGCTCAGTGGATTGCTGCAGAGTAGTATTGGGGATTCTATTCTTTGTAAATGACCTTCCATGAAATCAAGTAAACTGCTGCAGACTTTATGACGTATAGACGTGTAGACTCATTGTTGACTCGGTACCCTCACAATCGACGTCATGCACTGCCCTCAACCGACTTTTTCGACGGTCGGTTCCTTAATCCGACGAACATTTCCGTCCCCAGCCGTCTTCGTCTTCGAGTAGATCCTCCCGCCGAACCCAGTTGTTAACCTCGCTTGTGACTGGTTCTCCAATCTACAGAAAAGACGTGATGAAGGATTTGGGTATTGTGGCATTGTCACTGCGTTGAAATTTCACGTAGAGCTGCTCAAGTTCCGAACTGTATTCTTTGTGCGCTGCAATACAGTTGCGTAGAAAATTATCGGAAAGCTTTTGTTGCTTATTTTCGTCCCATTTTAGAATACTGTACTCAAGTTTGGTCGCCGTCTGTGAAAAAGGATATCGAGATGGCTGAGCAAATCCGATGGCGGTTCACTAAGACGGCTTCTAAAAAAGCATTTTATGAACCGTTGCAGCTTAATTATGAGCAGTGGCTTCTTATTTCTAATTTAAAACCTCTGTGGTATCAAAGAGCATAGTTTCGTTCACATTTATGTTTGAAGATCGTCAGAGGGTGCTCACGAATTCAGACCAAGAGCATTTTTGCTGCTACAAAGTTTGCACTGCCGTCGACGCTGTACCGTTTCCAAATTGAAAGGAATTCAGCGAACCGAACAGATGTGCTTAGTAGTGTTTGGAAGCGGTTCTTCGTGAGCAGAGGCTCTCGCCATGTGAAATGGTGAATTATATGCCTATGAGGGCCCCCGCAGAGGGACTTGAGTTTTCAGAATCCCTCGCCGAGGGGCAGGGAGATCCAGAGAACGGGGTCCCCGCGAGGGCCCCCTCGAGGGCTTAAGGCTGGAAAACGCCCGGTTCTGTTACGAGACTTCCCATCGTTCGTGCTGTTGTGCTGTATCGTTTTCAATGGAAGTTGCAATAGTAATAATTTCGAAAAGTTGCAGTATTGGCGTATCTTCGGCAACCGGTTTGATGTATAAATCGTGGCTGAGGCCCAAGATGCATGCGGTTGCACGCTTTGTTAAATGCGTGTGGTAGCAAAATTTTAGCAATTGCTTACAAAGGAAGGACATACGTTTGTGGCTAGTGAAAGGGAACTGTGATTTTATGTTACATTAGAATAAGGAATCGTTGCGAAGGCCATTTTCCTGTTGCAAATGATGCGAAATGAGGTGAGGAGCAGTGTGCTTTTTTGACATATATGTGCTACCTAGTGGAGTTGTTAAGATTTCAGTGTTCTTTTCTAATGATTGCATATTGGCTTTAGGAATTTTAGTCCTCGAATGATGGTGTTGATGATGTGAACACGTGCCCCTAACCCTAACGTATTTATGTGGAAACGAGTTTGTTTAATGTGTGCTGTGAAATGTCGAGAATACTAACGAAATCGAATACACGGACGGATACAGAGCTCTCGAAGGTAACAGCTCGACATGTTGCATCACAATTCATTGTGCTATCTTTGCCTTCTATAATATCTACGTTGCCTGACCGATAATCAAATTTTACCATTTGCAACTCTTTACCACCTCATATATTTCTGGCTGGTAACTTGTCGTGTTTTGAGCGACGCTTGGAGCAGTGCGATCTATCTATGATAATTGTGGCTACCTTACTGTCGTATATTCAATTCCGCATTCTTGCATATCTTTATTCCTTGTAATTTCTGATTTTCGCTAAATTCTTTTTGGGTTTTAAATGCATGTTTACATGCTCTATTTATTGTTACAGATGACTTTATTGTTTATTCGCAAATTTATTTAGTCGAATGCATGATTTTATGCTTTATTTATTGTAGAATAAAAATGTTTTTTTTTTTTTGTATATTTTTGTAAAGAGGAAATTCTTTTGAGAGATATTTGTTTTCAGTTCAAAGAGCACAACTAAAACGCAAACTGCCTACTTCAGTGATGAATAATGCATGATTGAAGCATTAAGAATATCGTCAAGTTTGTCATCTGATAAGATGAATGAACAGATTGAATGCTTATTTATATAGAATAAAGAAAGTTATAACAAACCATCAGTTTAATGATGTTCACTTATATTGGTGAATTTGCGCTATCTCATATGATAAACTCCAACTTGCATTGATATGCGCCTAAACGCATGCAACTATTTTCGTAGATGGTGTCGATCTTGTGCACACATATGCGATCAGCTATCATCTTCCACTGACCGGATTTCACTATGAAAGTGCTGTGCTACTGCTGCTGCGTCAATAAAGGTGCGCAATTTCGGCGGCCACTACAACAATGCCGTCGAATTTACGCGCACAAATGCACTATTCATCTCATTGAACATTGTCCTTTGTTGAAAAAATTCTCCGATTTAAAAAAAAAATGCGCTGTGTCAGGTGTTTCTTTACGGGATGTCATTCTTGGCCAAAAATAAAGCTTATGAAACCATACCTGACACAGTGCAAGATCTGACCAACGCACCTTAATCAACATTGTTATTGTCATGTATATACGCATCAAAAACGGAGGTCAACCATACTTTCAGAGAGGATTGTTTACTTGCATGTGTTTTTAATCGCATCTCTTAATCATATGAAAGCAGATGATTCAGCTTCCCTCAGTACAGCAGAATTGTGAACGAAAATTACCATCTTCGATTGTCGAAGATTTTCCGAAAATTGCACAGGAAACATCCAAAGGCTCTGTGGTTGGAAATTCTAGAGGAAAGCAAAGAAGTAGGAGAAGGACTCATTCGTTGCTGTTTAAAATCTTTCGGATGGCAAAGGATGGAGGGAGGTGGAGCGATGTGGTGACCGAGGTTGGGGATTCACATTCGTAGCCACCGAACATTTTGCTTCGTTCCTAAAGTTACAGCTTAAGACAATTGTCAGTAAGAAAAACGCTGGTATTCTATTAGAAGGAGACGTCGAATGAGGATGGATAAGCACTGAGAGACTGCATTCTAGTGTATAGTGGATGAAATTTGTGTGGGAATTTTCACTGCATCCACTTTTTTTAAGCGATCCAAGGCGCTTCCCTCATCCATTGAGGTCAACGACCACTGATATGATACGTGTCTAGCAGATGCAACGGATTTCATCGCATCGTTTAACTCTAAATGGCATTTTATTCGCATTGAAATACACCGACTTGCCATTTGAAGAAAAAAAAAACTGATTGTGGCACATTGAAATGCTTCTTTTTTCCACTGCAACTTTAATACCAACAGATGATGCATAGAGACTCTTTCCATCGTTTCGTTTCAGTTCCGCCCACCGAATTGTATAAATTTCGCAGTGTTACAATTTCATGCACCAAATGATTCATTAACTATTCATAACTTTCCCCCAAATCGTGCATTCTTAGAATATTCTTTAGGTGCTATAAATATTGTCTATAACCATGAATTTATTCCTCCAAGGACATATGATATTTATATTTATATTTATATTTATATTTATATTTATATTTATATTTATATTTATATTTATATTTATATTTATATTTATATTTATATTTATATTTATATTTATATTTATATTTATATTTATATTTATATTTATATTTATATTTATATTTATATTTATATTTATATTTATATTTATATTTATATTTATATTTATATTTATATTTATATTTATATTTATATTTATATTTATATTTATATTTATATTTATATTTATATTTATATTTATATTTATATTTATATTTATATTTATATTTATATTTATATTTATATTTATATTTATATTTATATTTATATTTATATTTATATTTATATTTATATTTATATTTATATTTATATTTATATTTATATTTATATTTATATTTATATTTATATTTATATTTATATTTATATTTATATTTATATTTATATTTATATTTATATTTATATTTATATTTATATTTATATTTATATTTATATTTATATTTATATTTATATTTATATTTATATTTATATTTATATTTATATTTATATTTATATTTATATTTATATTTATATTTATATTTATATTTATATTTATATTTATATTTATATTTATATTTATATTTATATTTATATTTATATTTATATTTATATTTATATTTATATTTATATTTATATTTATATTTATATTTATATTTATATTTATATTTATATTTATATTTATATTTATATTTATATTTATATTTATATTTATATTTATATTTATATTTATATTTATATTTATATTTATATTTATATTTATATTTATATTTATATTTATATTTATATTTATATTTATATTTATATTTATATTTATATTTATATTTATATTTATATTTATATTTATATTTATATTTATATTTATATTTATATTTATATTTATATTTATATTTATATTTATATTTATATTTATATTTATATTTATATTTATATTTATATTTATATTTATATTTATATTTATATTTATATTTATTTTATATTTATATTTATATTTATATTTGCATTCATTTATGTTTGTATATATAATTTTAAATGACATATGTTCGTATGGACACTTATACACTGACGGCTATATAGGTTGCAACAATCTCTTTTCCATTAATCCTTCCAGTAGCCATGTTTTGCAAGCTTTAGCACTCTTTATTTTTTAGAGTGAAAAGATACGGCTTTTAAACTCAAAGAATCCATTATTACTGATTATCTATTTGGAATGAAACATATCCGGAACATTCGAAAAGATAGCATTTGGCTATCGTATGGTTTACGATTCAACGTCTGGTTGCCATCTCGGAGACCAATTCAACCGGTGTTTGAAGCAGTGGGAACATTTTGACGAGCAAGGCAACGAATGGGCATAATGCCTTTCAGTCAGTTAATTTCCTCGTCTAATAAAACATATACACCTAGTTGTTTTCACATCCATGACTGTCATGTTTAGTATGTCATTTGAATGTTGGATATTATGGTCATTAGACCAGCTAAAAAATTTTCCACTTGAATTTTCTGGAAAAATGTTGCATTCTGCACTGAAACTATCCTTATCCCTAAATACCTTGGTTATTTTTAGTGCGATTACTCGTAATTATCCAACTCACTTTTCTGATTGCACTTTCTCAGCATAAATTTTCCTTCCAATCATCAGAACAGGTAAATGGAACAATTTAAAGATGTCGATAAGGTCGAAAAGCTCTTCCAACTTCTATAATAGCTCAATTTATTAGGTTGTCCGAGCGCGTTGAGGCAAATTTGTACACCTATCGGAAGAGTTTTTTCAAGAAACATCTAATTTATTAGTTTGTTTGGAAGCGAATGCCACATAGTGCCCAATCCGTCGATAAAAGACATTCACTTCTATGCGTATGTAATGATGCGAAAACCGATCGAATGCGAAATGCTGCTCATTTTTGCATTCATGAACACATATCAATGCATCATTCATTTCATAAAAAAAGAACTTTAGTATGTGACCATTATAAGAGATAGTGGTATTACGAGAATATAATATTTATGTATGGATCTGCGCTCTTTTTAAAAGATTTATGCCAGCTAGATTTAAATTTTAACTAGCCATGAAGTGATCTTATGCAAATCCTGGTTTTATTTATGTGCTTTTTAGTTGACTCCTGGCTCTCGCTTCTTAGCTGACGCAAATTCTTTAGTATGCATGTAAGTTTTTCTCACTTCAAGTCAATCTTTACAATATCATTTTGCTCTTTAAAAATGAAGCGTAATATTTTATCATGATAATGTGAATTTTTTATCAGCATGCTTATGGTTAGATAATAATGCATGATAACTTGAAATTTATAAAAATCTCATTAGAGGTGGAAAAGCCATAATCATTTTTCTGCAAATTCCCATTTCGATCTAAGCTTCCGAAATGCTTGAGATCCCCTATTCGCATTTTTATATGTTTTTGCATTGCAATGCTGAGCAAATTATGGTCTCTGTTTGTCTATATATATTAATGCATATTCGCCAACAGCGTTCTTTTAAAAATTATTTAGAGAAACTGGCAAAATCAAATTCGGCAGCCACGATCCTCCACATAATGGAGCGCCTTGTTCTGTACTTCAGCCTTATCGGCTTATCAAGTGATAAGCTATATCAACCTTTTGCTGATAAGGCAAAATTTTAAAATTTTAGCTACCGTGCTGAATCTGCTTGCGATAGGTCTTTTTATGCGAAAATTCAGCATTATTGAACCCCCCCCCCCTCCGCTCTCGCGATTATCAGTTGATATACTAAAGTTGCCAACGTGACTGAGAAAACCTCAACTTATTTGCAGTCCTTTTACCGAAATAACTTTACTGCGCAAAAATTCAAGTTTTGTCAGATTATGAGTTGATAAGCAGGGACTGTAAACCATCCGTGGAAAATTCTTCAATTTGGTAATTTTTTAACCAAAGCGGCTATTTTTAGTCGAAAGCATTGTCCCTTGTTTCTAGTTCGGCCCTATCAATTCTTGCAAGGTTCTTGGCTGATGAGCTGAAGTTGTACACTGAAATACTTTTTTAAACTTTTGGGTCAAAGCAACAGCGCTTGGCGCAAACAATTCCGCTTATACAGATATGCAGTTATGCTCATTCTTTTCAGTCTGGCTTATAAGCCGTATGTCATGGAATACGTGAAAAAAACCCACATTCGAATGTGCCTTTTTTCCTATTTTCACCGTTACGAGAAATATTAGCTATAGCCTAACGGAATTTGAAATCAATGCAAGCTCACACTAGAGAGCTGCCGGCTTCCTTCAGAAATGAGTTCGGATAGCTGTCACGCATAAAATCCCAAAGGTTACGGCCGCGTTGTGCATATATTTCATTCTTATGCTCTTTCTTGCACGTATGTTAGGAAATCATCATCAATAGGCATGAAGACTTCCTTTTTGAGATGAATACTTTTCCTTGGGGAGGGGGCGGGGAGGGGGAGGGATTGATAGGAAGAAAGCTTCTCTAGTAAAGGATTTAATATACGTTGATATCTCGAGTGACCACTAAGGACAAAAGCGCAAAACTTCAAAACTGATGTTTTCAGAAAGCATTTTGATGGGTAGAGTCAAAATGACAGCAAAGATTAGTAGTTGTATGGGAGATCGTCGTGACGAATGCTGCCATTTGTGAGCGTTGCGATTATTTGCAGTGTTGAGCTGACTGACACAACGCTCCTTCAAATTTCAATATGTCCTCTCGCAACGTGTATTTGCTAGCACGCCCACAAATATGTTACCGCCTGATCCGTCTGCTTCATTCAAATCCATTTCTGCATAGTTTCCACATGTTTCTTTCCCGTATTCAAATTTTCATACTTTGGCATTCATAAAATTTATGCCTTTTTAATGCTTATTGCTTTGAGCATAATCAATTCACCTATTTGAGCCTAGATGAAAAGGAATAAAAGTTGCTCTATTTCCATCTCAATTAAACGTGCATTTGTATAGCTGCATGTAGCCTCAGATGACCGTGAATATGACGGGTAACTGTGATCGAATTCACTGAATAAGGTAGGTAGGTTCCCATCAGAATGTTCCCAAATGTAAAAATCCGCCAAATGATGCAGTTACGCGATATAACGAAACGTTTTGCAGTCATTGTTTCGTTCTACTATTCTCTAAGATAATAGATGGAAGATTGTTTTTCTCATTCGTTGGCATGCCTTAAATCAATATGAATTTGTTTCCTCATTTCTGTGGAGAGGATTCACCGAATTTCTTTCGTTAAATATTTTACAATGCTTGCTGAAGTGAAACGATTTGTAAAATATTTCTTGCATAGTCGCATATGTTTATAGTATTTTAGTGGCACATATGATTCCACAACGAAGAGGGGTTAGCGTCATGGGAATGAATAAATCAAGGCTTTTATGCTTGTTGTTCGTCGTTTTCATTGATCAAAAAAGCACAGCAGTGCTAAGACATATGTGCAATTGTAGCATCCAATCAGCTTTTAAGCCGAATTGCATATTTTTAGCGTTGTTTGTCGTTCGAATACCCTCATAGCAATCCATCTTTACGTTTTTGTCAATCCCCCATCAATTTTTTTTAGGGCACCACGTTCTTCTTTGAGTGCTTGATATCATCGCTACAGCCTTTCCGAAATTATCCCGCTCCTAGCTTCCACTACAATTAGGCATCAGTGCAACTATGAACTGTTTCATAAAGTGGAAAAATCCGATAACTGTGGCTTTAAAATACTCCTACTCTTATATGCTGAATAGATGTATAATAGGAAGCGAGATTATCAAATTTCGAAATGGAGTATTTCTCGTGGAATATCTTGCTACCATATAGAAACTAGAAATCTAGTAGCTATTTGATACATAAAGTGCTTGACGTGAAGGTATGTCATTAAATGCCACTCGATCTTTTTAATACCGCATAACATTGAAAGTTATGCCTCTTACGCAAGGAGCAAGGTTATTCATTCCTAATAATAGGTGAAGTTTTTTGTGGTCTTGTTTTTTTTGACAGAGAGAGAGAGAAGAAGAAAAAGGAATGGCAAAGAAGACATTTTAAGACCTCTTCGGGTTTACAAATCAAGAATCACGCTCATATGAAATATTTTTCATAACTGTCACAATGAAGATTTGATGTTAAATTTGAGTGATTGAACGATTTTAAATTTTGATTTCTTCAGCATAAAGAGATATTTCACTGATCGTCGATGTGTTCAACATTACAATGCGCACTAAAAAATAAAAACGGAAGATGAATTTGCAAATCTAAAAGCTACAATAGGTGCTGCTAGATACAATGCCCATGCTACATGAGAGAAAGCACCACAAATCGAAGAATCAAAGTGACACTCTGCGAAAAAATCGAACGGATTGGCACTCACGAAAAAAGAAGTACGAGTATGCCAACAAATTCGTCAGCTTTGCTTAATCCTTCCACATTTCACGCTTCACTCTTTGATATTCTGTTAGCTCTTATCTATTTCACTCAGTTGTTATGATTCAGTTTGATATTGCATTGAGTCCATCATAATTCCCATAAAAGGCGTATGAAATGTTTGCATTTTCCTATTACTTGCAAACACGTTCCCACCGAACAAGTGAGACTCTTAAGTGATCCTCGAAATCCAGAGCTCTCTTGCCCATTTTCTGAACTCCGAACGGTAACATTATTGTCAAGTATTCCATTTGAAGTTGAAATCCACTTTTAAGAGAAAGAGAAGGCACTGAAAGTGACAAACGGATAGAAACTGAAGAATCTAGAAGGAGAGAAAGGGTACAGAATTCCACTCAACGAATAATCGAATTTTGGTTAACTTCCAACGTAAATACTTGCTGTGTGTACTAGTAAGAAAAGTGCGTTTATTGTAATTCTATAAATTGCTTTCAAATGTTTGATTACAAGCATTCTGTAATGAGCTCAAATATTAACAAGTGTTCACCTTACAGTTTATTTTAGTGCGTCTGATGGCACAAATCTCATGGCAACTAAGGTTATCGTTAAAGAGGATTCTGATTCCGAAGACAACAGCTTCATACTTTTTAGGGTAAGTTAGGTGGTAAACATTTTTATGTTTATTAGATATGCCGTATATGGTGAGAATAACTTTGCATGCATCTGCATATTTGATGTATGAATCTACGTATTGAAATATTTCTCAGCGAGCACCTTTTATCATTAGGGCAATTTCCATCATCGACAAAAAATCACGATTTCAATTCCTCAAAATCATCTCATCAGTTAGCATTTATGAGTTGATAAGAAATAGCTGCCCAAAGAGTTTTTTCTTGCAAGCCAGATTTTTTCAAGAGTATGCTGAAATACTTATTGAATGAATAATTTTATTCCAGGACAACACGACATTTCATGGGGTTCGAGATCTTCTTATATCTCAGAGCTTGCCCATGCAACTCGTTTGGGTGACCCTAATAGCTTTAGCGTTAGTGTCTGCTATTCAAGGAGCATATATGATATTCAGCGAATATATCGCTCATCCTGTTGTTGTCTCTTATTTCATCCAAGAAGCGGGTATGTGCTTGTTTCCTCATACACAAACATTAGGTGGCAATATGCCATTGTGCACTGATGGTGATTGATGAGTTGCATCGCCGGGGAAATAAGTGCCTGAACAGTGCGCATTTCCCTAGAAAATTTAACGATGGGCTGTTGCCCGCCTTGAATTTTTTAGAATTTTGGAACATTTCGCTAGTTCTTGCGTCACTTTCCTTCGTTCTCAAGCACAGAAACTTTTCTGAATAGGAGGAACATGTGGAATATCATCCTCACACCTTAATGTTTTCAACTTAACTATGCTACTGCTTTTACAAATTAATTAAATAACGGTAAGTTATACTATTGCCTAAAGAACAATGTGGGCTAAAGGAAACTTTTCACAAATTTGGATGCCCTTATGCAGAGGAAATATGAGGACGTCTTTTAGATTATTTGCCAAAATCTTGCTTTCGTCTTCTGAATATACGAACGCCTAATGCGTCAATTTATTATTGGTTTTGAGCATTTTACAAACTTCTAAGAACGTTATCTTATGAACTTTCATTTTTCAGGCCTTAAATAATGATATGTAAAGAATACGGAAATTTTTAAACTCCACCAACATGCTCTCTGAGCCGAATAGTGATTCTAACTTCATGTTGTCGTGCAAGAGAAAACCCTTTGTCAGCGCCAGTTTCGAATTCATTCAGCCGTTTTAAGTTGCATCACTCGGCACTTTTCTAATTTCGAGTGGCTTCGACTTTCACTGGTCACTTCTAAACTTTTTTGGCCAACTCAAAGTATCGACGGTCATCTGAAAATTTCGGTGGTCATTTAAAAATTATGACCACTACCATCGTATCATGGTTTTTGAAAGAGAGAGCGAGATATTTGCTTTCATAAAAAATTTTTTAATGAGAATTTTCACTTTATTTCAATCTAATGTCAAGAGAATCGCTAGAGAACGCTCCAAGTGAAAAGTTTTAAGGTCGCCGTCTTGCCCTCCCAGATATTGTGATTTGTCCATTCAATCGCTATAATCGATCCTATTTGGAGGAGTTGAATGTTAGCAATGGACTTGCCCAATATCTTGAATTATCCTATCCAAGTCCAATGCTTCATTCATTTCAAATTCGTCAATACACTGAAACCGTCGCGAATATCGATCGCTTCGACTTCGAACTCGAAACTTTGCTAAAGAAACTTGGCAATATTTCGTTCACTCAATTTATTAAAATGGTCTCTTTTTCAACTATTTTAATGGCTGAAACAAATAAGAAATTTTTTAGAAAATTTATCTTTGAACTAGAGCATTTGCGAAAGTACAATGGACAAAGAGTGTTCAAAGTGCGGACGAAAATCGAAAATGGAGACCTGACTAAATAATAATTCAAGAGATTTTATTTATTTATTTATTTATTTATTTATTTATTTATTTATTTATTTATTTATTTATTTGCATAAACGCATACGTTTACCGAATAAATATATTTACATAGCTGCAAATTGTTTCTCCTTTTTTTTCTCGTGAACATTAGAGAAACAGTTTTCATCAAACATAAATACCCCAATTATTTAGAAGTATCTCACTGAAGTTATCTCACACAAAAATTAGCGTTTAGAGTTTCCTAATTTTTATACTTCGTGAATTCTTATATTTTTACGATTATATTCTTTGTCAGAAATTTTCTAAAAATCGAGCAGTTATAATTTTATATTGATATTATTTTCAGTCAACTCTTGATTGTTCAGCATTTTTCGAGAACAAAGCAATGTGTGATAATTTAACAGAAACGATGTCGTCTGCAGGGAAATGTTTCAGAATACCAGGTGCTGACCAGGTGAGTCGTTTAAAAGAAATCTCACCTTTCAAAAGTTTTAAAGAGTCGTTTCAAAAAAAAAAAAAAGAAAAAAGAAAAAGAAAAAATGCTTCCGAAGAGAACAGTACGACCGATTAATGGTAAAAATAATTGCACTGCAGCGAGTTTTGGTTTGAAATGTGAATTGTTACCGTCAAGGCATTGAGTCCTTATCGAATCCATTTTTGACTGTTTCGAATGAATCACATTCGAAAAATATTTTTATATGTCGGAGATTTAAGAAGTTCTTTGTTTTCAAGTCTCGCGTCTTTTAGCGACATTCATAAGCCACAAAAAATGCCTTCAGGAGGGTGACGGATTCGGCTATGGTGCAAGGTTTGTGATCAAACTACCGAATCATCTCTACAATCCAGGTGTTAATCAAATGTTAAATGATGGAATTGCTGTGAAATTGGCCGAAAGGAGTCGTGGGATCGATCAAGACTTAACTTTTATACCTTCAGGTGGAAATTTTTTGAATTTATTCCAGTATATTGCTACAAATGGTCGAAAATCCACCGACACGTCAGAGAACTAGCACTATTCTCTGCTACTACTTATTCCTTCGCACTCAAAATTCATCTACCTACAATCCCTGTGAATCAAGCGTTGATGACTTTATTCTATAATTGGTGAAATAAAATATACGTTCCTCAAAGGTGTTCTTTTTCAAAGTCCTGCTTCAAATGTCATCATCTCATAATTCCTTTCTTTTGTTGAAAATTTCCTGTTCCTCCCCCTCTCCTTTAGTCCTTTTTTCTGTTCTCTCTTCCCTTCCAATTTTTGTTAACAGTTTGCTGAATATAATGATAGCTTAGAAAAAGGGTTATATTGAAAAAGCAGTTACAGGTGTGCACGCTATAATGCCTCTGTCAGCAACCAAATATGAGTTCATGAATGATCCACCTCGATATATGTGTGAAGAGAATGCTGATCCCACCTATAGCAGAGTTTGGTGTTTCGAGGTGAGTGTATTTTGCGTACTTAAGATGTTATATTTACACATTTTTACTACACATTAGCATCAATTCAGAGCTATGCTTCGTTAGATGAGAACTGCCCTTAAGTTATCTTAGAGGCTCTTAATTTCTCTTGAATAATGCTTAGCACACCAAATAATGAAACACCATCAGTCCATAAAACAATGGGATTATCTTACAAATTATTTCGTGAGTACGTAATAACCTTATTAATTCAAAGAATATTCGTTATTTCTTTTGATAATAATGAGTAATAGTATAATCAAGAATATTAATGATAGACAGTCATTGACGGTATTAAAGGTGTGTTTAACGCAAGCATCCGAAGACGCATGCAATTGTTCGTTAGCGGCTGCAACGGTGCTACGTAAGCCGTCGATTTGCACAACGAAACAATTTTTTCATTGTTTCGCCACTCAACTCTTCGCCGAAAATAACACACATATTGTCGAGGTTTGTCTTACGAAAAAAAGCAACAATTATAAACTTATATCACAAACATTTCCTTCTAAAAAAGTCAACAATGGAAGTCTTCACTAATGCTATGATACCAGATCCATAATGTGATGAAAATCAGCTCCAGACTCCCTCCCCCCATCCGCTTCCCCGCCCTCAATTCAATGAGCGCATATTTCGTTGTTTGTTTGTTTTCACCTCTAGAGTCCACATGACACAAACTCATTCAACCGATTTCAGTTATAACAAATACATGAAATATTTGCATTTATGTACGCGTTTCACATTTGTGAAAATATGATAAACAACAATCATAGGACAGCTTAATCACTCAATTACATAAATTTGTGTAAGAAGTGGAAAAATACCTTCATTTGCCAAAATCAGAATCGGATTCGTGAAAATAAAAAACATAACTTCAATTCATGATTTTTGGTTTAGAAATAGTGTAGCCCCGAATCGATACTTTCAGTGGAAACCGTATTATCAGATGAGATCAAAGCTATACTAGGAAGGTAGCCTTAACTGGATGCGTCAGTTTATCGATCACTTCTAGAAATTTGATGGTGGAATTTCGAACAGTAATAAACTCGCCTAATTTTTTTCTTGCACAAAAATCGACTGAGAAATTGGAGCGTTACAAAGCATCGAATGTGGTGCACTCGAGATCAATCGTTTTCTTTCTAAAAAGCGAAAACAAGAATATTCCATGAAATCGGAAATAAATCCAAACAGCTGCAGAATGCTGTGATAGAGGCAAAGCGCAATTCTACAGGTGCGAAAGATAGTTGCGATGCATGTCTTTTGAAGGCGAAACTTTGCCAATACCTCGGCAAGGTATTGATGTAGTCAAGGTAGACAACAAAAAGCGCCTACACCGCACGTGACTTTTTAAATTAAAGCCAATTTCTGTGCTCACACGTATGTCATTATAAACTTTATTAGATGCTATAATCACCAACCCAAGCAATTCGGCTTGATTGCTCCATGCATCTTTAAAGAGATCTCCTTAAAAATAAAGGCTCGTATTTTATCGTGCAAAGTTCTACTTTGTCATGTTCTTTTTTTTTTGCAGCAATGCAAAGCGCAGTGCAAACCACCATGTTCGTATTGGCAGTTCCAAAAGACGGTTAGCTATGCACATTTCCCAGCTAAACACACTCGATTTTTCGTTGAAAATGACAGCGAATGGGAAAGCCTCCAAAACACCATCATCCTTGAGGTATCGTCTATCTACTGCTTTTTGCTACTGGCGTTTGCCATTGTGAGTGTTACAATAGCTACAGTCAATAGCCTTCCAGAAATTTGTTTTGAAATATATCAAAAGAGCACTAGGATTATCTTAAATCACCTTAAAATTAATCGCCTTTGCATGATCCTACCTACGGCTTCCATATTCTGCAAAACGATTTGGCGCATTCATAAATGGTCGTGATCATAGCACTTAAATGTTTCCCATGGAATAATGTGCTTTATTTCAACTTCCGACTTAATATTCTCTCAAGCCAGGAATTGTGGGCCATAGGTTGGTGATTAGCTTGGTCGCAAATTTAGAATGAAAATGTGATAGATACAACATATGGTGCAGAAGAAATTATAGCACCCAACTGATGAACCGATAGGGGAGAATAAGGGGAAAAAAGCAAATTGAACTAGATGCCACAACATAGAAATTAATACTCGTGAGACAGTGCATGTTCACAAGAAACAGCAAACTAAGTGAAAACATATAAAAACGAGGAAAAGGGTGAAGTGGAGAGACAGATGGGGGGGGGAACAGAGTAGTTGTAGTGGAAGAGGTGTGATTTACTTTTTACAAATCTGTAATGATTTCGTTTCCGCAGTTTCATCCGGCGCGGAATTCCGAGCGTTTATTGCTGTTTATCACCAGGTTTGAGAAAAGTGTTTGAAAGTTTGCCAAGCAAGTATGACCATTTCTGAGGCATGATTTGAAGAATTCATCAAAAGGAGGCTCAGTGGTTTCATGAACAGTATTGCACCCAATATAATGAACCAAGTAAAACAACGCAGCTCGAGCCTCTGTAAACCTAAGATGCCAATTCTTTGCTTACTGTTGGGAGTCGCAAATGATCGAGCGTACGGTCTTTTGAATAAACGAAGGGTAAAACGCTTTTTCAACGCTCTCAGTCAATCTCTGCAAGGATCGACGGTGATCACAACCATGGATCAACATATATGTGGTGTTACATTGGGGGACATTTCTAGAAAGCAGACAACTTCAGACGACCAAAGCAGATCAATTCAAGGTATTTAAGGTAAACCGCCTCAAGGCATTAAAAGCAGATCAGTTCAAGATATCAACATTAACCGAAAGATTACGCCGTGCCACTCTTGAGCGTAAGTCCTATAAATGAGCCAACCGGCAAAGAATGAAATATTCAGCGCTCTGTTAGCGGTTCGATGTCAATAACACCACATTAACCGAAAGATTACGCCGTGCCACTCTTGAGCGTAAGTCCTATAAATGAGCCAACCGGCAAAGAATGAAATATTCAGCGCTCTGTTAGCGGTTCGATGTCAATAACACCGCACTACTTCTGAACCTTTCGAATACTCCAAACTGCTCATGGCCCCTCGCCCTTGCTCAACTTACAAATGCGAAGATAAAGGTACAGCACCAAACGGCCACCACCGCTTCTTATTACTCGCACATTCTAATACCTATCAATCAATCACTTACCCATGCCCTTGCCACTCGTAACCGAACGACATGCCAAGTTGGTTTGGCTGATGCGATGCTGAGAAACAAAGAAACGCACTTTTCTCACCGAAAGGAACAATAAGAGTGAGTTCACTAGATAATGCGTGGCGACATTTGCTCAACACGTCTCCATGCTGTGCCAAAATAAAACAATTTCGTAAGCGTCTTATACGGTTCGTCTTCTTAATCAAGCAATTCACAAGTAATAACTGTGAAAATCGGCTTTCAGCTGGTATTCAAAGATGAAGAAGTCGTTCGACTTCGTGAACGGAACCGATTCCCAACCTGTCTCATAACTAAGAGGTTTGAGGCTTGCCTCACATGACAACAAAATTTATGAAATTTTTGACAGTGGTCATGAAAGTGGGGGTGTTTAGCTCTTTTTGTAATTTGCTAATTGCACTTTGGGAGTTGCAATTTGTTAATTGCAAATCCATGATGACGTGGTCAATGTTGATATTGCGACTGTTTCATATATGTCACTTTACAGTACCGAAGCATACGGAAGTGCTCAAATAAATTATAAAATTTCTAACTGTGTGCTTCATTGGACATTACTTATGGTTCAGGGCAGACCAACATATGTAACTCGCTTTGCCTATTGTAGTAATGCTTTACACCCTTGACTTATTCCATGAAATAAAATTTAAGAAATTGAGAAATGCTTCCGTTTATAGGGTTAGATAGCACATCGATTTTAAAATGTTGCCCTAAATTTCTCAACTATATATTTTGCTCTAACGTAGTGATTACCCTGGAACTTCTCCTAGGAACCAAGTTATGAAGGAATTTTGATTACATATTCAAAACACACCTCACTTTTCTGAGTTTTTGGCAAAAAATTTCGCAAATTTTGTTGCCATGCAACGGAGGCCCTGAAGCTTTTTGTCATGAGTTACGCAGGAAATTGGGTTCCATTCACGGCGTTGAATAGCTTCCTCATTTTTGAACACCAGCTCAGATTTTAATTGCACATCATAGAGACGTGTCGTGTGAATGTTACGATGCATTCATTCTCTGGTCATACTTTTGGGCGCACATGCAAAACTCGCATCTATTGTTTCATGTGGTGTGAGAGAAGTGCATTTCTTTGTTTCCATGCATTCAACCTGAAAGACTGACTTGGCGTTTTGCTCGTTTCTCAGTGACAGGGACATTGGCGGATTTTTGGAGCCTCTTCGCTCGCCGTTAGAGTGCAAGTATTTGGGCGGTGCGTGGCTACTGTTGACATGATGGGGGGAATATATATATATATATATATATATATATACCAAAATCACTTCACGAAATATGATTGTGCATCAAACAATCGGGTCAAATTGGTGCCTCCGACGCTCCAGTGATTCAGTGTTGAAGATTTTGAGCTGGTAGTGGTGCAATCTGACTGCCATGAGACATGGCGGTCTTTGCGAAAAGCAGCATGGCTGCATCGGTTTCAGACATCCGCCAGCAGTCTAAACTAGAAACCAAATAAGAAGTCGATACATGACTACAGTATTCCAAACAGGTCAGCAGTAAGCAATGGAGGATTTTTAATATTGCTCAACACATCTACTGTGCACAGCGTGGCGAACATAGCGATTTTCAATGACTTTTCAACAACAATGGGGCAATGCAACCTTCAAGGGAGTTCAGAGTCGATTAATAACACCAAGTTTATTAACAGCATCTGTGGCAGAAAGGATCTCACTTTGTAACCTCAGAAAACATTCACGTTGGAAGCTGTTATGTATCACATAAATATGTACTGACTAGTTGGCGAATGCATCAACATCCTTCTGCAGGATACGGAAGTCGTAGGCAAGACGACACAATTACGATAGATTTTGAGGTCATCAATGAAGGTCTAGTACTACTGAGAACGTTGCCACAAGCATCGTCAATGTATAAGAGACAAAAAAAAACGGGGCTGTAAACACTTTTTTGTGGGAATTGGCAGGAACTGGGTGCGCAACGGATTAGCTGCCTCCAATTCTTACTTGAAAACTTCATCCACATAATAATGCTCTGGTTCAGTTTAGCAAACGGTTTACGACGGAATATTTTTCCATTTTCAAGAACAGCTTTCCATAACAGACCACATCAAGGGCATACGCAATTCTTTTGCATAATCGATATACACAATTTCTGTATGGACTCTAATATTCAACGTGGACATTTTATCGGTTAAAGAAGCCTTCAACTCAAAAACGTTTGATGTTTATTCTCTCGGACGCCATGCAAATATTTTGTTTTTTCCTTTTTCTTTGTTGTTTCCGTTCCCGGTTGTGTTACCTATTGTTACGATCGTACTTAAATGCCTCTTGTACAATTTTCTATTTGGAGACGTTGAAATAAAATAAATGAAATAAAAGGAAATAATGTGACGTCTCTAATGATATTTGTAACTACTAGACATAATAGATCTTTTCCAACAATAGCATGAATATCAACTGGTAAATTAGCAAATATGCTGTGTTACTGAATGATCACAAAGGAAAGTATTGAGTCAAGAGCGGAAATGTCGTTTGAGAGGCATCAATTTTAATCTGTAATTATTGAAAAAAGAAGAAATGTTTCAGGTGTTTTATACAAGTTTGGATTTTACGGTTATTAAGCATATGGTTGCAATGACTCCAAGTTCATTTATTGCGCAAATTGGAGGTGAGTTGTTTCTATTGCTCATTCCATCCTCTCGGTCCTTTCTACCTCACACTCCATCCTTTCCTATATTTTAGAAGTTAAAGTTGATAATACTGCGTTCTAGAAAGGAAGAAAGTAAAAATAATAAATTGTTGAGCTGTACTAATTGCTCTTAATCTTTATATTTGAATGAGACACCGTTGAACGGCTGTAGATCGCTCAAATATCTTCTGGATAGGGATAAGGGTGAACTGAGGATGCTGATTGCTTTAATAAGCATTCGATGTTTGTGGTTTGCTGTGTCTTTGGAAGATGTGAATGACATCACCCATTGCCATGAGACGCTAGCGACATAATCGCTTATCTGCCAAATATTAGTTGGGGGTTGATATTATGGTCTTATCTAGCAAATTATGGATGAAGGAGATGCGGCGGACATAGTTTCAAGACGAAATCGCCGAATTCAGAAAGTAAGAAATGTCTTCTTTACCATATATCTGTGTTGTATCTGTGATGTCTCAAATCGGCGTGCTCTCTTCTGTTTCTCGTCGTTGAAAGTAAAGAGGATACCAACAGCCATTTATTGATGAGGTGAGCAATCAGTTACAAATTCTATTTTATTACCTCCCTTCTAATATTTTTTTTCAGGACAAATATCGCTATGGATTGGTGGTTCGATAATTTCAATTCTTCAACTATTAATCTATCTATTTCGTGGTATATATTCATCGTTTCGTCGTAAATCTCGTAAAACAACGTTGAAATCATTAGAAAGTCATATGGGAAGGAATTCGCATCGCTTAAACAACAATCATTTTGCTACTGCAAATTTGTGATCTCTCGCTTTTTAATATTTTTCTTTAATAACTCTAAACGAGACTATTCTCGAAAAATTCTTTTATTCTTTTATATGAAATTCTAAATTTTTACTTTAAACACTAAATGGCATTTATGTGGAAGGTTCTCCTGTCCCATAATATATGTACGGCTATTCATTTTCTTAGGCTAGACTTTCTTGCTTATTGAGAGAACATTCGAACACGGTTAAGACCACCGAGCAAAACATCTGCAAGCTTGACGAGGGAAATTTTTAAGCCATTTTATTCCATTTAAAAAATTTTCAACTATGTTTGTGGATATATTTTAAGACGTAGCATATAATGGTTATATGAGTTCGTGAGCGACTAGAGTGAAGAAATCTGCATCAGCAAAGAGGTTGTATTCTTTGAAGAGCTTGAGTAAAAGCAAACGAATAATGAAAATCATGACACATCAATAGTAGATTGTGTAGAATAATAGGAAATCTAGTGTTGTAATGCCATATTTCGCAATTTTATGAATTTTATCAAAGCACATTATTGCTCTTCATTCTTGTATTATTCATATATGCATATAGGCGATATAATTTAGCAAGTCTGATTTGCACATTTCCATTTTAGAATGTTCTCCCAAGCCTTTTCTCGTCATAGCTGATTATCGCCTGTACGAGTTATTGGCATTCAAAAATAGCTTAGAATTTTCACATGGAAAATTTATTCCATAAGTAATAAGTTCTCAAAAATACTTGCATATGCTAATCATCCGCAGTGGAAAGAAAGTTCGAAATTTTGGTACCGCTTATAAACCTTAAATACGCATTATTGCTGCATCTATTGGTTTTTTTTCGCGTGTTCCAATCGATTACTTCATTGGGCAATAAAGTGATACTGGAGATTTCTTGTATTGCTCATCAGCGTCACAAACAACGCTACACGATTATTGTTTATTCAAGATGTGGATTTTCCATAATTTTGCTGCTGAAGAAATTCGCAATTTACCATAAACTATCACTATAATTGAAGTGAATATATCAATGTCATCATGTTACGAAAGTATGCGAAAACAATCTCACAGCAATAAACTATTTAATCATTCATATTTTTATATGCAAAAAAAAGAAGAAAAAACATTAGAAGTAAATGTTGAATATACGCAACGTATATAGTTTGATGTAGAAAGCAATTCGTTATCGCAGGTTAATGAAAGAACCTCACCTATGAAAATGTGGAATGGGCTTGACCAATAGTGATAACCAAATCAATCGGTAATCGGTATGCATCCTTCTCTGTGAATCTGACGTCGGCGACACTGTTGATTTGGAAGTGACAGTGAATTTTAACCACCTATATTCGCACTTTAAATTACCTCCTACTAGGCAAATTATATTAAGCTCATCCAACTTATCTTTTTTAAAAGAAAAATGCTCTTTCTTTCTGAGCAAGAAAAATGAGTAAAGAGTGGGTTTAAACAATGCGAGTTTTTTTGGCCAGGAATGGGAATGGATCGCAAGAAGCATAACACTTGATTGCTCATGTATACGAACAGGGTTTCGAAGACAGAATCGCGTACCTCGGGAGTGCAGAAAGGGGAACACTTTCGTCAATAATATTGCATCAAAATTTACGAAGAAGAAAATACCATTGCAAGTCGTCCCCAACAATATTGCAATTCTAAAAATATGAGGACTGCATTCACTTTTTCTTTTTGCGGAGATCTAAATGTGTTCTCAATTCCCATACAACATGAGATCCATTTTAACGTATTCGCTTTTCCACTGTTAACACTCGAAGAAAAATTGAATTGCTGCCCCAAAACGACTTTCACTAAACGGTGACAATTGATCATTATTGGCACAACGCCAAGCGCGCTTTTGACAGTGTCTATCGATGGTGAGCAGATGTGGCGGCGTTTGCTTTGCGTACGCTTATATGCGTCAATCGTGGATGTAAATATATATGGTGGGATGATGAAGTGTGATGTGTGGTGGTCATGCGCGGCTCTTATCGCAATGGTGCTGGAGCGATATTTTTTAGGGTCGATTGTTATCAAAGCTAATCGCATATTAAAATATTTTTGGTGTTTGAATGTTGAGACATATGTGGGAACTTATTAAGCTTACATAAGGCTGTTGTTCAAATATTCAATTATTTGTCGTAACGGTATGGCCAATCAAATAATCGAAAAGGTTTCAGCACTTCTGTATAAGAATTGCTCTAGAAAGTGTGGAATTCGGAATGAAAGGTAATGCGAAAGACTTCAATTGTTCAATATAGACACTTCAGACCTTAGAAGATGTAAACAAGACCTTATATCACTCTATAAAACTAGCATTGAACTTATGTGCATTCGAAAACAACTGGTGTTTCCACCGTGGTCACCTTCACGAACGCATTTCATAATATTTTTCAAACATAGATTTCTAATAGATATGCGAATTAGTTCGTGAATGCAGTTGTATCGTTATTGAATCCACTACTTTCCAGACTGAGCAACATTTCCATGATTTCATTATTTAGGTCTTACTGAATGTACTGAGAGTTGAAATAGATTCCCCATTCAAATCTTAG
Source organism: Baylisascaris schroederi (assembly GCA_006503575.1). Taxonomy (NCBI): domain Eukaryota; kingdom Metazoa; phylum Nematoda; class Chromadorea; order Rhabditida; family Ascarididae; genus Baylisascaris; species Baylisascaris schroederi. The sequence continues at coordinate 1,609,008 of QEWY01001293.1, forward strand.
TCGACAATTCATTTATGGTCTCTAAGGATGCTGAATGTTCTATTTGAATTATTTGTAATCGTAATTCGGTTTATGCACGCTTCACTTTCTCAGCCTTTGTGCCTCCTTTATGTAGTATTGTAGCCATATGGTCCTGTCGTATTTGCAACTGTATCGTTTGCGCTATTTGATCTGTCTGTGCAGTTGTCTGCGTATAAATAGTGTGATTGAATTCGAAAATAATGTAGTGGTCACTTTGACCTTTCTGTATACACATATTCAATAAAGCATCATTTGCTGCGTTATTAGAATATGCTTGTTTTTGTAGTGATGACACCTTTTGTCTAACTGATTTGTGACCTGGGGACAATGTTACCTTCGAAATTATTTTTTCTGTGGTACCATGAAATTTGGTTATTGTTTAGGCTGGCGAATAAGTGGACCTTGGGCGCCGAAGAGGACAGTTTATCGTATGGAGGGGAGAAGACATTTTATGGCACCCAACCATCACCCTGGCTTACGGGGCTGATGCTTGCTGATGGTTCGGAGACAAGCGACTCGCCCACACCTACGACGTCGAATGCCCAATGCGCTTGCGTTGGGGAATTTTTGAAGCGAATTTGCAATCTCCGCAGGACGCAGCTTACATTTGGTTTGTTGCTTTGACCTGTGATGTTTTATGTCCAGCGGGCCAATATTTTTTCGCATTGTTCGCATAACAAGAAGCTTGCTTTGCCGGTTTTACACTCATAAACTTCGCTTAATGGACAGTTGCTTTGTTTCTTTGTTGTTCCTGTTTGAATGTTTCGGTTGCTGTCATCTTTCGTGTTTATATTCAGCAGCTTAGCTTACCTTAGGTGAATTGATCAGCTAGCTTCCTAATAAGGATTCAGTGGTCACTTTGCAGCTGTGTTGTTTAGTTTGGTAATTTTGTTTCGAAAGCAGTAATAGCTTGCTGCAGAAAGGTGGTTGCATCTCTATGAATCCTTGAAAACGCACACCACTCACCTACAGAGGATTATGTCGCATTGTCTGCCTCATGCGAAGTTGATATAGCACGGATCTTGTTAAAAAACAGGTGATTTTACAACCATAGAAGCCTCAAAGCTGAATTGGTTGCTCAGGTTTGTAAATGGTCGCAGGATTGCTGCGCTTTCTTATGCTTTTAATTGTAAGCGATGTAGATGGCGTGGTTTTTGTCATATTTTTCCTCGATAGCTTATTGAAGTTATCGTGTTTCAGAGGGCGATCTAGCCTTTGTGAGTAATCAAGGGCGTCGCTGGTCGAAAGTATTTTCCGATTTCATTGTCGGTAATGTGCATTGCACTTCCGATAAGTGCTCCGCCCATAGCGATGACATGCTTTGGTATGTACCGATGCAGCAACGAGCCAGTCAAAACTCGCCCTATTTGGGGCCTGTGGTATACGTTTGAATATTGCCTTCACCTTTTCTTTATTCACCTTTCATCTTACTCCTTGTATAATCCCATGCTTACTTACCCTAAGTTCTATCTGCAAAAGCAAATTCGTTTACAGTTGTTGGTAATAATTACAAAAATTCGAGTACTGGACAGCCAGTCAATCTTTAGTTATTTGGTGGGATTAGCCGAAAAATAGGTTTCAGTTTTTGAGGGATCATCTTATAAGGCGTGCGTTGCACAAAATTTCATCCACTGGGCATTTCAATCACAGCATATCTTGAGTTGCAGAATTATACCTCGGTTGGATTATGAAGAGCTTTACAATTTTCACAATTGAAAATCAAGTGACAAACCAGTAGTGGGCTCATTGTGAAAGTAGTGCCTCAATTGGTGCAGAAATATTGCACTTCCGGCATAGAATCTTGCAAACATATTTTCTCCTTTTTTTCACGTTTCATCCAGATATCCTGTCTTGTTTACTGTCTCTAATCCCATTGTTTAGTAGATTTGTCCACCTAGCCTTGTGTGCCTGTCGGTTCATGTTCTGGATTGCTTTGAGAGGAAAACGAAATAAGGTGAACTGTGTTACTGTATAAAATATGTCTGTAGTGATAACGTAGTAGTGAATGCAGCTAGATAAAGGTGAGCACTGAATAGTTTCTTCCGACGGTGATTAACGATCGGCGGTGTTTTTTGCTCGACCGTATGGAGTTTCCTATCCTTTTCTCTTCCGGGGTTTAAGCCGCTAAAAGCGGAAATAATCGATTGTATTAGATGTTTGAAGATTACATAAATTGTTTCACTCCGTAATTGCTAGCAAGATTCCATTTTTTACGATTTCCCGGTGTAATTTATTTTTTTTGAAAGACACTTGTTGACTGATTTTACGATTGCTTTCCAGCAAGGATGGTGCTTTTTATTAGTCTCTTTTGTCACATTCTACTGATTTTTATATTGCATTTTTTTCTTTTCGCCACCGCTAGTTTATTTCCATTTCGTTTGAAAAACTTCAAAATTCGCTTTGTTGCATAAAATTTTCTAGTTTCTAATTCAGTTGTTTTGTTTGCTTGTTTTTTTGCCATTGCTTTAATTAAGAATTTTGCAGAATGGTCAACTGCAAGTGTACAGACGCCAAAGTCCGAAGCAGCCGGCAGCTTTCGACTCGAGCATCAACTGGGAGGAAACTGTCTGCTTGAATCTTATTTTACAACAGGTTTCTTTTGCACATTTTTTTCATCAGTGTTGTTCGAATTGGCAGTTTTATTGCTTACTTTATAGTGTCTTGTGGGGTTTCCACGCTTGCCAATTAATTGTTATCTTCCGATTTGCCATTCTTCGCTCGTTTTGCATTTTTCGTTATATGGATGTATTAGACAAGTTGATAGTGTTCCGGATTTAAAAAGATCTGCATGTAAATGCTATGAGCAGGCTGTTTTTGGCAAACGTTATATTGCTATGGTTATCCACTGCTTAGCGCTTATTTACTTTGCAGTTCATATGCAGTGCTACTACAGAAAATTTGTGCCCAACAACCAATTGAAAAACTTGTATTTGTTTTTACTGTATTGGTTACTGAGGTGTAGCTGCTCAACTTTGAGGTCCATATATTTGTAAATTTGATATGAGATTGTGTTTAGTTGAAGATGGCCGTTCTCTTTTGTGATACGGTTATGAGAAATCAAATGGGACGGTACATAAGGAGAAAAGAAGGGACGAAACAAAAATGAGATCACTGGCTGAACTGATCTATTGGCAGCACAGTCTGTATTATAATTTCAGTTGGATTTTCACGTGACATGTGCGGTTTGCACCAAAACGAGTCCACAGAATTTACAAATTCTCCGTAAAAATTGCCAGGTAAGCATGCTTTTTCATTTTGATTATTTAAAGGAAATTATTTATAGCGATAAATTAGTCGCTATTGTCACTGACGAACGCTGCGTGCAATGGGGTGGAGATGTAACAATTTTTTGAGCATTTTCGCACTTCACACTTTCATTTAGAATTGTGTTGATTTCTCGCCTGCAGTTGACAATGATATGAGGTGCCGAAACAGCAAATTGTTACATGTTTTTATCCATACCTATTTGACATTCGTCAAAAACATTATCAGCTTATCGTTGTTGAGTAAATATTATGAAGTTTATCATATAAGGACTTTTTAAATCAGTTGCGAACGTTAATTGTGTAGTAGGTTGTGCATTCAATGCGTAATAGCGTAAATTGGAAGACGTCATCTGATTGATTGCTGTCAGGAAACAAAGCGGCAGCTCGCATATAATTTGAATGATTGTAGTAGAATGTAATTTATCATCGACGGGCAGTTATCACGTTCGATATCGATGAAGCTGTGCTAAACTCTCATTCGCTTTTGTAGTCACTGGTAAGGAAGTCGCAAAAGCTTTTGTCGGAAGTTTTTTCCCCCTTTTTTGCTGCAAAATGAAATTCTAAAATAAAAGGACGTGCCCTACAAGAACCAATTGGAGTGGCTGAATCAGAGTGTCTTTAAAGGTGTGTTTTTGTTCAGCGTGTTTATCCTTCGCCTAGTCGACGTCGAATGGATAGTAAAGGCGAATGCGAAGAGATAACATACCCGAAAATTTACTTTGCGATCGATGATTTCGAACAGGTTTGCGTGAATAAATTTGTTGATTTCATGTGAATCGTCCAAGTTGATTTGTTATGAATAGGTTTGAGTTAAAGGGCAGTTCAGTGGCTGTTGCAGCTTGTTCGGCATCCTGTGCTCAAGCTCTATTTCCGTCGTTTTCTTTTTCCCACATCTTTCCGGTATAAAAATTTCCAATATATTTCTGAGCCCAAAGTAAGCACGCTAAAACATAATATTTTTGGGTATTCGACTCTTTCTTTGTTGAATGAAAGTTTTTTACTCGTAAATTTTCTATTTATTTGAATGAATAACTGAGGTCGTCTCATTTAATAGTGTCTTTTGTGTATAAAATAAAATATAGCCAAAAAGTCCAGGAATTCATTTCCCCATCGAAGTTTCATATGCTATGAGGAAGAGCAAGAGCGAGTGCTCGTAACTTCCCATTGGTAGAATCTCTGCCGTTTGTTGCAGTTGTCCCAGTCAACACTGATCGTGGCAACATTTAACTCCCAAATGCAAGTTTTTTTCAGTCTGAAATTTTCGCAGGTGTCGCTTTATTTAACCTCTATTATTGGAGAGGCATAGAGCGCTGATTCGTTTTACGACAGTTATTTTTGTTTTCAGATTTTCAGTGATGTGATTGTGCGCGATGGCGAGTGTGTATGCGTCGAACTGGTGGCTAGAGATCGCTATAAAAACCGAGAAGCCGTCATATTTCTTGGTTCCATCCGTTATGAAGTTCTCAAGCAAGTTTATGACACGCGGGTAATTGTTTAAGATCGCAGTTTGTTAAGTTCTTTATGTTGTCTATTGAATAAGTCTTTTTTTAATTTGCTGAAGTTTTGCATCATACAATTCCGGCTTTCGAGATGTTAAACTGCAATGGCCGATTTTCGAATATAGATATGATGTGATTATGTGATTTGTTTTTGGCTGAAGAAATGCATACTTACCGGTAACACGGATGGTATGGAAATAGATGGATATGCGTTAGTCAGGAATAGTTTTGTTGATGAATAATCTCATATGTATGTCTTATGTGTATTTCAGAACATAGAGGTATTTTTTGAAGGTAGAGCTGAGTTCATATCTGTTTGTTTTTCGAAGAATTGAAAGAAAGAAAGACATTGACGTTAATGCCTACTTAGTCTTAAATTTATCATTTTATCGAAAGGCGAGATTTGCAGGCATCAACGACTTGGCATTGGGCACAACGACTGATCAGCAGTTCACAACGACGCCAAGAATTTGTGCGCATGCGAGGACCTCATGGAAAAGGTCAACTCGTTTTAGAGTTTTTGTTTTTGGCTAGAAATTTGATCATTACGTTCATTAAATTGATTTGCTGCCCTAACTTTGGTTTTATTTATCAGAGATTTTTCTTGTTTCTTATTTCTTTCAATTCTATTGTTTTCATCGATATATACCATTTTCTCTGCAAAAACCTTAGAGTTACTTTCATTTCACTGCCCATTTAGTTGTATTTTTGTATACTATTAGGGCACTAGTTTAAGGATGTTCGTGCCACACATAATTTTTATGAGGTAATAGTAGTTGTTATGCGGTCACACAGCAAAAGTTCTAAGAAATGCGTCACTTCGAAAGGAAGCAGGCTGTATAACTGCGATCGGTCGATGGAAGGCTCCCACTTGAGAGAGCCTTGTGCATAAAAACAATCTCCTAATCATATTCATCTTTGGCGCAGTGGATAGATGATCATAATTCCAATCTTCACAGCGTCGTTAGCCTTTAGTTTGCCATCAGTTATTTTGCCCATAATGTTAGATGACGCATATTGATGGTGCGAATTATTTCTGGTATCAGGAGTGTAAGTTCAGTATCGTCTTTAAGGAACAAAATTGAACTCTTCGAGATTTTGGTAATAAAAGACCTGAAATCGACAAAATATTTTGGGGAGTGTTTTTTTTCTCTAGGATGTAGCCAGAACATTTTTCAGGATATGCGGAAATGGCGGTTGCGCGAGTACCGAACTGTGGATTCGAAACGCCAATGAGTGATCAGCCAATGGATTTTGACGGCTCTGATTCGGTTTAACTTATTAATTTCTAATTCATTTGCTTCCATCACTATGTACGAAGTGCTGTCATCCGTTGTGTGCTTGCTGAAAAATACTCGCAGTTGGACCTCACTGTTCCAAGATTACTGATTTCATTCAGTTTTCTCGAGCATGCGCTGTCAATATTCTGGAGGCCACTGTCAGTTCCTTGCAAGAAGAGGGGCAAAGCTTGAAATACAAAACATTTGTGCTTAACGGCGTAGAACAGCACTGAGAAATGCGATTTAAAAGATTCGTTAGGGTTATTCATTACCAATAATAATAATCTTACGATACACCAGCAGTTCTGGCAAAACTGCAATGGGCGATTGCGTGTGAATTTTTTGGATAACAGTTGACGATAGCTCATGATCAAGGCAGTTGTGTTGCTTCCACCCAAGGATGCATGTTTCATTGCTTGGTAAGAATAAGTTACACGGACAAGCAACATATTGTTTTTGGCTTTTCTTTCCAGCTTGATCAGTACAATCGTCGTCGCTTATCAGACACAAATCTGAGTCATCGGCCGGTCTACAACCGATCGGCAATGACGCCTGGTCCTTCAGGTTGTCAGACCAGTCGAACGCGACGATGGCAAAGCGAAGCAGATACCGTCAGCCAGTATCCTGAGGTTGAAGCCAATACAATCGATGACGGTTTGTAACACTGGGCTTTCTTGAAATTTCAAACGAAGGTCTTAATTAAGGCTTTCAGCGAATGCCTGAAAGGATTCCAGGAATCTCCTCAGCACCCTTGTCAATCTTATCATTAGGACTTGCCCGATAGTTTTCGCTATGTAAATTCGAATTGCAATCGCTCACCAAATTGTTGAGGGTTTTTCTTTCTGAATCATTCAGCACATCTTTTCTTCTTCTTTGCCATTGTTTTCACATCTTATTCTCATTGTACAGTCAATTTTGTCAACAATCATCTCGTTTAGTTGTATTATACTAATTTTCAGTTGTAATTTTTTCACTGCTTAAAGTTGTTCGTTGAGTTTGCCTGCACTATCAAATTTTCGCCGTTGGCCATCGTCAGAAGAGATCAGCACACCACATGTGTCTTTGTCCTTTGGAAATTACTGGCAGATGATCGATATTTTTGTGTCGAACTCATTGAAATCGAATGTTGCATTGACAAGGTTTGGGGTTGTGCAAAGTGTTTTTTGTGCTTTCATCGATCGGATGGTGGGTTTCATCTAGCTGGATAGAGTTTAGAATTGGACGAGAATGTGCTCAGTCGTCTATGGTCGGTGCGTGGATTTGGCCAAGCGTGGCATTGGCTAAGAGAAAAACGCCGTGCGGAGTGTACTCCATTAAACGCTTATCTGACTTACGTGACACTTCCATGGGCAACGATACTGGATGGTTCGTTTGCATATCTTTTTATATAGTAGTTCTTTTCTTTTTTACTAATTGTAGTTTTCACTTGTGTTGTTACTTGATCAATAGTGCCTACTGCTTCGTCATTTATGTTCTAGTTGGTATTGAAAGATTAATCGTTGAGTATTTCTCTAATTGGTGAGCTTTCCCGCGTTAAATGCAATTTTGAGTTGATGGTGGGATCATTTATTCTTGAAAAATGTGGCAGTGATAGTAATATGATAATGCGAATTCTTAAAACGAATAGAAGGAGGGAGTGTGAAATTTGAAATGATTTGGGACTTAGTTGATCGCTTTTAATAAGATTGATGAATGTATGTGTTGATGAATGAATTTAGAATGGATTATTCCGTTTGAAATAGATTTATAGATTTTGAAGTATTATTTTCAGATCTTCTTCTCGAGCGGCCTCGTCGCCCGATTTTAACGTTTGATTTGAGCTTACCTGAGCTGAAAACGGCTCAGTGAGCATAGTTGGGAATTATTCATGGTTTGTTTGTATTTTGAGGTTGTTGGTGCAGGCGTGGCCAATAATTTGACGGGTTTTACATACAAAGATTGCAAATGACTGTCTCCCAAGAGTAGGTGATCCCAAAGAAAAAGCAGAAAAAAAAGTAACATGAGCGTTTCATTCGAAACTCATTCAATAAGCACGTTCGTCTCGAACGTTACCCAAGTATCACCCGGACTGAGATGTTCGTGGAGGTTATTTGCTTCAAAAGACACATTGCCCCTTTTGGCTGCGCCTGTTTTTGTATCTGTATAACTTGGTCTTTCTCTAGTTCATTCCTGCGCTTAAAATTTCTAAAGTGTTCGTCTTTCAGAATTTATTTTTAGGTACTGTTGAAATGGGTTGATCCTTTGTTGAGAACAATTTCAACTGGCGTCCGCATAGTTGGCTCTTTTTGCGTTTGGAAGGGGAAAGGGAGAAGGAAAGGGAAGGGAAAGGAAAAAAAAGGTAATCGAAATGGTACTGTTCGCTTCTTTATTGGTGTGCTGTTATTTTACTAACATCAGCTATTCGTTCCGTGTTGTGCTGCTGATTTTCATCATTTGACTTTTTCATGACTTCATTGGTCTGTGTAGATGAGTTGTTTCTAATCCTCTCTTTTCCCTTCCTCTCTGTGGTTGTTGTGTATGGTACTGATTCAATAATTTATGCATTAATTGTAACATTTCTTTATTCTCGTTGACTTTTTTTTTCATCTTTTGACGATGTTTTCTTCCGGTCCAATCTTACAGCTTTGTGAAAAATTGTTTTGCAAAGGAACATGCAACGTGTTTTAAGGGTGGTCATGCTTTGCACTATCATAAGTCGTGAATAGTAGTTGCCGGATGTGGCTTGGCTTTTTTCTTGAGGATGCATCGTGAAAAATGGCACCTAAATGAGCTTGGTGGTTTATTTGCGCCGCACATTACCGCGTAATTCAACGGAACATACTGTAGGCTCATTCATGCAGCAGTAAGATTGGGCTGACATCGATTGCTTTTTTCGTGCTCACTAGCTGGTTCGTGCATTTCTATGTGTTGTGAGGTAGGGGATATATTGTCGGGTCGAATTGCTTATGTGTTTTGTCGCTTCTTTGGTTTGATGTTGTTCTGATTGGTTGTGCTAAAAGTTGATTTTATTCAAGAACAATCCTATCATTTCTACTCGTAACGTTTCAGCATTCTGTTTTATGGCTAATTATCATTCATTATAGTCGCTTTTAAGTGACAGCTGTGAATTATTCCCTGTAAAGGTAAACGGTAAATGTTGTTTTGCGTTTCGTTAATGTTAGTCTACTCTCATCCGATCTGTTTGTAGCGTTTCTCCTATTCCTTTCTTTCCTATTTTCTTGCAGTCCTTTCTCCCTACCATACTCCTTTTTCACCTTCTTCCTCTCTACTTCACTTTTTGTTACCATAGTTTCGTCCCATTTCGTTGTCTCCTCGTAGAGCTCAGGGTTTGATTCACAGTTGTATTTTCGCTATTGTCATCCAACATTTGATGGAATTTTTCGTTATGCCGCCTTTTCTCGTCGGAAAAAATTTCATTGCATCAGTGGCCTCTCTTAGTTTTTAGTGGACTAATTATCGAAACGAAGTTAAGAGTAGCGTTTATTTGCTTCTCAGCTTTAGTGTAACTATTGAACATAAAGGTTTCTCTAAATCGGATCGTTAGATGTGGTGAGCCCAAAATCGTTGAAAAATTCACCCAACGTGCTTGTAAACCTTGCTGGAACTTGAGAATATAACATTTTAATAGGATATACTGCATGCTTTGTCTAATTGCTTTTGCTAAAATGTTAGAAGATTACGTTGCATTTATGTGAATTGCAGGAACTACCGTTGACCTGTGGGAAGGGGAGTTTAAAGAAAGAGAACATGTTGAAGAAGTGGGCGAGATGGTCGTCTAGAAATGATCCCAGTTTGAAAAAGAAACTTGCAAACATCTTCGATCGCATATGTATTGCGATGAGAAATACAGTAATAGCCAAAATTAGCTGCATGTGGTAGGTGACGTTTTAGCCCAATTGATGCTTTGAGACGTTGCTGCCCACTGGTGGGCGAATTATGTTTTAAGTTTTACCATTCTTCTGCGACTTCTAAGGGCACGTTATCACTAATATGTTGAAACTGTAGAACTTTTCGTACTCAATTGGTTATCGGTGAATTCGCTTATGTGGGCAAGTTCCGATTCTTCGAAACCGTTTGCTGTTTAGCGATCCCCACGTGAAGAAGTTGCATCACTTCAACTTTCAACTAAATATCAGCTGAAGCGCTATATTCTTTATTCTTCCAAGCGTGACTCTAATGAACTCATAGAGATTTTGAAGTAAAGCGTTATTTATCTGTGTGTTCAGCAGCAGAATGTCACGACTTAGAAAATTGATTTATGAAGAGGTGGAGGAATGCGACGTCCGGTTATGATGTTGCAGGCATAAACAGAGGGGGAGGGTGGGGATCAGCTTACCCAAAAATCAACATTCCGAAAAAGTAGTGCTGAAACCAGTCGAAATTTCTTCCTATTGCAGATCGAAAGCGTTGGCTGGCGAATCGAAATTAAATATGTCAAAAATGCTGGTTAGTAACCTACTGAAGATGCTCGGTGGTAGCCGTTCTTTCGTCGCGACCGAATACATTAGAGACGTCTGTCAGTAACAGACCGAAGACGTTGAGTCAAACCGAAGTATGCTTGTGGACGAATATACTTTCAAAATGTCGGTCGTAAAACGACGGAAAGCATTCGGCAAAGGTCGAGCTTCGATTGCAGCCGCAAAACTGACCACTTTGTTTTTTTCGGTCATTAAAGGCGGAATGAGGGAGATGTGGTGGCTTAGTATTTGAGGAAATTAGAGGCGTCTTCATGGAAAGTAATGCGGCTATGGTTCAGCAAGCCTAATCTGGTTACTAACAGAATACAAGTATGGCAAAATAAAGGGTCATAGTTTAAAAGTATGCAGGTAGGTTGATGATCTTACTGTTTTCAACCATCTTGAATTTATGAATACGTCAAGCCATATAATGGTGAAGCTTTCGGCTGGGGATTGTCAACAATGGTAAGGTAATCGATTCTCTATCTCAATATCTTATTAATGAAAATGATTTATTACTTTTCGAAGTTAATAGGTTTTCTTATCTGAACAGCGATATGAACTCCACAATGTACAGTGATATAACATGCAGTCATGTAACACGTTCTAGGAGGCTAATTTTCTCTATTGATAATTTTATTGACAGGTATGTCATAATGTTGCGTTATGTTATGAACAAAGAGGCCTCTTGCCTATGTTGTAACCAATAAGCGAGAAGGGTTCCTTTAGAAATACTGTTTCAGTAATCGAACACATTCAACCGATAGCTAATTCTATCAAAAATTGACACATTTAGTACTAAGTTGATTAATTAAATAGTTTCATTACGTCTTTTTAATTAAAAACTTTCCAGTGGTTCGTCACCAAATTCCTCGCATATCACTGATACTGACTATTTATATTGAATACTTTTGTAACTCACACAAAATTTTCTCAGCGCTTCGGCCCTTTCTGAAAATTCTTAAAGCACTCTGAGCGTCTGATCAAGCGTGCTCTGAAACTCAGGATCTTCCTACGGATCCTTGTTCATCCGGGACTCAGGATTACTTCAATCAGGGCCGCTCTCAAGCTTCAGACTTGCCAAAGCCAGCCGGTATGCTGGTGTACGTTTTTCCACTAATGTCTAGAATAGAAGAATCTTTCCTATATGCGATACCATACCCTCATGAGATCTTTATACACTCCGTATAAGGCTGTTTTTCTCCATTACTGCTTGTTAATTTCTTCAGCTTGCCTAAGGTTGCATTCATATCACAAACGACTGCACTGTTCCATCCAGTTTTCAGAAAATTTTGCACCCCACTATTTTTGATTGAAATTTATGACTCACTTTCTTTGAGTTCAACTTTTTGCCATCTGAGGTAAACTGCTAGAGGTCATCTCTCTAGCAAACTTGGTTGAGGCTTAAGCTGCAAGGCTGTTAAAAATCGTCTTCTTTGAGTGACCCACAACTTCACGGTTTTTGAATTTTTCACTTTTTTCCACTGCTTATTCACAACTGCCTGTTGCTCAGTTCCCGAAAACCCCTAAATATACATCCAACTGGTCTTTTCTAATGCAATGAGACCGTAGAGAGAAGAGAAGTGGTGGGGCAGGGGAGTGGGACAGAGAGAGTAGAAGTTGCTCATGTAACCGCTTACAAATTTTCATCTCGTTGTAAGTAAAATGTGCTGAGGTGAGTTTGCACATTTGAATAGACGGCAGCAAGCATTCATCGAATGCAACATCAGGATATGTATGAGCGTCAGTTATAGTGAACTTGATGCTCGATTAGTGAAAACGAGCTCAGCATTGTGATCGTTTTTCCTGTTATCCCTGCGGCAATTTCTGATCAAGTAGCTCGCAATATAAGAATCGTGCACCCTATTCAACAGTGTGGCAGATCGGTTCGCGCCTCAGTTTTGCCACACCCGGCAAGCCTTTTTGTGCATTGTGCGTATGCCGAAAACAAGATTAAAAAACGGCGATTTGTCGTCAAATGTTTCAGTGTAAATTCCCGTCAAGAGCGACAAGCGACGCCGCTCTCGTTTGACCACTAATTTAATTTTTTTTCGTCTCATTGTTCTGCCCTTAAATTCATGATCAATTTGTAAGATGCGTTTATCCGTTGGTTTGTTCAATGCGTCATATTTGCGATGACCGTATCGAATGCGCGCTCTCTCTCTCCTCTACGTTACTGTAAAATTCACGGCGCAGCTCGCATCCAAGCTTTTATTTATGGGAGGGCGTCCACCTTGAAAATGCAGCATTTTGAATCTCTTCGCTCAATTGCTGCCTAGAAATTATTCGTTCCACTCTTCCAGCGTTGCTATAATAGTCTGTATACCTTCCGAGCGTGCCAGTTGAGGTTGTGGTCTAAAGTTGGAACATTATAAGAAACAAATTTGATATGCGAAAGAACTTTTTCTACAGCCATTTGGACAATTAGTCGAATAATCTACAAGGACTTCCAGTAACCACCTTTTCTCTCAAGGCCTTCAAAAGCTCTGCAAACGAGTCTTAAGTGCAAAACCTCTCATCCAAATATCATCAAGAATACAAACACATCTCACGTCATGTGCTTTCATAAGGTTTACTTTCCATCTCCTATATTTCTATTTTTATTGCTTTTATGACTATCATTCTCTCCCTTCGCGACCACGATGGTCTCATCTTCCTCGCTTATTAATAAACTCTTCAACTGGAATAGCAAAGTGGATCTCAAATGAGGAAAGATATAAGCGAATGAACATTTCTATTGACGATTAATCAACATAGGTAGCCTATTCACGTCTTTCTTATTGCATTCTTAACAACTACCTAGTCTCCTAACAGTCGTCTATTGGGTCTCTGCTCATACCCGCGTAATGTTTGCTTTTGACTTTTAAAAAAATTTTTCTTGCTTTTCTAAATTCCATATTCCCGGAGTACCATTTTCATTTGGGTCTATACTAACGTTATGCACATAAAGGACTTTATGTCAGTATTATCTCAGTATAACACTTTCACCGCTTTCGATTTATGGTTCATATTTCTTTTATAAAACCTTTGAAAATTCCGCTATTATAGTCAGTTAAGAATTTCAATATCGCATGTCATTGCAAGCAAAATGCACATTCTCCTATATCAATGCATTTACAGATTTCAGTAGTTGAATTGCATTAGATGAAACGAAGCCTCTAAGAAGTGAAGGATAGAATGAAATGAATTCATTTCTCTGCGAAGGAATTCAGGAAATATTCATCGTCGTCGTTACGCTTGTTACATGATTGGGCAAGCAGTCCACGTGAGATTATGCTTTCCTTGTAGACACGCAATTAGAGTATTTTGTGACATTCGCATTTCTTGATTTCGGTTATACAAGCGTTCCGCAAGAATGAGAATGAATGTTTCATCAAAAAATTAATGCAAAACTTACTATAATTTGCATAAAACGCGTTCCACCATTTGCTTGTATTTGCATTTGCATTATTTGCATTAAACGCATTTGCATTAAAAACCAACTTGCATTTCCATGTTTCCTTTCACCGAAACTTGAATTTGAGTGAATTTGAGCCTAAGTTCCCTCACCTCTCACCGACTTCCCTCATTGAGATATCCTAGAATATAAGTTGTCGCCTTATTCTCTATACACGCATTTCGTTCGTTTTTGGTTGATGTTTTTGTTGTGCTCTCCGTCTTTGTTTGTAATATTTTCTTCATTGTTTTTGTCAAAGAACATAGCACTTTAAGTGACCAATAAAGGTTTACGAAGTTTTTTCCTCAGATTCTAGAGCGCCATCAGGGAAATTCGATTAGCTTTGCATTAAACTCTCTAAACTGTTTTTTCTCTATTAATGTCTTGTCTCTCAGCAAATGTTTGAAGTTTACCACCAAGCTAATTTTAATCTAACTCACAATCTACAACCAATTAAAAAGTCCAGCGGTGCCGTATGTCAGAAACGTTATTTCCCATCAAGTCAATGATCCCTTTGGCGAAGAATATTACTCTACAATCTTGCTAAACTTTCATTAGCAAGCTTTCGTTACTACTTATTTCGTACAAACCATGTCTAACTTACATCGATCCCTCTTCGGTCAGATTTTCACTTGCGCTGGCTATATATTGCGGAGTAGAGGGCTGGCATTATTTTGCAATTTTTCTGAGCAGGACGGTTTTGTGTGCCTGCACTTATGCGCCTGTACCCGCGCAATCGTTTGACGATTCCGGTTGGGAACTACTGAAGCAAGAAATTCAGTGCACATAATCTGAACCACAACGGATCCGGTAGTAGATTTCAAGTTGATTGATGGCCGCCGAAAAGAGGTGTTGATATTTAGAAATGCCAAAAGATGTTTAGAAATTTTCACACATTTTAAACCCATCGGATTGCGTTTTTCGCACCCGACCAGGTTCCATAGGTGGATTCAGTTAAGATATTAAAGCATCATTGTGCTTTCCTAGGAACATATAAAGGTTTTGAAAAGCAAAGCAGAAAAGAGGGGAAGAGGAGGAGTGACCATTGTGCGCTCCTCTCTAGTGTAACATGATTTGATATTTGCTGGCAGTTTATGAATGCAGTTGATTTGATGAGCGTAAATTCAAAAAACCACATCATTCTATTCATCTGATATGCTATTTCATTTGCAGCTAGATAAAGTACATCAAAACGAGAACAGCCCTTTGTGTGTTTCGATTACGAAGATGTTGCTCGAGCACTCTGGAAAATGTTTGAGGGAATTGCTGAACCCTGAACTTTCTGGAAATTGTCAAGAAGTGTTTGTATGTCTGCTCGCTTTTCTTCACCATATTTCAGCTGCATTCGTTTCAGCAAACTAAATAACATTCACAGGAAATTTGTTCACATAACCTGCCGGCGTCCGCACCGAAAATCCGCAGCCATTTATGATTTCTTGAATGTTATGCGCCATTTGAATCCTAATGGGGCGTATTATTTTGTGATGAAGTGGCACTTATAAAATTCAAAAGGATTCTCCATTTATATGATAAAGCATATAGTATGCTTCAACTGTCTTATGCAACTATAAGAGCGGCAAGCTTTTATCTTGTATTTAATTTTAATTTAAAAGCTAGTCGTCAATTTGCTCATCTACGTGAATGAGTTTTTCATGCGCCTTTGCAGGCAAGTTTGCGTTCACAAAGCACATTATGACGACATCGTGCTCGTGCATACGTATGTATATATGTATTTGTGTGCATGTCTGTGTATGCCTGTGCCTGTGTATCTGTGCATGGGTGTGTGTGTGTGTGTTTGTGTGTATGCGTATGTGTGCATTTATGAGTCTCTCCTGCAGTTTCAATTCGAGAGCCAATGAACGTAGCAGTGTGAAATTTTAAAGAGTATAACGAATGCCGTTAGATTACGATCTGCTTTACTACGTCTCACATTGAACCCTCAACTTCGAGACGAGCGTATACTCAAAGATGAAAAAAATGTTGTGAGCATTTTGTATTGATCGGTTTTTCGTTTTGTGCCTGCGAGGCTACAAAAAAAATTGAACCCCTTGTGGGTTTATGTGGGCGTTTGGGTCATCAGAACTATAAAAAGTATTATTTCGCATATTAATTATTTATTGATAACTTGTGAAAGTGGTTAACAAAGTGAGCGGAAGCAAAAGTGCATATCGTGCCACCTTCGTTGGCACACCTTCGGCACGCTTCCTCACTTGTTGTCACGTTGTAACGCTGTACACATGAACATATTGTGCTCTTGAATTGTTTCTCAATGAATATCTCTATCGACTTATCGAGTATAAACATGAAGTGTTGTACAATAATTAATTGAATAGAGAGTAAAATTAATCAAAAGGACAATGCACGAAGAGGAAAGTTGATAGAATTTATTAATGATTGTTGACATATTGTCGAATTACCCACGATCAACACGCAGCCTACTTTTGCTAGAACTGAGAATATTACAACGATCATCTACTGTTTGTGTGCTTTTGTAGCGAATACTCATAATAGTTCATTACTGCCTACATTACTGAAATGTTGCTCGTTTTTCCTCTTGCTCCATCAAAACATGATAATCTTCAAACTTGAAGCTCGTGATTACTATATGTTTTTCACCGCTAATTAACCTACATATTCTGACTGTTTTAAGATGGCAATGCTATACTTCGTGTCAATATTGTTACTATATGAGATGGCATTAGGTGTTAACAGTTGGCCGATAATCGATGTGACGCAGTGAATGACGTTGCATAGATCATAACTGCATTAGGAGTAGAAAATTTCGATCTTACTTGAAAAACTAATTATGCAAATTCTTTATGCATGCTTCCAAGATGCTTAGCAATAAAACTTCAGTGAAGTTCAGTCTTAGAAAGATGTGTTGATACCTTTCATATTGATTCAAAAGATTCATAGACCGAAACGAAGCAAAAACACCTAGAATCAAAAAAAGAGCAACTATTGAATTATGTTTGCTTTTTTGTCGTTTTTCATCAAGTTTTGTAATACTTAAACACTGATGCTTTTCTTCGAACATATTCCCACTGTTTTCTTCAAATTCTATACGCTTGTCATACATTCATGCTGTAATAAAACTCAACCTGTCTTCGATTCACTATGAAATTGCACGTTCTGCAAAAAGAAATGTCTCGTTTTCGTTGACAATTTTTAGCATTGACAATTTCAATTCTGAAAATAGCATATAGAGCGCAATGTTCTATCATTAATGCTTCAAACAAACGCTCCTTTCGTTTAGTATTAAATAGTTTTCATCAAGCCCTTGTCATTCCCATTACAATAACGTTGATTTTATGAGTCAGCTTCAGCAATATGTCACACTTCAATTGCTCCCGGTAAACAGGAACAATCTGATAACTGCTGCTGTGCTGAGAAATAGCTAGAGGAAGATAACGTTACAATACATCGAGTGGGTAATATAAGGCAAATGAGGTTGCATTCGATACTGTCTGTCAGGTCGGCGAATGGACTAGGAAATTTCCATCATACCCTCTCAAAATATCTTACTATGTAAGATTATTATCTTATGTCCTACTTCATTATTCACTTCGCCTTTCCTCAATGCATTTTTTTTTTGTACCTCATATGCCTCAGTTTAGTGTATTTCCATTGTAAGGGGTTGTTGGTGCATATTTCTCAGCCATTGTTTAGAGTGTGTTAAGCATAACTCGAAGCTTCATAATTGCTAATCTTTGATTGTTCACAAACTTTCTTAGCATCAGTACATTTGTGGAAGTTTTTAACTTCAATAATTGTTTGCGTTACCCATAAAATTCTATTCCGCAACTCAAAAAATTCACCAACTGCTAATTTTTCAAATTATTTTGTCACATCTGAATCTGCCAGCTGTTCTTTCTTTATTGCATTGGTAAATTCCCGCATCCTTCAAAAGCTGCCTATAGCAACAGAAATTATTGTCAGTGAGGTAGGAAATTTTTAAGTGTTAAAAAGATGGCAATCTATTCAAATGACTCTACCTTTAGGGAGACCCAGTTGTTTACCTTTCTATCTTATGTCTCGAAGGGAGCATTACATCCTCCAAAAAATCAGTTCACCTGCAACTGTCACTACCTCAAATCTTTTTCGGATATCAAATATGCTATATAACGTTGTTTCGGTTTCATGATTGAATTTTACCACTGCTTACAAATTTCCTGAAAGCACATAGGCGACCGATACGATTACATATATTGGTTGTATCAGGCAATTAACGAAAGGAGAGAGACTCTTTCACGCGTAAGGTTGCAAGGTTTGTTTCTTATTCTCCTCTTAAGCTTATTAAGTTTGCTTCTCCTGCATCACCCACCCCAGCACCCCTTAACCGATGTGTTGCCGCTCGATCGCGCAACGTTCTGATAATGGTTTATGTTATTACTTCTTTTGCTAGTTAAAGATCCTGCCCTCTTTTGTTAATTTAATGCAATTCCTTAAAAAAATTTTTAAAAATAACGTTTGCATATCTATTCACTTCTCACTTGTGATTTTCTGTTGCTAATAAATTCTCCTGCCTTAGCACAGTTTACATCAGCATATTTTACTAGAAGAATTAACACATAACATGTGAGAAATAAACACCTTTATAATAAACAGATAGTAAGACGCAATAGATGAATTGCCACAATATGCACTTTTACATTTCACTTAGCGAACTAATAGTTTGCTGACAAATAATAAACTGTAGGCAGTGGTGCAGTTATTTTGCCAGCTGATCATGTCACTCGTAAAAATCCCTCCTATGAAAGTTTCGGTTTTTTTGCATCTTTTCACTTAAAAATGAAGAACAATCGGATATCAAATACATGTATGTGATTTTCTTTTGAATACTTAAAAATATCTGTAACACTTTTCAGAGTTGATAAATCAGCGTCAAAAAAATTCGCCTAAAAAGTTGTCTTATCGTTTAAATTATATCTGTCAAAATTTTCAACTCTAGCTTCAATAACTTTCAATTTAAAACTAGTGGAGAAACAAAGGAGCACAAAGACAAACATACACCTACGCATACAATTAGATAAGATATTCTCAACAACGCACTTTACACAAATGCTTGAAAAAATTTTTGCATACTACATATGAATAATAACAATTCTCAGAGAATGTCATTTGAAAAGGCAAAAAATCTATTTAATTCTTCCATCTGTCATATTTTCAATCGTGTTCGTTTGCTATGTTTCGAAAATGAAATTATTTTTTTATAGATGGTAGCATCATGACGATTAACAATAGAAATACTTACAAATATATTTTTAATGTTCATTTTTATATTTGGAATAGAATTTCTTTTTTTCGTAAACGTATTTAGTAGAAATTTGTTGAACAATTTGTTCAACAAATTCATCTATTTTGTGAACGAATGAAATCTTCTCGTTTAAACGTTTACAATAATTTATGAACGTCGTTTACTGCCGATTTCAGCAATGCGACAACGTGTAATTATTATTTGCGCTCTCTTATTACAGGTTTGCTAATTTCTTCTTTTTTTGTGGTTTACGGATTTTTGATATTCTATAATCCATCATTTTCGAAATTTCAAGAAGCACTAGGTCTTTTTATAAGAAGAAATTTTTCATATGTATCTATTTAACAATTGAATAATTTATCTCTCAATGTTTCCCCTAAGTGCGGAGGGGAGAGGAGTGACGCCTTTCTTAATAAAAACTCCACGATTACATTCAGGAAAAATCTCTCCATCATTTTGTCAAAAGCTAATGTTAGTTTACAATATCTCCATGTTACAATGAATAGATACATTATTAACGATAAAGAAGGAATAAAACTTAACGAATATATAAAAATGCTGAAGAAAATATGTTGCAACTGTTTTGAATTATGCAAAAAATACTGTCAAACATCAAGCATATTTCGAAGGTATAGTTTGATGGACTTCATTTATTATCATGAAATTTTTTGGAATTACTGACATTAGAGTAGATCGACAGGTTGAAGAGTGGTCGAACTTGAGGATGAAAAAATATTTGGATGCTCGTTGTATCGGGTCGAAACTATCGCTGAACAAAAAATTCTCATTTATAAATTAAGTAGAACTTTAGAGGCTATTTTTGCAAAATTTTTTTAGTGGATCAGTTTAAAGTGAAGTCGTATACAACAGCCCACTTGAGGTGGGGTTAAGGCAGCGTATAAAGGAGTTGAGGTGGTGAGATAGGAGAAGAGGAATTATCTTCTAAACATTAAATGAAAACAGTGGAAAAATTAGACCGCTAGAGGCAGTCTGTTGTTCTTGATAGCCATTGTTCTCGACAGCCACCATTTAAGCCACACTCCTCGATGAAATCAAATTGCAGAAAACGTTTGCAATTCTTCACTTGTGAATGATTAGTGTTTTTCAGTTCCCCTCGGCACTCCTACCTCACCCACTTCCTCACCTTGGCATTATTATATGCAGTTATTGGAAGATACACCATAGATACGAAAAGATAATTGAAGAACGAATACCGAAGAAAAGCAAAGGTGCACTAGTAATTGTGGCAAATATTGTGCGGGTTAAAAATTGCGATTTACAAGATCAACTTTGCAAGAGAAAGTGACAGAATTTCAACAAATATAAATTTGCATATAAAAGTCAGCACATATCTGCATATATACTTCATAAAAGTGGTGCAATGTAAACTTGTACTGCAAAAGAGATGTTTCTGTGGACCTAAAAGTGATCGAAAATATTGAAATGAGACTTTTATTTCGTATCGTATCGCTGTTTAACCGTCAGCCGGTTACCTCCAGCTAGAAATGAAAATGCATTTGTCCTTAGCATCGCATACAACTTAATACTACATCGAAGGTTATATGCAATAAAATCGAATGGTTTGCACATTTAGACTAACAGAAAAGGGAGAGGTTTTTCATCTGTGCTTGTTGCAGATTGCTAATGCGCAATACGGAGAAGTCGGTCCTCCGTCGCCGTCGCCACCTCCGAATTATTACAGTTTTTGTCCTACATGCGATCATTACGGCGGTTATCCAGAATCTTCATCTCACATAGCGTCTTCACCATCGCTTGGACAGAGTGCGTCAAGCTCACCATATCAGCCGGCTTCCGGACCAATCCCTCCTGCTCCACAGAAGGGTCAAGCTACAAGCATACTATCAAGCTCGACTCAAACCCCTGACTCAACTCTTGTCACTACTGACGAATGGCTAGCAACAACAACAGAATCATTAGACCTTTCAGCAGAGATATCAACTGCTTCCTTGGAAACTCACTCCACAGAATCACCTACAACAAGCTCACCAAGCATCATATCTCGAACTGGCTCAAAGTTTACCCTCGAAGCTTCCCAAGTTACGTTGAAAGCCTCATCTACAACTGAAATATTAAAGAAAGAACATAGCTCAACAAATGCCATGCCATTATCCTCTACGACAACGTCGAAGAACGTGCAATCAACTTCCTCGTCACAATCTACTCAGCATCAAGGAGATCAAGAAATTGTAAGTGTTATGAATAATATTGTAGCTGTTTCGATCTAAAATTTCACCTTATCAATAGGCGTTCGTTAGATTGAAAAAAATTTAGGAAACTACCATCTATTCCACCCTAACGTTTTGCCGAGAAATTTCCTCAAAATTCTTTTATTACGCAAATTTGTGAGTTCATTTCCATTGATATCATTCATTTCGTTCACATTCAAATTTTGTAGATATTTTAATTGGAATTCTAAATACAATTTTTTGCAATAATTTTAAAGAACTTCTTCAATCAATATCGTCACTCGTTAGCAAACATTTAAATGTCGTTTCCAGTTGCAATAATTTAAACGAATCCATTGCACAATTTCAATAACAGCTTGTCTTGAAATGTTATTAATGAGAGGCTGTAATATCTCATTCTGCTAATAAATCATCAGCTAAAATCATCACAGCGATTATTTAGCAGTCGTCGAAACCAGTCGACCTACTGCCACATACACCAATTAGTGCACCCTCATTGCCTGAAGGAAAACTTGCGAAAGGTGTACCGCCAAGCCGGATCCCACCAAAAGCTGGCGGCAACGAGGTAGCTCCCACCGAACCAGAAGAGGGAGACGAAGAAAAATTCGCTTTCACAGGTAAAGCCTTCAACAATTAAGGCTCATTTTATGCTAACAAGTTGTACCATCGTATAGTATTCGTGTTGCAAAAGAAAAAAAACGCGGGAAGGTTCTCTGATGCGTTCACTGTTTGCTTAGCGAAGGACAACTTCATCATGGATGAGCAGTGCTTCAGACTGCAAGTTGCTGCAAGTATATACTTTCTCGAGGTTCAGCACTACTTCATGTTGAAAGTGACTACAGCATTTAACTGCAGATTGTACTGGCGAAACCGATGTGACTAGTCGCTCCACCGCGTTTCCGGGAAACAGCGTTATATGAGGCTGAGCTTAACGAAGAAACTCATCATATTTTCACGCTATGATCATAATATGCACGATTGCGAGTTTGGATGCAAAAATGTGACTCTTCCTTTCTAAAAAAAATCAGCTACTCACACGGCTCAGAGTGTAAGTAGTTGACTAGCTAAATTGAAGGAAGAACCAAAAGAATAGCAGTTTTTGTAGACGCTGATTTCACTTGAAAATTTCCTTTCATCAAAGAGAATTATTCGGCTCAATTTTTGACAAAAAGCCTTTCTCACATTGCCAATCAGAAATGATGATGCTCGTTTAACCAATGAAAAAAAAGAGATTCTTGAGTGTAATTCGACTTTGTCTTTTTTTCAAAGTGATGGGTGGCATTTAGTAAATAAAAACGAGTTGCTCTCTTCTTTCTATCATGTTTTCTTTCCCAAGATTCACTTTTTTTGTGATGACTGAAAAGTGGAGTGGAAAATTTTCAAGCTATCCTCATAAATCTTGGCTTATATTCAAAGTGTCACAACCAATCAAAAAAAGCGATCGATGATCTTAAATAATTTTAATACAAACAAGTTATTCGATAAACGTTAATTTCCTCTACTTCGTTGAATGCGCACAAGTGCGTTGCCAATAATTCCATCGAAAAGGCTGCAATTACTATACATTTTATGTGTAAAAATGAAAATCAGCAAATTAAATGCGAAATACTTTGCATTGCCAATTTTGAACAAGTTAACTGTTCATGGCGCAAATCACAACGATCCTCGATTAATCGCTGTCGATGGAGTTGTGCTGGAAAATGTGCGAAATGACGCTCAACAAGATCGTTTTGACAGCCGGTTGAACATTGCCTATTGTGTACCCGCTAATTTAGTCATCCCATTAGTATAAACCGGATGTTGCTCATTTAGTATTATTTCGATCTTTATACGCTCTTTATGCGTTGCATTAAAAAAATTACAAATCGAAAGGCACATTGAATTGTTCATTTAAAAGCGGCAGGCATATTTAACACCTAGACTAAGATGCGTGCTTATTGCCATCTTCGACGATTGCTCCCGGAAAAATTTGACATAAACTCATATCGAATTGAATCATGCATTAGCTTTTTGTTGATAGGAAATAATTCCATCGATGAAAACATAAATGGAGGACTTGGAAAGATATACAAGAAAAATCGTATAAGAGAGAGGATCATGCTAATCGTATGCAACGAATCCATTTGCATTATGATTCCTCCCACCTTTTATTTGAAAAAATAAAAAAAGAGAGATATTGAAAAATTATAAAACTGTCAAATTTCAAAAAGGTTAATCTGTGCTTTATATTAGTCAGTGTCGTGGGTCCATCCATAAACATTCATTATATTACAAGATTCAGTTACCTTTGCGAAAACTTGTGAACACCAATTAGTACACGTATGGAATTTAGATATCAAATTCAACGATTAACCGCATTAAAGCTGTGGCGCTGCGCTATTCTTTTTTCTTTGTTTTTTTTTTTGCTGCAAATACCAGCTCGACTTTGGAAGCGAGATGTCATATGGCAACAACCTTCTATTGTTCAATGAGTTCTACGATGTGATATTATTAGCTATTCATAGGCTTATTTTATCTATATGCAAATAACTGTTACCTTTTTAGGCTATTTGTAGACCTTTTGCTTTTCTAGGCGCAAGCACATAAAAAATTTTTTCATCCTAAAATTTTCTCATCGAGTTTCTTTTTTAGTTATGCAAAACAAAATTTTTTTTTTAAAGTAGGAATTTTGAACAAATAAATATTTGTGCTACCGTAGACATGTACCATAGCCATCTTTCTTCTGAGGTATGGCCTGCACCTGTATTAGGACATCGGACATCGTCAATTTGATGAGAGAGGTAGAATTGAAAAGTGCAGGGAGCAGCAAGGACTGCAACCCCACCCTTTGGCCATTAGATTGATGCCACTGCTCTTTGCACTTGTCGCTTCCATCTCTGCCACCAGGTTTATGATAATTTAACACAGGTGCTGCTACAATTAAAACACGTTTTTTACATCAAAACCATATAACTTGAACAAATTCTTATTTTTGTCTTATGTTTATGTTGAACGAGCTAATAGACATTGGTATTTTATGCGCTTTAACATGAGAGGCACAAAGAAAGCTTGGGTATTATCATAATGGCCCGAGCAGCGAAAGATGAGTGCTGCTCGCTGCAATTTTCGCTTTTGTCTATGTCATGATGTAAATAACGCCATATAAGTGAACATATGCAAATTCATTCGATGAAAGTGAAAAGTAAGACTTGAAGGCGAATAATATGATAGTCGAATAGTGTGTAAATGATTCTCTATCTACGAAATTCTCTCTGTTTCTGTTTCTAAGTCGGTCGCAACGAAACAGTTCACAACAATGCGGAAAAGCGCCACAAGAATTGCCAGCAAATGCACTTTTTGCACTTCTGTCTATTTACCAAACAGTTCCATGACTAGTAGACTGATAACATAATATGCGAGATAGTTGATGGATATATCCTTTCATTTAATCCCACCATTTATAAAAAATATGCGAAAGATTTGTTTTTTATGCAACGCGATCCACATAAAATATGTTTTCAAAGGTTTCAAAATGCACGCATTTCTATTAGAGCATTTTAAAGCTCATTAACATAGTAAAAGGCAATGGGCCAACTTCGAAGGTGGTATAGGAGGTGATCTATAATATATACTGCACTGTGCCACACAATTCATAGCTTCGGTTTTACTACCGCCTGAGCCGAAATCAATGGAAAAATTGATAGACACTAACACGCATACGCAGACGTACACACACACACACACACACACACACACAAACACACATGAATACACATACAAACATGCACGCATGCACATATGCAGTCGCGAACGTGCGCGCAGATGCACAAATGCATATGTGCACAATTGCACAAATGCGCAGTTGCAGAGGTACACATTTCCTCACATGCACAAATACACACAGGTGCAGACATATAGACACATGCATACATACACATACACACATGCGCAAATACCCACACGCATGTACGTGCACACGCAGATACGCACACACATACACACATACGCACGGATAAATGCGAGTAGACATGAACTTACCAAAATGCAGTTAAAAGCACAAAAGCGGGCAGTTGGCAGTTTTGAATGGAATTATCTCCGAAATAAGAATAAAAAAGAAATTGAGAGTGACAAAGTGCTAACGATGGCTTAATTTTTGAGATTGTCTTTCTGATACGTTATTCGTTGTCGACTCTACAAGTTCGGTAAGGCGTTATTTTGAACGTCATCGTCAATATGTCCTCAATACCGTGAATTTGCTCGAGGCGATTGGTGATAAGGGCACCCGCATTGGAGGTAACAATTTATTATGATCCGATACGCTTATCACTTTTTAAGAGAAAAATTATACTTGTGTAAGAAGCAATTTGCACTCGTTCTATTCACTTTGGTAAAGCTATTCTCATCACTTACGGCTCTAATGTTCATTGTTAATTAAGCATAGAATTGTCGAAAACCACTTTTTTCCAACTTTACCTTTTAAAAATGAAGTTGTCACTATAAAGCCGTATTAGACCACATCGCTTGAGTCCGTAGATGAGAGATGACAACTTGTAAGACGACAGAGTCCTAATTTGCATAAAACGGCATTTTTAACAACCATGGCGTCTTCTTGTAAGCCTTATATCTAGCACGTAATTTTGAATATTCGCATTCATAGTGAGTGTGCATAATAAGTAAATTTCTTTAAATATATTATTGTCTTAATGCCTGGAATGTCTGACATTTATATCAATTCACTCATCTCTTTGATGAATTATTTAATGAAAAATAATATTTACTCACTTTTTTCAGTGATCGTATATAGCAGTAAACAACGAAAACAAATAAAAATTCCCTTTGGTACGCACAAAAATCGAACTGAAGTCGAGATCGCCATTAAAGGTTGGTTGAATATCACCGTAATTCATAGTCTTCTTATCTTAATCAAAATTCGCTACTAATGCGTGCACGTTCTTCTATTTGCTACGAATGTAATTCGATTAGCATTCACATGAGCGAAGTCGGCTCATTTTGCGCTTCTCATCGCCCTCTTCGCGTTTTCGCATCATCTTTGTTGATTTGGGTCATCAAAAGATTCTCAGAGATTCGATAAGAATGCGCATCATTTCAAAGGATATCTCTGAGAAATGAGAGGGATGGATGGTCAGTGGGAAGAGAAAGATTAGAGGAAGAATAGAAAATTCATTTTACTTTCAACAATTTAATAATTACAGTTGTTTCATTTGTTATCGTAATTTACGATTCCGAAGGCCAACGAAACCTATTGCGCATTTCAATAAAAGGTTTTAATCTTTGAAATGAACCTGTAAAAGGTTCAAAGTCACCAGAAATATATCCTCTTGTATACGACATTGCAAAACGGTAGGGTGATGCTGCTGTTATACGAACACTACTCAATAAAAACAAGTAACACAATTTTAGAGTTGCCGTATTTTTCGGGAATAACTGCTACGGGTGCAGCCCTCAATCTGAGTATCGAAGCATTACGTACACGACGTCCCAATGTGCCGACTAATGTTGTTGTCATTACCGACGGATTCAGGTTGAATACGACTTCAATCACAACGTATCTACATCGATGCACATATTTCACCGAGATTATATTATACAATTTTCGTTTTTATCTTCGATTAAAATTCGGCTCAATGATTTAATGTCATGAATTACTCGCATATTTGGCCACATGTGTTTATTCAGAAATCCTTTCAGTTACCGAACGGTTAATTTTATCAACCAGAAAAGTTCATATAAGCCAAGAAACTTGTCTCTTCTATGCAGTACTTCTAAAACCGTAATTTCTTCCTCCGAATGTAAGCCGGAATCAAAGTAAATTAAATTTTTTGTTGTCATATTTCAGTTTGGCTATTAGCTGATTACATGTGACGATATTTGAAATGATTCCTTTCATCCAGAGCATAAAGAAATATTATAAAGTCTGACATAAAAATTGAGCAGATGTTTCAGCTTCACTTCAACGATCAACGGTGCTTCTTAAGTAATAACGCTTTGCAGTTACGATATTGTTGATGGGCCTGTCAAGGAGTTACATCGACTCCCGAATGTGCGCACTTTTACGGTCACCGTGACAGACGCATGGAGAGAGTGAGCTCTTTCATCATTTTTTCTATAGATGAAAACTTTTTCACTATTTCATAAGTAGAAAATTTCCACTCGATTGATAAACTAAAAGATACAAATTACTCTAATAAATGAACACGAAGCTCGAAGTCTGATTCATTCCTATCTCTAAGAAAATCGTAGAAGCAAAGTATTATGTTTATCGTTTGCGTCTGAATTCGTCAACTTTATGAAAATATTCCTCAACCATCGAATATCATCGCAAAATAAATTTTTCGCGAAAAATTTCTGCTGAAGTTGTTGCATATTTTTTGCAACATCGAATTGTTATTATTTAAATAGGGTTCAATGATTCGCATGTTATTTAGATTTGAGCTTCAAACAATTGCTGGAAATCCACACAGAGTATTCAAAGGAATGGAATCTGTGCCACAATTAGTTACTGCTCTCAAATCTTGCAATTCTGGTCCACGTAAAAGTGACGCGATTCCAGATGAACCAAGCGTCGATTCATTCCTCTCGAGTTAGTTACCTTTTAAGTATCTTTTTTATTAGCAAATATCAAACTGAGGTGGGCCTTTCTATCCCCCTGTCCGCGCTTTTCTTTTATTTATCAGAGCGAAACTTACGAGACTGGCGTCTGAGCCGATTCTGCGTGCAGACTTCATAAACAATCTACCTACCTCGTCGTTTTATCACTCCTTAAAATTTCCCTTTAACTTCGAACCCCGTTGACCATGAAATATTTTTGCGAGATATATTCACCCCAGCAGGGCAAGCACATATGCAATGCAAGATACTCTCTCATGTTGGTCTCGCCTCTTCTCAGCCGACCCTCTTGCGAACGATTCCGTGGCATCGACAAAAAAGCAGAGAGGGGCAGGGGAAGGGGTGCGTGGGGAGGGGTTCTTTGAACTTTACCTAAAATTTCGATGGGTGATGATTCTTTTACAATGAAGCCTTGATCTTATGAGATAATTGGGCAATTGCTCACGTTTGCAGAGTCAGACGATGTCACTATTTCTGGAATGAAACTTAATAGGTTCTGTCGCAACGAACATTAGTATCAAAAGGAATTTTGTTAATCACTAAAAATGGTTACAACATGAGAAATAGTTTGCTTAAAAGGATTGCAGCACCCTATTCACTTCCCTCCTCGCATTTTTGAAACACCATTCAACGGTGGATCTAAGCTTAATTTTGATGTCAACCAACCTTACCTATTTTATTCCACTCAGAGAGCAACCGCGCATTCTACTCACTATTTCATCGGTGGCTTTTTTACTAACCAAACAAAACCTTCTCTTGTTCTCTCAACTACTCACTGGTAAAGCGGATGGAGGAGTATATCTGTTTTTCATTTACCTGCTAAACTCAAGAATTCCTTGGTGCATTTTTCTGTTGCAAGTGAAATAATTACAGCAGTCACAGTGATGTATGAGTACGTCCTTCTGATAGATCTGGGGGTATTTAATGTTTATTTCAAAGAAGAAAAGTTCGATCTTCTGTGAATGTTTATGCAAAAATACATTTCAAAAATGAATTGAGAAATATCCTGTTGAGAAATTTCTTAAAAGACAGTTAATCCTTGAGGCTTTTTGCATCGGAATGGTAACATTTTTTTAACCTAAAAATGTGATCAAAGATCATTTCAGGTAGGCCCCCTGCTGCAACAACAACAACAGCCACAGCAGCAACAACAACGACAACAACAACGTCCGAAAGAAACGCGCCAATTCTCTCTACAACACAGAAAGAAACATTGAAAACGAAGCCGTTAAAGGATGTGAACCATGAAATTAAGCCAACATCGAAGCACAAAACGACTAAGTCGAAATCATCGTCAAGTTTGAGCTCTTCTAGTTCAAGTTCGAGGTCAGGTGAACAAGAGGCAAAAAGTACGGCGAGAGACTCTTCAATACTTTCTATTTTCATAGTATCTTCTTCAATTCAACACAGAGGTCTTCTACAATAAACAACGTACTATACTATAAAAATTAAGCCAGTTTTTAATAAGAAAAAATTATAGAATTATAAGTCGATTTTTTCTTAGAACTTCAGTGAAGATCGTTTATAGTGATAGAACTTATCTCCACATTTCCAATTTTTAGTTCTATTCCCATACATGCAAGTAATTCAAAACTTATTCCATCTGTACATCAGAATCAAATACTTTAGAAGATCTTATTTAGTTATTTTAAGCAGTTAATTTACTTTGATCAATTTATATTCATATCCACTTGTTTCCGCCTAATATATTCACTGCAGTTGCATATATCGAAGTACGTTTATAACAGATTCTAAATTAAGCCAGCATATCACCGCCAGAAATGCCATCGAGTCGAGCATCAATAACGACACTGGAGAGAATTCTAGAGTCGTCTATATCGACGCAACGCATCACTCCAACAACATCTTTGAGCACAACCGAACCTTCTACAACACACAAATCGACCACTCCTATTGTCATACAACAGACATCAGTAACACAGTGAGTGACTAGTGCAACCAAACAATGAAGCTACTTTTGAGATGCTACTATTTTATGCTTCATCTCTTTTAAACTTTCGAAGAACCATTTAATGTGAAGCTTTTTTCTCAGCGAAAACAGCCAAGTGATACACTAATATTAAATATTGCATTTTCATCATTCCTATTTGACCCCTATTGACCCTTTCCTTTCTGATCAAAAAGTTGAGGATAATCAATTATTTGAACTACATATTTTGCGATCATAAAAGCAAGTTTTTTAAGCCTAAAATTTTTTTTTGGAGAAATTCAAAAAAGCATCTATTGTCATTATTTGTTTTACGGCTAGCTTCGGCTCTTTTACAATTCAGCAGTTGGTTATTTGTTATAAATAAAGTTTAATTTGCTCATCATCTAGGAAAGTCTATTTGTGAATCGTATTATAATACGCCATATTGGAATTAGTTTTCTTTCTGCCATTTTAATTTGAGATTTACTTAGCGCATCGGAAACGATTACGAAGAAAGAAACTACAACTGCAGCTTCGAGTAGAACGCCACTGAAGATTGTATCGCCTCCACCCTTCAAGACCAACGGAAAAGGTAAGCGTTGAAAACTTTTTTATCGTGTCTAATCTAAGTTTTCGTATCTCAAGAACAAAATTACGCACATAGCACGAGAAGTTAATCTGCAATTTTAATCAACAGCATTCGTTCAGGCTGTCCATTTGATATTATGATCGTGCTGGACGCATCCGGTTCGCTGCAAACACGATTCCAGCGACAACTTGAGTTAACGATTCGACTCGTTGACAGACTCACAATTGGATCTGAAGATGCTCGCGTCGCTGTAATCAAATACGCTGGGCGTCGGAAATCAAAACTTGCCATTCCATTCAAGTAAACTTCAAACTACTACATTCAAGCAGTAGATTCGTTTCCAAGGACTGGTTCAGAAGCAAGATCAAACTTGGAGTGCCAAGCTCAAGCACCATTGAGGGTGGAGGTGAGATGGATATGTCTCCGAAAAGTGAGACACTTACGAACGGGCGAACGGTTAGGTGTTGCCGCTGACGACCAAGGAGTTTTGTGCCTTACTTCTTGCACCTTACCTCTGAACTCCACACCACGTTTTTACATTCTTTAGAAGACGCTCATTTAACATTATAAACGCTCAGATAACGACGTTTATATGGTGATTAAAAAAAGAGAACAAATATTAATATCTAGTGTCATTGGAATTCAATTTATTCTGCTTTTGTTCAATATTAGATATGCATTTCAGAAAGTTATCTTAAAGACACTAAAAACTTTAAGTCAATGAAGTGTCACTATCAGTTGCCGAGTTGTTACAATATTTTAAATGTCGGCTTCAGATCGATTGGTAACGATTGAAATTCTCCATGAAAATGAACATATCTGCTCATATATTTCTGAGGCAAATAAAGCAGTATTTGTGAAAGCAAATGAAACATAAAAATGCGACGGCAATAACGGAAAAGAGTTATATGAGAATATTCCTAAAAATTAAAAAAAATTTACTTGCAGTAAGTATACCGATAAAGAATCATTGCAAGCAGCACTTAAAAAGGTGGGATTCATTGGTGGCACAACGTATACGAACGAAGCGCTTTTGAAAGCGGATGAGGTGCTAAGTGATGCGGATGAACGTCGAAGTCAAGCCTCACCTATTGTCATCGTCTTCACAGATGGATTCAGTCATGACGATCCTGCACCAGGTACGAAATAAACTTTGCAGAAGCTATCTGTATTTTTCATTTGCAAGATCAATTGTACTGACTGCAGCGTTTTATATATAGCAGATACTGTCTATAGATTTCAAGGTTGAGCCCATCATTTGCCATAAGCATTACGATATCACATTGCAACTGCAAGGTTCAGATAAATAAACTCAGATTTAGTCGTTGAAATTCGAAAGCATTCCCACAAAACGTTTAAAGCTTACTCAGTTTAGCTTCCCTTATTTGTATGTATGAGGGCAGGATGAGAAGCGAATAGAATACTTCACATTATTTCGTGACTCTGTCTACTATTTTACCAGATAAGTAGAATTTAACATTCTTCCTTACACGGAGCACATCTCTTGAATAGGAAGCTTTCAGACGCACTATTGAGAGCTACGAGAGACGGAGGTTCCACCTAAACACATCCTTAACGCTCTTCTCGGGACACAGAAGAAATAGAGAACCCCTTGATTAGAATGGAATATCACTTGAATGGAATATCACTCATGTACTATCTCCCAAAACTTGGGGATTTATGCAGGGAAATGAGGAGTATATAAGCTAGTGATAAGAGCGAAAGAATAACCAAATGGAGAATTCAGGGGCGATTATGCTGCGAAAAAAAGGCATTCCGATATATGCTGTTGGCATAAACGATATCTATCCTGTTAACATGCACGAGCTTCTGGTAAGTGTTCTCATTTTTTAAACGATTGCCTCATTGTAGATAATATAAAGGAATTGAACAGCGGTAAGTACTGACAGAAGTCTGTTCAGAATGCACAATTGAGCATTCATATATTTTAAACGAAATCGTCCAAATCAACCATTTCGTACTAGTGAAATATAGGAACTGAAAGCAAATATGCAGCTGACTCTTGAAAAACACTGGTTTTATTCGCTGACCTGGCCACTGACCACTGACCAGTGGATATTTTTTCAGTTATTGTATCGGAAATTTTTACAAATTTGCAACAATCTGAAAAAAAAATTGACGAGCGAACAAAATAGCACAGGAATATCGAAAAGAAAAAAGAAAAGGTTAGGCATATCATTTATGACTAAAATATACGTCAATCGATATTAGTCCACATTATTAACTATTGTCATGAAACATGCATAGATCTACTTTTAAAAAAATTAATATTAGTCAAAAATTGACGCAAATAGACAATCACAGATCTTGTTTGATGCTCTAGGCAGTCGACAGAAATCTAAACAAACATAAAGACACAGTATTCAATCGATTCACCTTATAAGTGAACGGTATAAGCTCACGGTATCAATAAGTACACTACGGTATTGTAAAATTTATTTTCTCTGCCCTGCAATCTTGTTAATGGCACCCTTTTTTCTCCAGCTTACTTTATTATAAGAAAAGAGCATAACTGCGTAGGCGGTTGATGCCTCCCATCCCCTTCACCCCCAACCCTTCTCGAAGGCGCCACATTCTTCAAGAGCCATTTTTCAAGAGTCATTTGTTGAAAATGGAGGATGCCAAAAGTCTAACGAGGATAACACATATTCTAATAAAAACAGTGCAGATTTAAGCACTTCCAAGAGCAATCCCACTAATAAGTGATTATCACTTGGAAAACTTTTTGAAAAGAAATTGTTTTTTAATTTCATTCTTCGAATCGTCCTCGTTCTGTGACCTCTAACTCATTTTACGTTGACATTTTGCCAATTTCCATTTCACAGTACGTATATTCATGCTCGCCTTTTAACACCTGGATAACTTTGCTCAAATTTTTTTGCCATTTACGAAGATCTTTTTTTGGATTTTATACTTCTAATAAGTAGATGAAATAAATGGTATATTACAGACAATTGCTGGCGAAGAATCACGAGTATTCTTAGACAAGAAGACCGCACAATTCGAGAATGAATTAGCCGAGCTAACGAAAGGATGTTCGAAGATGCGGTAAAAAAGGAGAGAGAATTGCGCTCTTCGATTCGCGTTAATTTAACCCTCGGAAAGCTCTACCTGAGATCATTTACGCAATCGATATTATCGAAGTCGTTATAGCATTAAATTACTTTAAGACATTTTATGAATCCTTTCAGCTGAAAAAAAACCATGCCACTGAAGAAAGCAACAAAACACATGTACCGAATATCACTGCTTCTGGAAGTTGGATGAATGCCAAATTTGGATTTTAACTAAACAAAAGTTTTTGGGGTGTAAACTTTGCGATTTTTTTTCTGTCGATAAACAATTTGCGAACGCTGTATGTACATAATATTTTTTATTGGACTTGTGCCATATGGTACCGTATGCCGTACAATTTACCGTATAGCCTCGGATAAATACGCCACTTCGGTAAAACCTCTTTTACACTCCACTCAATCACCTTCAGAGCATTTAGTGGTCCAAATATAGCATCTGGGGAGTAAGTGGTATTTGCATGGTACATATACTCTAGCAAACAAATAGATTGTTTTAGTGGGTGAATCAAGCGACGGCTCAATGATGATCATTCATGCTGGTTCATCTTGTCTGACTAATAGCTTGGAAATTAAAAGTTTTGCGGAAATTGAACAATGCATCCTGCCGACAAATTTCGATAGCTTGCAAAAAAATCTTCGCTATGAAAATATTTTCACACTTGCGATAGTGAATTCGATTGCGAATAGCTTATTCGTACAGGGAAGAACTATGATACTTCTCTGCTACAACAAAAGTTTCGAGCCCGAATTTTTTGTCATAATTAAAGATGCCTAGTTCAACTTGAACGCCGAATGTCGGAGATAAAAGAACAAGCTTACGTAGAGTATTAAAATATGATTGTCGGCAGAAAGAAAAACAAAGAAAGAATAACGGAAATAAACAGCTAAAGAATCATTGAAAATAACGTAAAAGTACTCAAATATCTACAAAATATTAGCATGGTGCTTGGTGCATATAGTACAGCAAAATTTTCGCAAATCATTCCTCATTACTCTCATGAGACTTAAGTCCCGGAGACTACTCTGCTTAAATGGTAAATCGTAGTTGGAAGAATTTTCCGTAAATCGTGGAAAAAAAAAACTAATACAATCGATAACGTCTTCAAAGTTGGCTATTATTTACTGTTGGATGCAAATTTGGCTGCAAAGAAATTTCTTTCTACTGAAATCCATACTTGTAAGAGAGAATTTTATGGTTTTACATGCATGCAAAGTA
Source organism: Baylisascaris schroederi (assembly GCA_006503575.1). Taxonomy (NCBI): domain Eukaryota; kingdom Metazoa; phylum Nematoda; class Chromadorea; order Rhabditida; family Ascarididae; genus Baylisascaris; species Baylisascaris schroederi. The sequence continues at coordinate 1,643,867 of QEWY01001293.1, forward strand.
TCATTGAAAATTGGCTTCGATGATATAACGTGCTCCATAATTCAATGTGACTTTATCGTTCTTTTCTTACTGATTTGATACTTTCTGGAATAGACCGAATGCATTTGCATTTCCTTTAAATTTTCACGATCATCTGTCTTTTTTTTTGATATTCTGAATTGTTTAGGATACTTTCCGGAATTCTACACTTTGAAGGTTTTATCTATTTTACGATTCAGGGCTTAAAATAATTGAACACACTTGTGAAATGAAAGTTATTGATTTCGTTATTATAAATCCATGTGTCAAAATTACGAATTAAAGGATGTGCTTTTAAAAGGTATCCATCATCTACGATTAATTATTATCGAGCTCATTGTGATTGCTAATATTCTACGTGCAAAACAAGTCCGAATTTATTTGGACTTACTACAATCCGATACCTTTTGCAGGTAAAATATCAATCGTGGTCACATGAGGAAATTTTCACCTTCCATCTTTATAAGTCAACAGTCATATGTGGGAATGAATTTACTTTAGAATAAATAAGTTTAAGTAGCGGTTTGGGAAAAGTTTTTTGAGGCCAATAAGCTTATTGCCCTCAAGCCTTACCCATTATATTCTGTCAGTCTTCATCATGCCGTCATATTTTCTATAAGTAAACAATGGAATGCTGCCAATTTTTTGAAATCGAAGTTGTTTTAAATTTTAATGCCAGATTATATATGTTCTTTTGTTGCCTAAATGAAATGGAAATAATAAATTGAAATAAACAAATTAATTGCTTATCGTTTGGATGGGATCGATAAAGCTTCAAAAATTCAATGAAAAAAATTGGGTATTTTATTGTGCACTAGATGGATCAAACTTCTAAACGCAATAAGGCAACCAGCTGAATATGAATAGCACTCACGATTTTAGTGTCATGGCGCAAAGATGTTGGCAGTAGGCCTATATTAGGTAGCCAAACGCAGCCGATGTGCAGGATTGCATAAATTGCTATAATTTTCTCCGCGATTGCTATTATTGCGTCTGTCTGCTTCTCTACTTTTACGCATTTGAACCCATGCGCTGTTATGACTTCGAGATGGTGTACCAATCCAGCAGGGAACTTCATCGTTATTGCGAGTGTATGATGTGTGATGTATCCGCTCCAAAATCATGGTGGGTGAAGGAAGGGTACACTTATGCGCTGTCCATTATGCATGTCTGCATCCCATTGCGAAGACATATGGGGCATGCAAGTCGGCTTGCTGTTGCGTTTGGGTCTGTGGGTGTGTGCAGGTGCTTTTCATGTTCGGAACTTTATTCACGGATCCACGTCCACACCTAATGCAAAAAAGATGCGGAAAATGCAACAGGCACAGGAAAAGATACCGCCGAAAATGCTTAAGTATGAAAAAACATACGACCTGGGCAACCTGGGTAGAAATAATCACCTGGGCAATCAATAAAAAAGGTTTGATTACCCAAGTTAAAGCTTGGTGTGCTACGATTATGGCTCAAAGATCCGAAACGTCAGCACAAATTGTTATTGCATCTCTACTCCACGCATTACCTGGTCGTAACCGAGAAAATGTTATCCTATTTATGTCATTTTAACGAAAAATGATATTCCTATATCCGGTCGTCGGTTAACGTTGACGAAAGGGTAAAACAGATTGTAATCCCCCGTTACACCCCCATATACACACACTCTCACGCACACACCCTTACGCACGCACACACATTCGTACGCGCACACACCTCCACATACACACACTCGCACGCAAACCCAAACCCAAACACACACACACACACAAACACACCCTCACGCAAACACACCCTCACGCACACATACCCTCACGCAAACACACTCTCACGCACCCACAAATACTCGCACACACGCACATACCCGAACGCACATACACAAGCGGTATGCGTGTGTGTCATACGCCGCATGCGAATGTGTGCGTCATTCCGTTGCCAACCAGCTTTATGCGCGATGGGTGCATCTTCGAAGTCAACGGCGCGTGCAGTCAAATGCGTAAAAGTAGAGAAGCGGACAGACGCAATAATAGCAATCGCGGAGACAATCTTAGCAATTTGTGCAGTTCTGTACATCGCCTGCGTTTGGCTACCCAATATAAGCGTATTGCCAACATCATTACGCCATGCAGTTTGATTTATATGCAGATATTTTCGTTACTTCAGAACGGAATGAGTTTTGCCATGCACTGACTGCAAGAACACATTTTCATGGTGAAACTCTATTATATATAGGTGGGCTCGCCGAAGTTGCCAGACAATGACGTGAGCATTTCCTCACGCCACCGCTGGACTCCAGAGTGATCAAGACTGCTGTCACTAACTTTGAAGAAACGAGTACTAGTGAGGATGCGTCTCGCAGTCAGACGTTCACTGAGTTCCACAGCACTCAGACAAAATTGCGTTGAGCACTGTTTATTGTAATTTCGAACTATGACTGCCTTCAAATAAAATAGATAATCAAAGAATAGACCAATTAATACGAGTTAATAAACACATGACGCTTAAACTGCAAACCCTGTAGGAAAAAACTTTCAGAAAAATCTGTAGTTGGCTAATCATATGTACTTCGATTCGCGGATTTCTATGTAAGCTTTCAACTAGAACATGCATTTAATAGCCGTTTGAGCATTATTAGCCGTACTTCCCCAATTTTAAGTGAAGATGTATCTTTCACATTGGTGTGCAACTTCCACGCCTAGCTTTCCCGTACGAGGATTCAAATTTGAACCGAGCAGTATTCCTCCCACGACGCAATGATTGGGTATTTGTCAGCTAGCTTAAAATTTTCTAACGCGATGCTGCGCAAGTCCATTTCGTAGTCTCAGTGCAAGTGGCATTCTGTTTGGGAGAAGGATGTGTCGCTTTCCAGGGGTTAGTTGTTGAGGTGGGGAGGCTTTAAGGCTGAGAGCTATAGGTGTAGCATTCTTCCTACGAGTTATAGTGATTTTTTAAGTAAACACATGCAAGGTTGTAATCATCTTCTGCTGCCGCAGCATTAGTTTTCTGAAGACACAACGACGAAGGTAGTTTCTGAAGTTATATTCTGTTTTGAGGATGGCACTTCGGTAATGGCCGGTTGACCAGTTTGCCAATTGAGTAGTAGTGCAGTAGATCGAAGAGTGCGGGTAGAAATTAGCAGCACACACGTGCAAGAAAGAAGTAGAGAGACAGGGCCTTAGTCATTAAGTGCACGGCCTTAGTTATTTAGTGTCTAAAACTTAGCAGTAGGTCTAACAATATACCATGAAAAAGAGAGATTTAAAAAAAAGAACGAGGGACATTTTTAGGAACATTAAAAACCCTATCAGAATCACTCATAACCTGATGAAAGAGCAAACTTTCCTACAAGGTCAAATTCTTAAATGATGAGAGCAATAGGAGGGGATTGCGATGTTACCTATAGCAAGTGTAGTTCACCTGATGATCACACAAGATAAACAAAGCGCAAAGAGTTTATTTGTGAATGAAACAATAGAAGATGAAAGGAATTTCACAGAACAAAAGTGAAGATTTTGTAATATTCAAAACGATAACTCTGCAACGCTTAGTTTTCCTCAGTGCAGTAAAGATGAATAGAGATTCATTGGAATTTCCTGTTGGTGGTGTTCTATTTACGCGCTGAAAGTTTTGAGAAACAAGAAATTGCTTACACATACATACTAGTAAGCTTTAAAAAAAAACGTTGCTGCTACCTGCTTTTACGACCGCTGTCCCTTTTCCTGTCTTTTTATCGACTTGGAAGGGATATGAGTCAACCTAAGAAAAGTTCCTCTTTTTTCTTGGATTATCACTTATTCTGATAGAGTTTTTAATGTTCCTTGAAATGTGCCTAGTCTTCTTTTTTTTTTTAAATCTTTCCTCTTCATGATATATTGTTACGTTTACAGCGGCGAATGAATACGGCCGCTTCGCGCGCGAACAGCGCGTGTGGTCTCTCCCTCTTTCCGTTGCGCGTACGCTTGTGGCTGAGTTCGTCGACCCCAGTGCTTCATTCTTGAACGAAGTGTATGACGTACACGTGAAGTGCGTTTTGCAGTGTGATGCTTTACCTTAATCTCGTTTTTTTCTTTTTATTTTGTCGGTGACATGTGAGATTTGGTATTATCGGCCAAGCTGGGGATCTACCGAATAGGGGGATGAGGAATCCGCGCCCAGGCAACTATACAGCTGAATTTCTGATCAGCCATAAGTTGACTTCTTCTTACGGCCATGTGTTTGACTTTTTTATGCTTACGGCCAGGTCTAAGTATGAGGTCACTATTTATGAATGCTTATGGCGCACTGTCACACTCGAATAGTCATCCAGTAAGTGGACGGAAAGCGCCAAAATACCTAAATCGCATTTGTTGGCACGCGAGAAATTAGCATGTGAAAGGTTACGAAATGCTCGAAACCGTTGACGGCGTATTTGTCCACAATACAGAATACCACGCTTGCTCAAAAACATCTTCGGCGCTTTTATGAAGGAAAAGAAAGCCAATGCTGAACTAGGACTTCGAAGTATACAGAAACGAGAACACTCTCACAAGGCCACGGACTCCGTTTTTTTTTTTTTTTTGTAGCGCAGTACTGCGGGTTTTCCCCGGTAGCCAATAGCTCCCAGATTGTGGTATGTTGATCCGGCCATGGGACCCTACCATGACGACAGTCACGACTCCTCCCACCCCCTGCACTCGATCTGCCACTTAATTCCACCAAGGCCAACATTTTCGAACTTTCAAAAACGATGTTTTTCCTTAAAACATGCTTTTGTTAACGATTAGACAACCTTGAGAAGTGGGCACCAGAAAATGTGGCACTATGAGAAATTTATTTCCCATGTTCTTTTTTCAATGCGGTTTTTTTACATTCTTGAAGTATTTGTGTGCATCTATAATTGTAGCCGATGTGTATATAAAATGTTGTCTTCGGTCTCTACATTTGAACAGAGTATGCTAACAGGATGGAAAAATTTTAATAGTTATAGCTGCTTTCTTCCACGAACAAATATAAACCAAAGAATCGAAGATATTTGTTCTGGTTTACGACCTTACTTATCGCCACAATGTGCCTACTTTTTCATCTTTTTTAAGTACCTTCGAGTGCAGTCTAGGAGATGTGGATAAGGCGTACCTATAGTTGCGAACTGGAGCAAAATATTTTCACAGTCAAGATTTATTAGATCGGCCGCACCCCAATCATTTTCATCCGAACGGTCGTGTTTTACTTATTTTTCGGGTTGTTTGCGGCTTTGGTGATTGTGACGCTGCAACCACGTTTTAACCTAAACCAGTTTAAACTGTTGTGGCCAGCCTGTCTGACTGCTTCCTTTTTCAGTAAAGAATGTCGGGGATTGCGGTAGGGCGACTGGCGGAGGAGCGTAAGGCGTGGCGCAAGGACCATCCTTTCGGTTTCATCGCGAGGCCGGCGCTGAACTCGGACGGTACGCGCAATTTGTTCCACTGGGAGTGTGCCATTCCGGGGAAAAAAGGAACGATTTGGGAAGGAGGATTGTATCGGGTAATGTGTTTCACTGTGTTTCATGTGTTTCCCTTTCTTATCCGTCTGCAGTATGATTAGAGTGATAAAGTGGCGCACTTGCCGGTGGTCAGAAGTTAACCTACGGCCCTCTTTCGTCTCCCATTTTTATGTCCTTTGCTAGGTAGCTTCTACAAGTTGGAGGAAAGTGAGGAAAAGGGTCATTTTCTAACGGCGAGACCAGCGGACAGTCCTGCAATGAAAACAAACCTCTTTTGGTCGTCTCAGCCCGAGATCAATCTGCTGAGCGCGCTCATAGCCAGAATTTCGCGAATGTTCCTTTTGCTATTCCCCGCTATTTTTTTGTTGTTGTTGTCATTTTAGCATCACTTTTTCGCTGATTATGGTGAAGAAATGCTCATTTCATTAGGCATGCTTAGATTTAATTCAAGAAAATCTCGTAGCATCGTAAGGATCGGCATTTTTTCGTCGTAGAAATATATCAATAAGGATCGACAACTTCGAATGATTGTTGAGTAATGGTGACACGGTCAACGGGTAGGCCATTTCTGTTTAATATTTTAATGCAGTGGTTTTATGTGCTCACGAGTGGAATTGTTGATTGGTATTTATTACGCGGTAATATTTTGCGGTGATAATTGAGGTGTTTATAAAGCTTAAAAAAGAGTGCTGTGGGTTGTGCCTATGAAGCAAGTGAAAAATGTAGAAATGAGTAGAGTTTATGGTGAGGGATCTGCTGTGCCGAACACATCCTATCATAAATTTTCAACTTTTATAGAACTCAGAAAATATATGCATACTGTTGCGGGAAGTTAGAAGGTATTATCACAGCAGTTGTTTGTACGATCGATGAAAGGAAAATGGGAGATATGGATGTTTTTTTTTTTCAGTCTCCATCGTTAAGACCTAATTTGCTTCTTTAATTTGAATTTCATCGATGCAATTATCTAATAAAAGTTTATAGCTTCGAATGCAATTCAAGGATGACTATCCATCTATGCCACCTAAATGCAAGTTCGACCCACCTCTCTTTCATCCGAACGTATATCCATCGGGTACGGTATGCCTCTCACTGCTAGATGAGACTAAGGTGCTTCTTGTTTGTTTCTTTTTGTTGCATGCGGCAATTTGTATCTTTCGAGCGGTCAAACGGCGAACGCCGAAATTTTATAACGCCTTGTGCGAGCTTTTACTATTGCTGGGTAGGATTTATGATTTCTGATGGAGATTAATAGGGGACTGCTTACGTTGCAGTACTTATAGAGTGCTTGAGATCTTCGGTAGCAAAAAATGCCCAATTTTCCATAGAGATGAGTTTCAGAAAATGGAGAGCACGAGTCCTAAGTGGCAACAATGGATTTCTCGGTGAGGCGGATTTCCTTGTCGAAAATTTCCCATTGACAGCGTCACTATATGGAGGAATTTTACCCCAAAGAAAATGTTGGGAATCTTCAGCGTGTATGTAGCGTTCGACTTTCTACTGCAACAGACGAGAAATGCATCGAGAGGGATCGGATAATAAGGCGTCATCAAAGCAAGCCGTTTTCTGTTTGTTTTCATTTCGCATAATAGAAGTTAAAATTGTTGCAGGATTGGAAAGCGTCAATAACTATTCGCGAACTTTTATTGGGTATCCAGGATTTGCTCGATAACCCAAATATTGAGGATCCTGCTCAGGCGGATGCTTATCAGGTTTACTGTCAGAATCGGTTAGCCTTGGAACTTATTTTTGAATTGAATTGATTTTTTATACTTTAGTTCCACTCTTCTTCTCTTATCAAATTCATCTTTCACAATTTTCACCGGCTTGCGAGTTGTATCGATTAGAATTGATAATCACTGAACTGACTAACGCATAAGCAGCTCCAGTTTCATGTTACAGTACGGAGTATGAGAAGCGAGTCCGCCGGCAGGCGATGCAGTCCGCGTCCGATCTTGTCTTGAAGGAGTTCGTGGACTGACTGAAGGCAAAGTTTCAAAGGAGCCTTATTTCGCATCTGGACATCATAACACTGCATCGGGTCTATTCCATTACCCCATTTTGCCGAAGCATCTGTTATAAGTAATGGTCTGCAGTTTTGAAGTTATCTCTTGTATAAGATCTCTTGCACAGCATACTCATGTACTCATTCCTCTTATCATATGCCTTCATCAGATTCTATATGCAAACCTCAAATCCGGTCGAACATAAGGGCCGTATTTTGCCTTTAACTTAAATAGCATCCTCTCTGATTGAATTCATGTCACGCTTTGTTAACAGTTCCGCAACATGGTCTTGGTCCGAGAGTACTAATTGAGTTTACTGAACTCTTTGTCAAACTTTTGGTTCTGTTTCAGACTGAAGTTGGGCTGACTGAAGCATCGAATGGGTGTTTTCTTGACAAATTGGCGTTCCTCGGAGGCTTTGCTTAGTGAATTGAGTAGGGCGAGAACATTCCATGGGGTAATAAGAAAGAGAGGGGAGGGTACTATTTACTTTGTGGTCCTGCCATGTCGGTCGATAAATGCAAACGAATGTCTTTATAATCCTTTCAGATCAAGTTAAGAGGTAGAGTTGTAATGCTATCTCACTGCCCTCTTTTTTGCAGAAGGTTTAGAGGACAGTTGGCAAATGCTACTTCATGCTTCCCATTTTTTGTGATTTACCGTTTCTTCCATAAAATTTCTCACTCGCCTCATTCGTTACCGATTCCATATTCACTTAAGGGACCTGGCTGAGACGAGAGAGGGGAGAATAATGTAACAGGAAGCGATAAGACGGACAAAGAACTACGACGGCGATGGTCTCAAGGTTAGGAGGTGGAGGAGCGGGGGGGACTAATTCTGATCTTCACGTGGTGGGAACGCAGCTCGTGTGCTTGAGTGATAACGATTGAAAGCAATTCGAGTGAAAAGCATTCTATGTGGCATAGTTGTAAGATTTTTGAACATTGAACACACACCGAATATATATATATATTCGGTGTAATATATATGTAGATGGATTTACAAACCTGATGGAATCCACGAAGTTGTGTTGATGAGAATGACTCTGACTTAGTTTTACAGGTTTCGCGAGCTGTCTTCCTCTTCTCCTCTTCCTTCCCCTTTATCCTTATTGTAATGTATTTCACAAAGGTTTAAATATGAGCTGCTCGGAGGGTTACTGTTTTATGATTTTGATCGTTTGTGTGTTCTTTTCTTATATTCAGGCGTTCGGTCTCTCTTCATTGATTGCCAAAGTTTCCGATGTTAATAAATCATCCCAACTTCAATGATGAAAAAAAAAACTTTTCAGTATGTATGACTTAAGTGATAGATGTGGCTCATTGCTAATTGAAATGATTCCTAGTAAAACATTTTTAGTGCATAGGAACCCTCTTCACCTCAGAGTTTCTCCTTTTTTATCCTCACTCGTTATAAATTAAAAGTTCGGTCATTTCATCTATGAGTGTGCGGTTTTGTTGTCTTTGATTGTGGTGCATAAGATGTGTACATTCGGTGCAGTGTTGTGATATTTTCGTTTACCAAATTAAACTTTTTATTTCTTTTTTTGCTTGATTTTATTACACATTAAAGGCGAATATCTAATGTTTATGAGAAACTGTGCAAATTAGGTGTGAGTTGACCTCTTTTTTACGTGAATCTAATAGGAACTTCGGATGAGTGGGAAAGAATCGGGCAGACCGTTTTTTTTTTTTCACGAATTGCCCATATTGTTCGATTGGTGAAGTTGCGAATATAACTGAGCTGCGGCATGTGTAACAATACAGTACAAGTTGAAAGTGATGAATGGTCTTGACTCCATTAAAAAAAATAAATCTTCACAAGATGGACAATGAAAGAAGATAAATGAGAGTGACTACGAGAGTAGGGGAATCTCTCATCCTGCCATGCATGAGGGGAATCCATCGCCCTGTGAAAGTAGTTACGTCCCTTTTCTACTTTTTCGTTTTACCGTTGCATAAAGAGCAAAATAAATTTCTGTTGTGCGAGCGAATGGTCGGCAAGTGTTTTACTTCTGATCAAGCAAGAATTTGATCCTTTATCGTGCACACAAGTGTGTCGTAGTTGTTTTACATGCCTGCGAACGACCACTTTATATTGTCTCATGCGGTCAGGTGGGCCGTGATTATGTCTGTTGCTGCGGGAGGATTTTACCGCTGGCTATTCCTGTGGATTGCGGGTGAGTTTTTCAACCTGTTGCATTCTGGTTTGATTCATATCCATTGTCCTTCTATACGTTTCTTATTGTCGACTGTTTAATGTCATCGAATGGTTCCTAGAGCATCCATAAAATCGCGTCTTGCAACCATGACATCGAATTAGCACTGAGGATTACCAGGTGTATTTGTAATACTTGGACTGCTGCTTCCTATCGTTTGTATAACACCTGGTAATTATGTTGGCAGACAAGTGCGCCATGAGTATCTTAGTAAGTTATGAGCCTTGTCTTAGTAAATCAGTCTATTTATGGTTTTGTGAAGTAAATAAAATAAACACCGGAAATGAACGCAAGGTGTCCTGGGTATAAGTAACAATGCATCCTGTTTAACATCGGTAGACGGAAGGTGGTGTATGTATGTTTCATTACGCAACGACATGAATATTGCGAGAAATGACCAGAGTCAATAAGGCATGAATGTGGGAGAGTAGGCGATATTACCTTATCAAAATGACACAAAAAGCAGCCCATTTTCCTTTTGCGATCGTATTCTCCGCAGCGCAGTGCAACGTCATCGATGCACTGGAGCGTCTTGCAGGTCCAGAAATTAACCTACTTTTGGGATCGAGAAAACTGACGAGTGAGTGAAAACTCCTTGAGCAGCTGCAGTAGCAAAATATACGCCAAACAAGAAGAAAGAGAATAACGCGCGGATGCGCGATAGCATCCCTCTTGCCGGAACAGTGTAGATAAATAAAAAGACTTGGGGCAAAACAGTGACGCACAGATCCATTCTTTGAACTAGACAGGCGAATAAAGGTAAAAGTAATGCAACACAAATACGAATGAGCAACGAGGCGCGAAATGAAGGGATCAGCAATAGCAATCCGATAAAAAGTGCCATGTAAGGTCACATTTTATATGTTCTCCAGGTCGACCTACCATGGAAATGGTTCCGAAAAATCCACTTTCCTCTTGGCAGTCGAAATGGGAATAGTAAAATCGCTTAGACCGCCGGAGAAATCTGAAACAGCAGTAGACGTGGAAGAATCCCTTGTAGAAGATTTGAAGGTATCGCCACAGAAAAAAGAAGTGGCTGGGGGAGATGAAATGTGGAAGTGAGATAAAAAAATAGTCCAACGAATTTAAGTAGTAATAAAGTGGTGATTTATTTGTATGCAGAGAGGTTTTTGCTGAAAATAAATAAATAAATAAATAAAATAAAGGCCGAAAGTGAATTGAAGGGAGCATACATAATGGTCGAAAACGAGTTGTAAATTGGTATAATAAGGAAAGGAAATATATGAGAAGAGTGCAGAGATAGAGAACAACGAAAAATAAACCGAACAGGTAATTGAAGTAGAGCGCAAAACGACGAAAAAGAGGTTTTTTCATATGTACAAGGTTACCGAGGTGAAGAAATGATTGTATTGAGAAAATATTTCATTGTTGATAGGATTTTTCTGTTTGTTTTCTTAGCAGCAAACTTCTAAACGTAAAATGAAAATTCTAATTTGTTGTACATTTCATTCATTCGACGTTTCGCTTGCTGATCTAATGTTTCTGTTCTCAGATTTATTTCGCACTCACCTACCTGAACTAGACGCTCCCACAGTTTACCCGAACTCACAGGTAGGATTTAATATTTGTTGCTTCTGCCCGAATTGTGTATTTTCCTAGTCTGTACTGCGTACCGATTTTCCTATAGTCCAGCCAGCTGTCGAAGGCTTATCGTATTTAATGAATCGGCAGTCTAGAGTAAAGGTGGCTTCAGTGCGTAATTCGTGGTCGTTGCAGGTGTGGTTCATATAAACGTAACGTCAATTTCTTATTCGCTACCGCTCTGTTCTAGCATTCACCTATTCGAAAAATTATATCGATAGCAATTGTCACTGTTATCTCTAAGCCGTTTCTGAAAGCTCCGTCGTTGCAGTAGTCCCTTCAAAAATAAAATTATAAGGATTATGGAAAAAACACGATTACGTATGATGACATATCACTTCCATATAATATTGATAACGCTTTTGAAAAGTGGAGAGTCCCCTAAAACATTTAACAGCTGTAGCATAGGGAAAGAAGAGCTTGTCCGAGGCGTATATGTGTGGACATACAGTAGTCGGGAAACATGTAGTTTCAGCCTCATTTAGGCAAAGTGGCGGACAGGGTCGTAGGATAGCACATTAACTGATCTAGATGGAAATTAGGAAAAGGAAGGGAAGTAGGAGGGAGGCTTAGCCGAGGGGCCGAAGTTACCTCCGTAGAAATGCAGCGTTAGCGAATGTCGGTGAAGGGGGAAGGCTGAGACAGCACAAAGCTGTCTTATGTACAAAGGCGAAGCAGAGCAAAGTGTAGAGTTCAGGTGTCCGATGAGGTCTACGTACCTTAAACTTGAGTGGTTGTGGAATATTTGGTCCTTGCCATAGTAAGATCTGGTGTGGGAGAAAATAAGGGTGGAGCCTAGACGAAGTGTGCTGATCAGGCTACTATATATATGTACCTGCACAAGCATATGGAATGTATATGTACTCAAGCCTAATTATGAGCAGCGCCTGCTTATTTTTAACTTGAAACCTCTGTGTATATTGCAATCTAATAGACTCTAACTGAAAATGCGGTGATAAGAGAACAACTACAACTGAATTTCTCATGAAGTTATCAAAAAAAAAAAAAGCCTCAGGATCAAAATGTGATCGCGTCGACAGCAGATCGACGTTGCGGAGCATAGCTTTTTCCTTTTCCATAGCTTTCTTTTTACTCTGTTTTGAGGACGCAGCAAATCGTCATCGACGTTTACGCTATGCTTTTTTTTTTCCTCTTAACGGCCACTTTTTTCTTTTCTTTACATATTTTGAAACTTTTCGAATATTTATTTCGTGATATTTTTCAACCGTCTAGTTCTTTTCTACATATGTTCTGGAAATTTGAATATTTCTTTCAAAACATCTGAAATTCTTCTACGCATCCGAGTGGGTTAGTGATTTTTTCTGCCTATGACTAAAGTTTTTGACGAAGTTTTAGCCTGTTTATACTTAATTGCTCTTTGAAATTCTGCAAATATTGCATCAAATATGTTGACATCTGATTATTGTATTTCTTCAATGGATGTGATTTTGGTAGAATTGGCCAGCCGAAGTGGTTCGGCACGCCCATTCTTTTTCCATCAACTGTTATAACAGTGAGCGATGGAATGGTCCAAAAGTTTTATCTGCTGTCGCTGATGGAGTTCTACAAGCTGTAATTGCAAGTGTCAGATTACTGTAGAATCTTTTCAGAGTGATCTCAAAGCACTCAGTGGAAGTCACAGGCGATAAAATCAACGAACTCGAACACCAACACCACAAATAACTGAATGTAACCACTCAATAATGAGAATTAAAAATCGTATGGTAATAAAGATATGCAATCTATATTGGTTAAATGTTATCTATTTTGCTGCCACTAAAATGTTCTGTCAAATCGTTCGCTGCTGCTATTGAATTATAATCATTTCTCGATTTAAAATTATCAAGTTTTATTTTCTTGAGAAATACAATTGTAGAAATGCCAATTTTTGCTATGAATAAATTAATTTTATATTATGCATTTCAGTGGGTCGATAACTTCTTGAGAAATTTTGTGAAAATTTCGAAAATAGCAGTATAGTGGGAATTGGAGATTAAATTTCTTATAGCAAAATAACTCTCCAAGAAAATCACATTTAAAAATTTTTTTCTTATAAAATGACTGTAAAATTGAACGCTTCGAATATTATGATCTCTATCGCCTATGAAATTCATTTCATTGTTCATGAGGCATTCATTAGTCATTGGTTACTAAGGTGGATATTTTCTTTTTTCGTTCATTTAGATGTCGATCCGGCAATAGCGTCGCTTCATTGATGAAACGAATGCTAAATTGTGGCACAATCAATTGGATGAAAATGATCGTCGAGAATGCATCGATCTGCAAACGTGTAATCAAACGACGTATATCCCACGATCGATCGTTGACTCTCGCTTCAGTTACCCGCACATATCGGTATGAGTTGCCTAATTCAGACGCTTTATTAACGCTTGACGTGTTGCGAGTAGTGGTTGCCCATCGAGACGGACGGTCTTAGTGACATCTGCTCCGTCGAGTGTTTCTTTAAAATCTGAGGCATTCTTATCGTTGTTTCATTTTTCAATTTTCATTCTATCTATCGTAAAAGTAGATCCGACATCTCTCATTGCTTTTATCCCAAATCTTATCGTTTTTGCTTTCATCTATACGCCACAGATTTCTTGCTTTAAGTCATTCCTTTTCCATTTTTTTCACATAAATGGAAATTTTTAGTGGCTAAATATTTACCATACTCGTATCCGTTAGCTACCGTGAATTTTTATGAGCAATCTCTATAGAAGTTCTCCTCTTTTATAATTCTAATGATTCACCAAAGTTTTTAACTGGTTGTATAACATAGCTATAAACAGTATAAAAGAGTAGCATTTAAAAAATTTTCTTTCCACTTCAATTTGATGGCTTTTCTCTGTGCAATTCCAATCGCTATAAGAAATTGAACAAATGAAACGATTAGATACATTGATATTGGCCTATAGGTTTGCTCAAACGGTTAATAAAGTACTGTGCTAGAACAAATACGACTTTAAAAAAAAAGAATTTCTCTTTGGATAATTCCATTTTCGACGTTTTGCGTAGGTTTTTCCGATCTAAAATGCAAACGATGATCCACTTGCTAGAAAGCATACCGACCACTAATAATAGTCAATGCTGAAAATTAGTGCTAAATATATGCTTATGAGAGTATGTAATTATGGATGAAGAGTAATCGGTAGAATCAATCCTCTTAGCAACGAAAAAAAAAGTATTGACGGTCGGTAAGTGCACTGGTTGCATCGCTTGTAAAGCCATGTTATTATCACATGTATTTGAAATAAAAATTTTGTTCATTCTTTTATGAATTGTGTATGTTTTCTTAAACATTGTACGCGCCAATCTTGCTATAGTTGTTAGCATTTGTATTGTAGGATTTGAGCAAGAGGTTTATTAAGAGGTAAAAAGGATTTTTCATTGATTTCAGTAGGGTATCTCCCACCAACTTGCCAGCTAAGAAACTCTCAGAAGGATGCATCTTTTGCACTCAACTGTCGTTCCTTTGCAAACGCAGAGGATTTTCGAATTTTTAACTGAACGTTATAATGCACATCAGCCTGTGCAACGGTGATATCATCGAATCCTATCACCATCGAATAAAAATCTGTCCTTTAAATGAAAAAGTTAACGTTTTTCGATGCTACTGTTAGAGATTATCGACCAATTTGATTCATTAACCGATTTGAGACAGCAGTTCAAGTGAAAAAAAGAGCCGAAAAAACGATGCCTCTAAAAAGAATAGATAGTAAGATGCATGCAATAAACGTTTTACTGAATTCATTTATTACCTCATCATCGCTATTCACGTGTTATTTCTATAAATGTTTAAAATATGACGAAAAAATAAAGAGTCACTCAGCAGAATGCTGCGAAATGCAGCAATTGCTTTAGCTGCGCACCGCTGACAACAATGTCATCGAACAACGGATGCGACATTTATTCACAACTCTATCCGGATCCGTCGAGTAGTCCTCTAACGATTGGATCATTCACGATCCTATATACGCATATTTTCCTGATGGGAAGTGTTGGCAATTCAGCGCTCATTTATGTTACTCTACAAAATTGCACATTACAAGTCGGTGTTGTGAATTTCACTAGATCCTGCAATAAGTGGTCTGTGTTGCTTGGTTACTTCTTTTCTTTTTAGATTTGCATTGAAAAAATTGTCAATATTTCTGATAGCTTTGTTCTATTTTCTCGTCGTTCTTTCTCAATGATTTTCCTAGCTGCACTATTCAGCATTTGCTAAAATTGGGAATCGATTTGGCTTAACAAACCGTTGAATTACTAGCAGATCAACTTTTTTGTCATAATTGCTTTTTTTGTTTAGTGAAGTGAGTACGAAACTATGTATAATTTTAGACCGTATAGAATATGTTTATCCTAAATGTGGCTGCCAGTGATGTTATAATGTGTATACTTTCGGTGCCTGTAACTCCTGTAACGAATATTTATAAAAATTGGTTTTTTGGAGCAATACTATGTCGTTTTATTCCGTATTTGCAAGGAGTTTCCGTCTTCATCAGTACGTTCAGTCTTAGTGCAATCGCTGTTGATCGGTTGGTAATTTGATAATCGAGAACTTCTTTTTGTTTGAAGGTTTTATAATTTTTACATTTTTTGCACTTATGAAAAATTTATTCGAGCATTCATTTCGATGTTAGCGTGTTCTTGATGCGAAATTCCGATGAAAGAGGCAATGAGCGCAGTACATATATATATATATATAGATCCCAATTTTCTTTGTCTCTGAGTCTATAAGCACTAGCCGTTTTCTTTTCATCAATAATATATGAACGAGGAATAGGTTAGAATGTGTACTGCTTAGAAGAGCTTTATGTAATTCACTATATATCTAAAGCTAATAAAAGTGCTATTTTGTATTTGAGCGATCAAGCTTCACATGAGTAATTGCTATACGTACCTAATTTTTCGTTCTAAGAATAGCATCAATATTTATTACTTTTGAATAGAACGAATGAGCAGAGTAAAAATATTGATTTATGTATTTTCTGTAGTTTTTTGAATGAATTATAACGTAATTTTACTAGGTAATGAGTGAGTAACAATATTGCAACGAATGCAAGAAGATCAATTTAATGCCACAATTGACCTCGAACGCATTATGCTATTTGCAGCTATGTGTTGGAAGTGCATCCACATGCACGTTCTCTAAGCAAACATGGCGCTATGGTGGTTACTGCGATTTTGTGGACGTTATCCATATTTGTCACATTATCCTATGCGTTTTTTATGACTAGTGAATCCTACCCGGTTTGTATGTGTGTGTATGTGTGTTGTTTACTATTTTTTGCATATTATTTTCAGGAAATAAAACCTCATAACCAACTTCAAAAAATGTGATTTTTTAAATAAAAATATTGCAATGAAGACGAAATTAAAGTCATTTGTGGGAGATTTTTTGAATTGTATGAACGGGAATTCCCAAAAGAAGAAGGTTTAAGAATATTTGAATTCGAGATAGAATTTTCTTTTTTTTCTTCTTCTTCTAGAAGAGTAAACTAAATCGGATATCAATTGCATATCCGGATACCATACTCCTGCCGTAGTTTGTAGTTTAGACAAACCCATTCTTAACATAGAATTTAATATAATAAACTTTAAGCGCTAGAACACATCTGCAATTTAATTTGTTAGCAAATTATTCTGCATTTTCGATTGCAACAATGTTTATGCAATGTTATACGAAGCGTAACAATGTTCAAAAATGTTCAACGATTGCCAAAATTCAGTTGGAACATGTAATTTTCCTACTCTACTTACTACATAGTACAATTATGCTAATTCATCTACAGAGGTGAAAAAAAAGACTTCCATATGCATACGTAACATTGCGCTAACATATATTTTAAGAAATAAGCTCTAATCAGCATCATCGTTATATTCATCGAATATTAGTGCTTATGAAGGGATATATTTGAAGGGGGTATGCGGAGAATTTTGTACAGAGAAATGGCCGAATGCGTTGAGTCGACGTGCTTTCACAATGGTCGTGCTAGTGGCACAATTCTGATTCCATTTATTGTGATGGCATTTTGCTATGCGGTGATATTCGCACGACTAGGCAATAGGGTACGTCTGCAACTGCAACGTACCAACGAGCGCTGCTCAGTTGTGCTCGAGAAAACAAACTTACCATCGAGCATACGTCGACCTGCTTGTAAGGCTGTCAGAAGTGAGGTTCGTTCTTATTGACGCTACAGTTCGAATGCACGTAAAACCTTATCGACGGAACGGCGTGCATAGCTAAACTATTAAGCACTGCGTCCTCATAGTACTTTTTGCATATTCAGATTCAAGCGTCTTATTAGGAAAGATCTAAAGCGTTTCATTTTTAAACTTAAGTTGTAAGGGTTTGAAAACCTTAATTGTAGTCATACACCTAATCTTCAGCATGAACCGATGATTAGTACTTTCTCGGACCCTGGTCTTCCGTGTTGCAGTTGTCCCATATGGTTAACTTTTCTCAGAACGTATGCTATGCTTAAACTTAAATGAAGGCTTAAGTTTAAGTACATGGTTTAAACCTAGTCTTAGATTCAGGCCTAAGCCTATATCCGGCGTTCTAGACAAACTGAATTTGTGCTCAAAAGCTACCAAAGTTGGAAATTCGGACGTATAAAAATAAAGATTATCATTGTGTTGAAGTATTGCACCTCAAGCGGCTGGTTTTATATCTCTCCTATTTCTTTCCTTTACCGTTTTTTAAGATGTCAATCTTCCCGACCCCTGTCCATATTTTTCGAGATCATGGACATATATTATGGCATTTCACATACGTATGCGGTGGGTGGGTCATCTGTGATCACCACCTATTCCATAACAAACGGTACTAATTGAATGTCGTTGTCGATAGTGCCATCAGTTTCCTCTTGTAAGGGAAACATGAGTTATGCTACTGCACGCTTCTAAATGTTCAGTAAAAGTAACTGATCGAAACAAGGTGTCTTGAAGCAATAGATGTTGCAACTGGAAACATCTCGAAGTGGATTACAAGCCCGAAAAAAATGAGAAAGCAAAGCAGTGTGGGGACTTGACAATTTAGGTGAAGATGCCCTAAGCCACCAGTTTCCATGCTCGGATGAAGTTGCCCTCCAACGCCATCTACTCGCATAATATCGCTGCTTCAGCTTATTAATGCAGAAGCAACGATGGTGTTCTTCATTGCGTGACACTCACTTTTAATTGCAAGTGCTGCTGATATTTTTCGAAACAAATGCAACATACTGTTGTTGCTTCGCATGGTACCTAACGAGTACAAATTTCACAGCAGTGGCATTTGTATGACGCAAGAGAAGGTTCGTCACCATCTATTAAAACAGACACGACGTACAACAATGATTCTTGTGAGTATGGTGCTTTTCTTTGCTCTCAGTTGGTTGCCACACAACCTTGTCTCCCTAATCATCGAGTACAACGGATCGAATCGATTTTTCCGCACCTTCGGCATAGACAATATGAGCTTATCTTATCTCACCAATCTCTTCACACATAGGTTTTTTTCACTTTCCGTTTTTATTCTTTAAAGAAAAAAAAAAAAAGCTCACAAACACAATTCTTTATCTTTAAAGCTGAGATAAAACTTTGTGAACCTATTCACACCGCTTAAAATCATCTCGTTTACTTTTATTAGTGGTTACATCGTCGACACTAGTTCTATTGATAAGATGTATGATAGAATTGAAGGGGACAAATCAACTGATGCTCTTTCAAAATTATTTCAAACAGTAATTTAGCTTTTGCTACGCTTAGGAGGAAGCCAATTTGAACGACTTCATAATGGATTG
The DNA here is from genome assembly GCA_006503575.1 of Baylisascaris schroederi. Lineage (NCBI taxonomy): Eukaryota > Metazoa > Nematoda > Chromadorea > Rhabditida > Ascarididae > Baylisascaris > Baylisascaris schroederi. Next base: position 1,662,941 of record QEWY01001293.1, read on the forward strand.
ATTTCATTCAAAAGGAAAACTTTTTTTGTACGATTAAAGTGGCAAATTGCGTGACTTACGAATCGAATGTTTAATTTTTTCGGGTTTCGAATAATAATATCGGAGAGAATTCGTAGTAGCAATACTAGTACTAACTATTACTGCAAAACTCTAACGTCTACGCAGAGCAATAAACTATGATCAGAATCAAAAAACGATTCAAAAATCGAATTCGAAGATTCTTATGTCTCCATAACACCTCACATCTGAGATCAGTATACCTCGTTAAGTAACTAAGAAACGGAGAAGTAATAAACATTTTAAAGTTTATGATGGGACAATCATGTAGGATGAGCAGCTTTAAAAACTATTTTCTACTTTTTGCACCTATAACTATAAAAATAACTTTAATTTATATACTTTTTACTAAGTATATTAATATAAGCGGCTTTTTTTTCAGTGTGATAATGACAAATAATATCGCAAATCCGGTATTATACGCTTGGCTCAATCCGACATTTCGTGATCTGATCATACAAACGTATTGTAGAAGATATCTACCTATTCAACGCAACAATGTGTATTCCTTGAAATCTTTTGCGAAGTGCACAAAAAATTAGCACGTGTTACTTCCCTTAAGCTATTTCATCCTATTTAATACAAATCACCAATTATTTCCAAGATATGACCATATAGTTTAAGTTTCTCGTATACCTCAATAAATAGAAAGTGCTTGTGAAAACAATGAAATACAAAAAGATATTCGTCGTAATTTTTGCATCTTTTTGTGATAAAAGAGGTCATTTTGCAGGACATGTGATGCGAATACGCCAAAAACTTCAAACAATGCTGTGAGTAACTTTACTGGAAAAACTTTATATAAAAGTGGCCATGAACTTCAACGCATTCCACAGTTGGAAAGAGCAACATATGATGACAAAATTCATATGCACTATTGTCAGAAGTATATGGTGGCGAAGGTGTCTCATGTACTGATGAACCAACCGAGGCGAAACACCCGAGTGTTCTACACCGCCATCAAGTTCCATCAAGTCAGCACAACACTGAAAAACCAAATGAGGACCCTATAGCTTCACTTGGCAATAATAAGATGGCTATCTCGAGGATATCTGAAAAAGGCAAAGTTGGCCAAGACGTCGTGTCGTTGGCCGTTCATGATACGAATATCTTTGTTTAGTGTAATAAATAGTCTTAGTTGTATGACTGCAATTAGGCGAAATGTGCATCTAGTCGGTTTATTGTGGTGAATACAGCATTGCATAGATAAACTCGTGATAAAAACTCACTGGAAATTAAAATATACTGTAGTTTGAATGTTTTTATGTGTTCGACAGTAGGCAATTTTTTCGCCACCCCTTCAACGGTAGCAAAAATTGTTTGTATTTTGTGCCACTTTTCTCGTCAATTTTAATCTCTTTAACAAAGTGCTTCTGCCTGACCTTCATGCAGTGTATTGGTTAGCCGAATGTTCAGAAAATCTTGAAGCAGCGATTATGAGAGAGAGCAGAAAAAAACTGGAACGATGGTTCAAGTTCTCAATAAATTGTAGTTATAAACTGCTCTTTATTTGTCTTTCCCAAAAATGCATTAGTTTATCATCTCTTCGGGAGCAATATAAAGCTGTAACGATAATTTCTACCTCAGCACTGCGGCTTTTTTCTATTCTCTATGCAATATCAGCTCTTCACTCTATCAAATGTTGAAATTTTTATCTCTTCCCGCACAAATAATGCAACCCCCATAATATACGATCACTTTTTCATTGTTGTTTAGTAGAGTTTAAAAATATATGAGATTTCCTAATACATTCAACATGTTGGTAAATATAATGGGAAAGAAATTGCAAATTAATATTGATTCCATTCTATGCAAAAACAATATTATAATCTTAAGAGATTATAGCACCGCTAAGGCTATTTTTGCTAAAAGCTTTCTTTACAGTAAATAAAATATCTATGAGATAATGTTTAATTGATGAGGTAGTAGCTAGCATCGAAATGAAGTGCATAATTTTTCATTTCATAGATGCAATTTTTTCCGATGAGAAGAATTGATGCGAAAAGATTAGAGCGCTCATTCGATAATATTTCATAAATTCATTAATTTGTCAATAGTATTTCATTCCACTGAAATAGCGGATAATTATAGCATTTTGCACTGAGCATTAATTTTGATAAAAGTCAATAATTTCTAAGATAGTAGTTCGCAATACTTAAAAGAATTTAAAGGTACCAATTAAGTAAGTTGTAAAGAGTAACAATGTGATTGTATAAATCGTCATATCAGTATTATATGATGAAATTTTCCAAAAAAATGCGCCTGAGAAGTGCTCTCAAACAATTTAAAAAATTGAAAATTGAAATGTTGACTCAAAAATTCTACGACTTGAAGAACTAACCTGAATGCAGTAGGCATCAAGCTGACTACATACTTAATTTATCAGCAAGTGCAACATACTTGAGTGCACAAGTATAATATAACAAAGACAATTGAGGCACCCGATTAAATAGGCAACAATGGTGCAGCTATTAAGAATAGTTAATACTTCATTAAAAGTATTCGTCGTCATTAAAAACAAAGCCGTTGCAAGAATACATTTCACAGTGATGACTGGAGGTGACTGTGCTTAAGATTACGTGGAAATCGTGCAGAATATCGACTGCTAAAAGAATAATGCAAATAAAAAGATATACTGCATCATTTAATCGAGGAGCACTCTCGGACATGCCGAATTTCTGTTGCTACTACCGATCACTCTTGAATCGATAGCTGCCTTGAATAAAATTCGACTATTTATAGGTTAGGAAGAATTGAAGGCCACTCTTGAATAGTAAATCCGCTTCCGTTTAAAAGCTGTGAAAAATGGAGCGGAAAACATCGAAGTAAAATCCCTTCCCTAAAACGAAGATCACTAACAGGAAAGAAAAAACACCTTGTTCTTCGAACACAGAAAACATTAGCTCCTGATAATTTGGAATATAGATATTTTAAATGCTATTTTAATAGGCCTATTTTCCACTTTAATAGGCCCGATTTTCTATTCTTATAGATATCAATAGTTTTTACTTGGGTTCTGTTGTGTCTTTTCATTCGCAATCGTTATAGGCTAATTCATTTATCGATATATAGCACTTCCACCTCATCGGCGCATAGCAACAATCAAAGTCGACGATATAAGAAATTGTTAGAATGCATGCCATGGTTCTCCGTATTTTGCTGAGAAAAGCTTTCAAGAGGATTAAGCGATGGGGGATTCTGCGAATGAACGAGATTCAACTAAGGTTATACATACCCATTTGGTGTGATGCGTCAATTCTTTACGGATTTTTGCTTCTCTAAGCAATGCGTTGTGTTCATAAAAGCGATGAACGGCATATGGATTAGTGGATTTTGCTTCACTTTATACATTAAGCACTAATCCTTTGAGGATGAATCCCACATAAATCTCCCTACAGTGCGCTTCTTCTGGATTCTTCGAGTTGTCTTATTAAATAAACCTCTAGTCGCTTTTCACATTACTCCAAGTCGTTGATATATTATACTTTTCAACATAGGTTGAACTCAAAATATAGAATACTGAAGATATAACAAAGGATTTTTCACCAAGTTAGGAATAATATTAGCAAAATTTTTCCAGGAAATTTCCTGCCATATCGTAGACGATATTTGAGTTGGATCGTATAACATTCGTGTAAAATGTTATCATTGAAATTTACTTGTATTTCTCTCATACAGAACTTTAAAATTAGGTGAAATTTGATTGCTGAGTCGTTAAATTTAAGGTATTGAAAATTGCTGAATGCTAACATATTATATTCCTCCTTTGCAATTAGTGATTAGTTTAGGGCGATGCTGTCCGATGCATTGCTCGTACTTTTACCGAGTGTTGGCTTTGCACAATGTGTCGCTAGTATCTTTCTTCTCATCGTTTTCCTTAAAGTTAAGAGGCAAATCAATGTCTATATGGCTGGACTTGCAATCGCGGGTATGTCTCTTATCCTTTAAACAATTTTATTTCGTTTATATGAAGCTTTCCTCGGCTCATTGCAAACACAGTGTACGCTGCTTTGTTGTGAATAGCTTTTAGAAAGCAGCTTATCTTCTTTCTATATAAAAAGCTTTACCTGCTAATTCTCTAACTTCATGTTTGCGACCATGGAAAGAATAAGAGCCAGCATTAATTGTTTGGTTTGTTGAAAATGTTTGCTCTATACATTTGAAAAGTGTTTAGCAGATGAGGGATTTGAAATCTGTCGATTTTTTCATCGCTACCAATAACACCTATCAAACCACCAAATGAAAAAGTTGAAAAAAAAATTCTCATCGATCCTCATACCATACATCCAGGCTCAGGTGTGAAGATTGAAAAAAAAATTGGCGTTTGATGCCCTGTTCAAATAGAGTTTGAATGTGTTGAGTTTATTGAGAAATAATAAAGAATTCCGCATGGAGAAATCTAAGGGTTCATGGTTTTTTTTACAGTTTCAGAAAAGAAAGTTACATTGCTCCTCTAAACTTGCCCTTTCCAACGTATACGAACAATCACTTTTTCCACCTACCCACTGATAACAACTTTTCCTGAAGGAATCTATTTGCTGAACGATTAAAGCAGCTTGTCGTTGCGAATATTTTTTTTAGTGTAAGTGCCGTATTTTAACTCAGCCACTTTAATCACAGGTATTCATATATAAATGCGAATATTCGTAGCGAATGATCTTATCTCTACTCATTTTACCTCAATATTATTTATTAAATAAGTATCCAACTAATGTACATTAATAGACGCCATTCATTTCATTCAATTAATTTAAAGGTGTTCGTTTCAATTTCCCTGCAAAGAAAAGAATAGTTAAGTGAAAATTGATATTTGTATATATCGGTATGCAAGGTCAAATTCCATAAAAATCGAACGTACATTTTACTAGTCGCAAAAATGATTCCCCAAATTTCGCTGCAATCATTATTTAGATTTCCTCGCTGGTGTTGGAGCCATCTATGCTTCATTCTTCGGTATATATATGACAATTTATGGCGAGACCGAAAAGGTAATTCTTTATGTGTCAAAATGTTTAAAATTATTCTGAATGCATTTCTTTTTTATATCTTGCGCTCGGTAATGTTTCTATCATTGTTGATTTGATAGTGGAGAGAAGAGTAAAGGCATCCTGATAGAAATTACCCACTTAGTTGAGTGAAACTACCCGCTTGATGAAGTACCTAACAAGTATTGTGCAATCCATGTTTCTTTTCCATTCCCACACGTCGCTCTCTCTTACATTTTGCCAATCCTATTTTAACGAGTAAATGTGCTTAATGCGCTGAAATGATTGAAACCTTCGAAAAAATATTCACCCTTGAAAAACTGAACATCACATAATATTCATAGAGATATTTACTAGTTAGTATTTCCGGATGAGAACGTCCCCCCTCCCCCCCTCCCCCCATTAATATATTTCTTTATTGGCTTCAACAAGGGGATGCTAATCGAGGAGATTGCTGTGAAAGTATGTTAGACAGCTTGTGGATTTTTGCTTCGATAAGGCAAAATCCTAAACGATGAAAACACATTAATGAGAGGGGTAAGTGAGCGCAATCGCGTTGCAGGAAATCAAAAACCTTCAGTGCCTTATACGTGGATTCTTCATTACGATTTGGATGCATAGCGATGCAGCACAAGTGATTTTCCTAATCGTTGCATCAGTGAATCATCTAGCTGCCGTTCTTGTGCCAGCAAAATATGCCAAGGTAAAGCATATAGCATATCTCATCTTCTGAAGAGTGAAGCCACTTCAATGAGAAGCTTAGTATTAAAATGTCAGAAGATTTCTCTATGAAGCAAAGTTTCAAGCATAAGCCAATTTTGAGTTTATGAACAGACGCATCTCATCGGGGAAATCATCTTCTCGTTTCGCAAAAAAGGCCTTCTACACAATGGCGTCAGAGAGCATGTCAACTTTGTATGAAAAGGAAATCTCACATTAGCATGTAATTCAAGCAGTTGCATTTGAAAATTGACTACATAAAATTTTTGAGGAAATAGTGAAGACAGCTATGGTTAATACTCTTAGACGTTTGTGTCGATTTTCAAATCTTGCAGACCACCCATCACGCTATGCGGAAACTTAACGACTTCCTTCATTGTTTTGTCGCCTTTCTCACTCTGTAATTTATTATTTGCTTTCTGCGTAATTCGCTCGCAACAAATAACTTGTTTTGTAGCGCAGAGACGGGACAGGACGGGAACATTGATTTGAGGTGCATGAGGATTAAGGGCATTAGCTCCTTGTTCACGCGTGACCGTCGTGAAAATTCTTATGATTCTATAGGCTTCAAAGTGCTAGTAAAAAAAGCTTGGAAGGACGGTAAAGTGAAAGTGAAGGATCTAAGAAATTCTACAGGTCACACAAACTTCGACAGCTTTATAAAAGTTGTAGAAGTCGTTCAGAACTCGTGCTTCTTCTTCAGAGCATTGTAGGATATAGTGGACATAGAGAAGATGCAGTTCGTGTTGAGGAGTATGATTGAGACGATTTTTTGGTGCATGTAGAGAGGTACCGAAGATGTTGCAAAGGGAGGAAGATATTTCAGAGAAGGATAAAAGGACTAAGCCCAAAAAAACCAACTTTCCAATGGAGAAGAACATTTGGAAATGAACTGAAACTTGTAGATATTAAGTTACTGTTTTTATCATCATACTCTACCCTACTCACTGCCATACTTATCTCAGCAACATTCAATTTCAATTTTCCCTTACTCAACAAAAAAAAGCAGAAAAAAACTTCGCAATTTGGAAAGTTTTCCGTGAGGAAAACACAGTTTAATGACCAAAAATGCCGAAGAAAATCAGATTTAATACGTTTTATTAGAGAATTAACTGCTATTTACAGCCTTCACTTGAAGAAGAACTTCGCACTTGGTCATTGAAATTTGAACTGTTTAATAAAGCAATCCGAAAATAATTCATTGATCAGGAAAGGAAACAGAATCCGAAAAACTTTAGCGCAACAAAATTGATTATATTTTGCTTCGGAAGATATGGCAAGGGCGACCTGATATTAAGTGCTTAATGCAAAATAAAATGTCTAAAACAAGCTTGCATAAGGATTGTAGCACGAGTTGATTTACTTTGGTATGAAAATATGGCCTTAGATAAACTTCGCATTAAGAGTAGAGCTGTTAATGTGAAGTTAATGAAGACTGTTAAAATGTGAGTGTTAAAATATCAATCAAGAGTGAAACCATTACGAATGATAATAACATAGTTATAGATGTACAAAGCCGAAAATAACTCTAATTATTAAAAAACAGTTCCTCGGTGACTTTCAATATCCTCGTGGCGCAAAAGAAGGGGCTGGTGGAAGGTGGACTAGAGAGAGTTGAGGTGGCACGATGAATCTAAGCTCTTCTGTCTCACTATTTCTGGAATTGGCATCACATTTCGCAAACAGTGAAGTAATTTTTATTTCCACAGCTATTATTGCTTGAATCTTACCTGTTACCTCGATCATTTTTCATGCAAGCATACATACAATACGTTTACGATATGAATAAAAAATGTTACAAATTAGGCATCGTCACACTGCAATGGAGCACTCATGATAGCCCTGCTACTTATGCTGTCGGCCACGTTAGCATTACCTATGTGGATATCAGCAGTGAAGGAGCAAAGCAACAGTTCCGTCTCTGCATTCTGCCCTCTTCCCGACGTTATTGGTAACGTTTTTCGGCAAACTTTCCCTTCATCTACTGTTCGAATCGTATTTAAATAAAAGGATCAATAAATAAGTGTATATATGATGGTGCTAATGGTAGGTAATATAAGGTGAATTTCTTTTCGGTGTTTTATATGAAGTCTGCTCAATATGAAGCACTCATGTAATTGATGAAGAGAGCTTGTACGATGTATTCCCACTAAATTCCGTTGATAGTACCAAAGTTCTTCGTCAATTCTTACACAATTTCACACCCCTTCAAATCTTTCCTAATTTGAAGGCGTCGTGGAACGCCCTCTTTTAAATACTAGGAATGTTTAGTTGATTAATATTAACTACATCCTTATTGGGTGTATTATTTTCTTGATGTTTATTACACTTGATGTTTGAAGAATGTGCGATGGAAGAGGTTTTTATTTGAGGCGATGATATAGAGGAAATGCACTTACGAGTGCGGATATGGGCACCGATCTGTTCACTTGCTGTTCTTAGTATGGCGATGTGTCTATTTCTTATCAGGCAAATGAAACAGAGTTGGAGATATGCGATCAACGACAATTCTCCCATCGATAAACAGGTGTCTAGAAGGCGAAAGTTTTCTTTTTCGAATAAGCACATGTGACTGGTGGCTGCTTGGGGTGGCGGCTGTGGCGGCTCCTCTTATCCGTTGTGAAAAAATAAGTGGGAAGAGGGAAGACAACAAATTATATGCGTGGAAATGGTAGCTTGAAAAGATTTCCTGATTTCTTCAATATTATCAAGATGGGTGTTTTTGGGATAGTTTGAACTCAAACACCATTAGAGCTTAAAACGAAGATGTATAGGAAATAAATGAATGGAGGTGGAAAAGTCCCCTGGTACCAACTTGGGTCATGCTAGTTCACTGAAGCAACAAAGGACCTCAAAATGTGGGTCACTTTAGCTCACTCGATCGCTCATGAAAACTACAGAAGTTTGTTGAATTGAGCGATAGAAATTATGAAAGGGAAAGGAAGAAAATTTTATCATATGAAGATATAGCTAAAATTTCTACTGTAAGTGAAAAAATTTTCCAGACAATTCCCTAGAACTTGACAAATCCCCTTTTTCTCCCATTCCTTCTCTTCCCCTTTTCTGCCCTCGCCTTCCCCGTCTTTCTCCCTACTTCTCTGCCTTCGCTAATCCTTCTCCCTCTCCATTTCTTAAAGCGATTATCCTCTTCCACGGATGCCCGTTTCTTCTGCATCAAGGAACTCACCTAGGAGAGCTCATATAATCGCACTTATTGGCGAAGGATTTCCACATCGATTAAATGTTTCAATCATTTGCTATCAGCATATCAAATATCCTATAAGGCTGCAATATCTCACGAAAGTTATCAGCATTAATCGATATAAAGTGGATCGACTTTCCTTGCGAAGTGAAAGGCTTTCTTTGAAACGTTCAAAACATTGCAGCATTTCACATGTGTTCTTATTCGTGCTATCCTTTGCGTATTGAGTGTGAATTTACCATTTATGTTCATCGCCGATAAACCAATCAATTCAACACTCTATATGAATCGTGACTATATATCACGTCTACTTTATGGGATCGGTGTATGCGTTTGTCAACCGTTGATTTATTTTGTTGTGTTGGCCACATTTCGTGAAGATATTAGTCTCGTATTCAAACGATATAGTCATAACACTAAACGACAATGGATCTCTGCAGGTGAGATGTTAATACTTCTGAGTACAGCTATTTTAAACTGATAATATACTTTTGCTTATTTTGCCGTAAGACAACCGATTTCTTTATTTTGAGCATATACGAAATTTCGGCCGGGTTTGGCCGTTCGTTAAGTGATTCCGCTGCACTTGAGATCAGGAAACTTACGCCATTCATATTGCTCTTTTCTTCCCTTTCTTAGCTCATTTCGGCAGAATTTAAGTATCTCCTACTTCTAAGGTAACGATGTGGAAAACGTCTAGTGGAAATGTCTCAGTGCTACGAAACGAGAATGGTGACGAAGTTTTGGAGCTTACAAAACTTATGAATTAGAAATCGATGTTGTGGTTAAAATGCTCATCCCATAAAAAATGATTTTATGCTCGTAGCTTATTACCAGTCTCCTCCTAAATTCAACACAGATGGGATTTCGGTGGAATCCTTTAAAAATATAAAAGCATAATTGATTCAGAAGTCGGTCAATGTGGCAGAAATTTTATGAGTCTGTCACTTTATATGATTACCGATTTCTTCATCTTAATAACAGGCTGAATTTATGGCATTACGGGAATGAAATGTAGCAAACATGCAGTTTAACGCTTGTTGAGCAATCATGTTCAGGTGGAAAGGTAATACTCGTTAACTAATCGAAAACATTCGGTTGCAACTAAAGTCCGATTGAATTCGAGTGTGCTTCAGAAATACCATTCATTTACTGACCAAAGGTATTTGGTAAAAACCGAAGAAATCTAAAGAAGTCAGGGCCGAATTTCGGTCAGTTAAACTCGAACGTATTTTCGGCTCCCTACCGATATTCGGTTGCCGTCATTATTTTAAATGTACATTCTGGTAATCGTTATATACTAGCACTCTTTGTTTGAGGATAGGGCGTTTGATTTATGAGATCAATGAAGAGGTAATTGGGGCACTATGTTCATTTTCGAATTTGATGTTTTGCAAATTTGTTTCAAATGTAAATCGACGCTATTATAGATGACCCACCAGTCGGAGTGGGGGATGGTATCGCTACAACTGTTACTCAATTCGGCAGTTGGTACTCATCGGCTGGCAATATAATCGGTGAGGCAGGTTTACCACTGCCCGATAATAGCAACAAAGAGCGCAGTATCTCATTCTACGACTCACCCGTTAACATCAACAATCCCAGCATATCGAATGCCTATAGAATGTCTGCGATGAGGAATGCTATGCGTGCCGAGAAATAACTTGAGATTAAAAATAGCTGCTATTTTATACGCTATAATTATGTCAGTTAGACTCCTCCAGTGTATTATTTCAGTCCATTCGCCAAGTTGAAACAAAGAATGCCATTTGATGATGGAACAGAAAACTCATTCATTTTTGCTGAGTTAGAAACTGGTTTCAGAAATCATTGCACCGCAGCAGCTACTCGAGCACAGGAGCTTAAAATGAGTTGTTGGTTGCTGTCGAGGTTACACTGAGAATTCGAGTGTTTTCATTCTCTCAAACTTTGCATTAATCCCAAAATTTATGAGTTTATAACTACTTTGTTTTAAAGAGCTGGACAGGTGTGTTTCCTGTCTTTGATCCTAATGGTGGAACAGAATACGGAGGACCTCATAATTATACCTGTGGCCCCTATGATACCTGTGGTCCTCACGTGTAAATAATCATTACCTGTTTTGGATTACTGCCGTCAAAAATATAGGTTTCAACGAAAACTTCACATCCACATGTACGGTTTGATGATCGCTTGCAGACTTTTATAGTGCTTGAAGCGTTGCAATGAAATTCGTCGCTATTCGTTGTGCCTCATTTTCGATGGTGATTGGTGTAGCTTAGCGATAAATATTCTCTACTCGTTTCGATGTTTAGTATTAAAATATGATTTTATTGGTACAATGTGATTTCAGCTGTGATTTTTTTTTTTTTTTTGTATTTGTTCATATTTGTTCACTGTCAATATAATAAACTTACTACTCCGTTTTGCTTTGTTCTTCTCTTGTAAATACCGCTCCATGGAATCTCATTTCTCATAAAGTGATCTTTAAAATATTGTAAACGAATTCTTTATTTGTGGCTACCACTGTTATGTCGAAAGAAAAAAAGAAAAACTGAAAAGTGACAAACGTACTAATGAAGCAATATCGTTGCAAATAAATATGCCATAAGAAAAAAGAAAAAATAAATATACATATGCCATTCCGCTGCAAAATCCTCACGATAATCCGGCCTATCAAGTGATCAAGTGACATATGCCATTGAGTTTTTCAAATTTTCCGATGTAACTATTTTTCCATAAAATATAGATGTTTAAATAAATGATTCGCTAAGTAAACGCAGTATAATTTCTATATTCACTTTTTCACTCTCCAGAATTGCAACACTTTCAGAAAACTTAAGCAAATATCTTGTAATCATTGAAGGCTTCCTATGAAAATCCTATCAAATTCGATGGCACATCTCTGACAACACCAACACTCTTAAAGCGATAGTTGTAGCATACAGTTAATAAATGCTCTACCTCTAGTCGCTTTCTGTCCAGCAGGCATCATACGTGGATAATGCGTAATCGTCTCACCAGGATTTCGGTACACGTAAATAATTTCCAATGAACACATCTCGGAAACGACGTGGGGCAATCCATAACGGGCTGACTTATTCAGTATCTCATCGGAACCCTGAATAAAATCATCTAACCGTTTTCCTCACGCTGAATATATTAGAAATGGAAAATTCAACGAACATTTCAATGAAAAGGTCCGATGTGTTTCAGCCCGATGTCCCAAAATGCTCAAACATATATTTACTTTTTCGTTATGGCGTTTGGTTGCTGAGATGTATTCGCTTTAAGATCATTTGCTATGTGTGAAAACTACTGCTCACCAAAGTGGTTAGCTGCATATTGAAGTTAACGCACAGTGGAGGGATAATCGTGCCAAATAGCTGGCACAATATGCATTTTTTGTAGATATCGCGAGCATCGACCCGCCAGCTGCGTGAGTGCTCGAAAGCACTCAAATGAATTTTAATTAATCATCAGTTTTTCTATACTAGCGACGACCAGAAAGTTGCTTTTTTTTTCTAATACTTATCAATTATTTCATTCAAGAGAACAGAATACTCGCCTTTTAAGGTGTATTTCCAAAAATCATCACTTTATCATCCGTAATCTGTGCAGAAATTGACATATCGGATTGAACTTCACTAGTGCACCACTGTTTTGTTCTGTTAGTTTGTACATATGCATTTATGTGGGTGTAGTTTGATATATATCCTCATTGCTATGCGCAATTCTTTATTCGTATGAATAAAGACGATTCACTTCGATTCAAGTCAATTCAAAGCATTGCGGATAACGCTCACTTTTCTATATAAAAGGATGCGAACGAGTATATTTTGGGAGTGTTTCCTCACATAACATTGTTAATCACATTATTCTAACCATAGATATAATAAAGTCCGACTGAAAGAAAATCGTGGATGGCAGAAATTTTTTGAGAAACTGAAAGAAAACTTCCTCAACGATGGGAATTTTCTGAACAGGAAGATTTGCCACATTATATATAATTTGCAGTGCACCATTTTCCACTTGTATTACTTGTACATTATGTATGTCGAGGACAAAAAGAAAGAGAGCCAAGTTTCTGCGTGGTCGTCAATGTCTCTGAGTAGCTACTAACACTTCGAGTCGCTTGAGTCCCTTCCATGGAAATCTGTAGTTCCGTGTCTTCTTTAAGCACCATGAAGCAATTCTTTGGGGAAGCTTTTTGCATTCAAGTGGCCTTGCACTTTCAGCATTGATTGCTTATGTGCATGGGTGCACTTGTGGTCAACCTTATCTGCGTTGCGATTTGCCCTTTTTTCCACCTCGTCTCTTTGAAGGATGCTGAGTGGAAGAACACCGACGGTATTCCACAACGATAAGAACATCTTTAGCACTCACAGCAATGTTATCTTCTTCAAGTGCTCAGCAGATCATGTAGTCTGTGCGCGTAAGCACTTATTTTATGCTTTTCGTTTGTGTGCGCGCAACGTTTCGTTCACCATTGCTAGTGTACGAGAATGTCTTCCACCATGCGTTAAGTGCTCCGAGCGGTCTTGTCCCCATCAGCGAGAGGATGAGATAGTGGGGGGATAGTATGGAGGAAAAAGGAGAAGGGGTGATAAAATGGAGAAGGAAGAATGGCAGAGGGTGCTTGTGCGGTAGCCGGTAGTGTCATTGCATATCCGACAGTGCGCCGCCACCTAGATCAATCAATGTCTGTCGATGTGTATCTATTTATCTGTTCATCATTGCGTCTATTCCGTTTCTCGTTGAAGAGATGAAATTCACCACACCTTTTCACCGTCGACGCATCCATTCATGTTCCATTCATCGCTTCTACAGATCTTCGCCGTTTGCATAAATTCCTTCCACTATAGCCAACCGGAAATAATGGGACATTTTTGCGTTGTTGGTTAGTATAAAACGATTACCTTTGAAAAAACTCTACATTCATTTTTTTAAACTTACATACTTTATACTATATTCTATATAACTTCTGCTGTAATACAGTGTTCAATTTGCGAGTATTTTTCGAAACGTACGCAACGTGATAGCGCAAGCGTTCAGCTTTGACCCGTGTTGGCGATGCGGTACGAGCTGCGTAGCGTGTTTACAATGTGCATACGCTGTGCTACTCGATTTTTGTGAATGGCTATTGATTGCAATCGTGAAAGTTGTTGCGTTGCTCCCCTCCATACGGCATGCTTGCAAAAAATAGTGCATCTCTTATCAATGCTAACACAATCATGAAGGTTACCATCCTATATATTTGTTCGATATCTGTGTGATAATTGCTTTCATTGGGTTTTTTTTTTTAACTGAAGCACACCTTTCATCTCAGGTAGTACTAGAGTGCAGGTAGTATCAAAGTTTCAGAATAAAGGTGAATATATTTTCGGTGGAATTTTATTGTGTCACTAGCATATTCCTCTCAAAATATTTTTTTTTCTTTTTGTTGCTTGGAGCAGTTAGGCATTAATGGAGAAAGCACCACTCAGTGTAGACTTCGGTGTGCAGAAGCAATTAACTTACTCGTCTATTGAAGTTAATATAGTTTTATCTCTCCTTTCCCCTCCCCACCCATCTCCCCTTCTTCCTCCTCGCCTCGCCTTCCATGGCTTGCACCATTCGCACTTCCTAAAATTTCAGAGTTTTGTAGAAGATTCCTCATTAATTTGTTTACCGATGAAAACACCACATCATCCCCTCCCCCTCTGGGGCCTATTTCACCCTTAAGTAAGCTAGCTGCTTGTTTTATCGTGTACCACGTACCATTAAGCAGTACAAAATATCAGTGATTGTGTTTGAAAGTGTGGCTTAGATGATTTAATACGCCAGAAATTGCGATTTCGAATGTAATATAGGTATGTGAACAAAAAAAAAGAAAAAAGAACTGGTGAAGCATTTTCGTTTCGCATCACTAAATGTATTATAGAAGAGAATCATTTTTTTTTTCTTTTCAACGTTCTAGCTGATAGTCTTCTCATTTAAACACTCTTATTTACTAAACATAAACTTTGTTTCTTTCACTGATAGCAGGAGTAATGAACAATCGTTTATTATGTCTTGTCGTTTGCATTGTGTTGCATAGTGTCACAGTGATGTTTCACTTTTGTGGACTCCAGTCGTAATATTTGAAGTGTTACGGTAGAAATCAATTTCACGGGAATGATAGTACCATTGCATACTTCATTGCTGAGCTTATTTGGCTTGCCGCAGTTATGCTTATGAATGAATTCGCTGCATTGGGACTATAGTTGTTTCGAAACGTTAACTCCTTACGATCCACTCTGTGCTGAGGTGAATTTATCCACAGGTATCTGTGGGCGGAAATTTTTAGACACTAAATTTTTTCGATTCATCAACAAAAACTCCCCCTTATCTTTAAAAAGATTACACGAAAATAAATTTTTAGATGTATTTTACTCTTTTTTCTCCCACTTTTTTAAGTGAAGTTTTTGCTCGAATGCTGTGTGCAGCTTTCATTTTCCGCCTTTTCTTCATGTGCCACATCAAGGTTCCCTTTCTAGTTGAATGGAATGAACGAGAGGAAAGGTTGTTCTCTTATGCATCACATCTTTGCTACTACTTACTATGAGCCTATATGGCTGGTGACTCTTCAAGGAGTTTTAAGTCAAAAAAGTTTGTTTTATTTGGTTTATAGAATCATGCAGTGAAAATCAATCTTCTCCCATAATAGGAATCCGTGGAATTTTACACGTTTTCTTTGCATAACGCTTTGGAGTGATTTTACCTGTCGGATCGGCAATAGTTTTTATTGTTTTTAAACTGTTACGAAATTCATTGATCAGTTGGTTTACTTTTACTATAACTTCTTCTATGCGTTTGTGGAAATTAGTCCGTTGATGTTTGAAAATCACTGAAGCTAGCAGTTATGAAGTTTAATGCATATGATGTATACCATTAGAACGACTGCAAACTTTATTTGATGTTCCTTTTGAATGATGTTTATTGGCTAGGTGAATGGGTAGTCTATCATTGTGTATTTTCTCGCTGTCCTTTAAGCGAGTGGCTGTCGTTAAGCGATCGACTAGTCAGTATCATAGCTTATATAATGGATCCGCATCACACTTCATTCTTCGTGCAGTGAAGCGGTAGCAGTGGTTGCCGAATAGTTACTTGCGATTGAACCTTTCAGAAAAGGACAAACCAAAGCAGGAAGGCGTCGAACGTGAGGCTCCCCGTCTAACTCGGGGTAACCAGCTCCTTCAACGTATATATTCACACACTGCTATTATTACAATTTTACGTGTTTTTCCCGTTCGTGGATCACATCGTTAGCGCACATCTTTGTGCGCTACATTATATGAAGAGCGAACGACAGCGTGAATCGAGTTGCACTCGAACGCTGTGAACACTTCGCTGAATGGCTAGTATCACTCTCAGGATGGTTTAGCCATATATACATATCTCGCTGCTTGCATCTCAGCTATCAAACTCTGCCGTTGTGCGTCCTCAACCGGAACGAAGGCAGTCCTCAAACGTCATCGCGATGATCACAAATGAGGCTTTCCAGAAACTTCTTTATGATCTATTCTGTACATGGCATGGCGTTAGACGTCATTATGACCCACCAATCACTGATACGGATGAACAACGTCTTTCTAAGGTTATTTTGTCATTCCAGTTCATATCTTTAATTAGTAGTTCTCTACAAAGAAATGAAATAATTCAAATCGATAGCAGCATATCCCCTATTTCGCTTGAGAGATTGTTATTATTTTCGGCGTAGTTCATTGCATATAAGCCTGCGGTGCATCCTATCAAAGGATCCCAACGATTCACGGCTATCATTTGCTATCGTACTGTCGTGTAGAGCACACATACAAGAAATCTTATACAGCGTGAATCATTCGTTGTGCATTTCATATCTAGCGAAAAAGTCGCTGAAAATAATAACTCATATGTGAAAAGTAACTAAGGTAAGGCAAACTCTTTCATCTATTCATCTGCTGGATAAGAGTGAAACATTGAAGATAATGAGAAACTAAAATCTGTTTTATTTGAGATGAATGCTCAGGATAAGGCACGATTATTTAGTATTTCACAAAAAACCTATCTCTCTATACGTGCTTTCGCCGAATAGCCAATATACACCTTTATCTGTCGGGTAGGTAAAACTAGCCGAGAATGACGTTCATAGGGCGTGGTAATACGTGCAACATGCATTTTTTAAATTTACTTTCTTTTTTATTCACCAGAAAGGATCATTATTATATCTAAAAAAAGACAAAGTATGAGGGGCAAAGAACCAATCATATGTAAACTCAGTGCCCATCAGCTCCATTTGTTTACGAGAAATCTGTTCGTGATGCAATTCAGTGCGCGTTTGCCGTCATTGTATGAACTCAAATGAAGTCCGGTGAGTTATATTTTAGGGGCCTTAATCCTGGTTGGAAAAGTCCTTTGCTGATAATGGGACCATATTCAGAGGGTTCTTTCTTGTAGAACGAAATAATCCCATCCTGGATGGTGGTTCCATTCTGCTCCTACGAGTTGTCTTCCTCTTCCTGTCCACACTTCCTTCCCTCTGCGTACTGTTTGGGAGGACATCCTTCCTTGCATTCCCTCCAGCTACGCTTTTGGCACATAAATATAAATTCTCTGCATTTTTCCAATCCTTTCCACAGCAGATAGTATGTAAACGATACTCAATGGCAAAAATATCGCATAAAGGTCTATGGAACTCTCGAACTTAAAAAAGCATCTTTGCTTCCCGTAGGGGGTAGAAAGTACTGCACCTATATTACCTGTGTTTTTAATCTACAACAACCCAGATTTACTCAAGCTTTTACTTATATGCTTTCCAACCCAAAGGACAAATTACTGTCGAAATATGCCAAAAGTTTATCGATCGCAAGTCGAACCCTATCGCCTGGTGATTTCCCTTGTTTGCCTGGTAATAGTGATCTGGTTGAAATGATTTTGAATGGCAGCCAATAGCACCTGGTGTAGACGAACTGCATGTGAACGGTTTATCCATTCAAATGAAGCACTATTACCGTACAAATGGTGTCATGGAAATGTCAAAGAACATTTGCATATAGTACATTAGACGAAAGTAATATCGATTGTTGAGGCATTTACAACCGCATGAGACCTTTATCGATATCGAAGTGGTCTCTTTTTTCCTTCTACAGTCTTCACATCTGTCACATCTTATGTCAGTGAAAAAGAATAGGATTTTATTTGAGTGATGAGAATTTTAAATTAAAAGTAACAAAAATTAAAAATATTAAAACGTGCAAATGAAAAAACAAACACCTCGACTGTATTTGTTTTTTTTGCGAACGACGCCACAGCAGTTCTCTGCAAATATTTTGCTAGTAAGAACGCCTACAAGGTGCTAATACTTTCGAAGGAGAATATTAGCAATCATAGATACTTCAAAATATTCTAGATGAAGAATGGATACGAAAAGGGATTGGAAGGAGGGAGAGGATATTACTTTTTAGAGGTCACAGTAGTGGACTTCAGGGTTATCAGTAGATATTGGCTGGATCAAAAAAAAGTCATCAGCCTTGAAACTCAAAGAAATTTTCTTTATTATTTGCACTGAAGATTCTGAAAATGAAAGTGGCTAATTTGCAAAATTGTGAGGAAGTTCACTTCCTTCACGTCTGATTATTCTGAGGTTATCGGCGATAGTGCGGTACATGTTGTCACCTCCCATCGTCAGCCTTACCACACTTACTGGTAATATCGCTGTGGACGTTGGGAGTACTCGGTATTTCTGACCTTCAATATGTTGTGGGAGAATTCCTCATGACATACGTCGCATTATTAGTGTATAGGCTCTTCTATCTAAAAATATTTAGTGCCACTACGAAGTAATGGACCCTTGAGAATATCCCATAGAATGGAAAGCTGGATTAGGTTTTGGTTGACTAAAACGGCCTGTCAAAATTTTAGGTTAGGAAGGAACTGAAAATTGAAGGAGGCAGTGAGTGATTTTAGGACGTCCATGCTAGGAGCAATTGCAATAGTTTTTGACGGTAGTTTTGTAAAATTATAAATGACAGAACTTTATAATGGATGCGGATTTCTTTCATATATTACCATATATTTGCATTAATTATCGATAGCGCTTCATTTGCATCTTCTATAACAGCAATTGTTTATTTTCAGGTGAAGAATATGATATGCAAATTACTATCGGAAGTTGACGCTAGAGTAACTCGCGTTAAAACGGAATTCACTGCCGAAAAGCAGGTTACTAAATACATACATTAGTGCATACCTATGTAGTGTGTTTACAGAAAGTATACAGAATTGCGTCATGAGGCACTGACATAGCTAGTTTGAGACACTACATGCTTTAGTTTATTGCTTCACAACTGATGTAGAAGAAAACTGTGGAAGAAAAATTTGGATTTTAATTAATTTGTCCTCGATAAGGTCCCCTCTTGGTTAATCCTTCCTGTCATGATACCTGATCTTGCCCATTGTCCTAGAGTCGCTGTGGATGTGCAAGCCGCAATTGAGTTCACAATTAAAAGTTTATTCTCCCTTAGTAATCAGAAAAACAAAACAACACCAAAGAATGTGAAGGGGGGGGGGGGGGGGGGGGGGGGGGGGAGGGGAGAGATGTGGTGGGGGAAGGGTTGGAAGAATTTTCATGAAGTGGCCCACCACCGCTGATGGCTGTGACTGCAACTAACCTTTTTCTGCTGACCCTTTTACAGGCCTCAGCACTTGACCTTGCCCCTGTCCCCACATCTCCTCATTTTTTTCGCGGAATCATCAAGGCTCTTTATATTTCCGTGGACTTGATCCTGACCTACTTATGATAGGGACACACCTGTCGTCTGCTTACAAATGACTTCATGGATAAGTTGACCTCCTCCAAACTGCTGTCATCAGCTGCAAATTGATTTCGAGCCAAGAAAATTTTCCATTGAAGAAATTATATGGTAGCAGAAACAGAAACGAAAAAGGAAATATGCAGCGAAGAAAAGGTTTTTTTCTCGGCTAAAGATATTGCACCGTTCGTTTATCACTCGAGGTTGTAACCAAACGCAGCTGATGGGAGGGGTTTTATCGTTTATGAGTATACTATAGAAGTTCGGCGAATAAGAGTATAATCTTCCTAATTCAGCATTATTTTTTCTTGCTTACATAAGTTTTAGCTAATGGTATATATGTGATATTTTTATGTACGTACAATCGACGGAAATTTCTTTCTGGAATGAACACCGTCTACCCTTAAACCGGTTGACTGCGTGGGGTTTTTTTTAAGAAAAACTTCTGACTTTTCAGTTTGAAAACAAGAGGGTTTTCAATTGCAGTTGTAGATTTCTAAGGTGAATATTACTGACAGAACATTTTTTGGTCCAATTTTTCTAATAAGGGGACCATTAAAGCGTTGCGAATTTTATTTGAATCAATCAATTTTTCATTGTGTTCTCGCTTTTATAATTCATATCCGCTTGTAGCGAATTGATGAATTATACTTGCAGATGTGATCCGTGCTGTTCGATCTTTGGTGAAGCGAATAAACTCATTACTTTGTCGTTCTATTTGAAATACATAAATTAGACCTCAGATCTGTGATCTATAAAATCAGAAAAGAAATGTATAGACAGCAGATTTTAGGCGTAACAAAATAATGTGTTATTGTTTATCATGTATAAGATTTCATATTGTTATAGATTTCTGGTCAAAGCTAAAATGATCTTTCACGCTCCAATGATATGCTGATGCCACGCACTAGCATTCGATTGTCGATGTTAATTGCAGGAATTCTACGAGGAGTGGACGATGTTAACTTGGAACGTTCTTTGCATAACGAGTCGCCTACAGAATAGTCTTTCTATATGCGTTACATCACCTGAAGATAAGGTGATCTTCTCAAGACTCAACAATGCACTTGTTGAACTCGTCAATAATTCCAGGTTCGACGTTTGTTTTTTGCCTTTTGTTTTGAGTGTGATGTTTATCGCTACACCTAATTAATTTCATCATTTTTGAATATTTCGTTACTTTTACAATTCCAAGTGACGAGTAGAGTTGTTTTATTAATTCAGTTGACAGCACTTTTCGATGCTATTATTTAGAGAATATAATGAGTGATTCAATATCTAGGATGGCAATAGCCCACTGTTTTGTGGGATGGATTTAGAGAATGGAAAAGGGAATTAACATTATTTCTTTTAAATCGATGCAATGAGAGTGGTTGTTCATTTCTTTTTGTAGTGCTCTTTTAGCTGTGCTTACTCGCTAGTTCAGTCTTATATCCTTTCTCAAAGATTTTTCTTTCGGGATTTTTTTTTTTGGGGGGGGGGGGGGGGGGGGGGAGGGGGGGGGTGGTGAGAGTAAAGGAGAGTCCGAGACCTGAAAGGTTGAGGATGCCAACACATTAATAATCTAATAGTGGGCGGACCAGCTAATTGTGAATCCCCTTCTTTCTTATTCCATTCATTTCACGAAAAAAATCGACGATTTCAAATCCCCATCCGCCTACTATTGAATGTTGTTTGTTTGTGCATAACGAAAATGACGAGTGATGTAATCTTAAGGGAATCAATAACGCCACCGGTGATCAATGCAAATGATCCCAATTATATGGCGTTTTCGGCGTCGATGAGCGATGCAATGCATTCGTTGCATAGTCTTTATAAGGTTACATATTTTTGCATTTCCTCCATTCAGTACTTTGCAGGTTTGGTTTTTTTTTTTTTCATTTCAGGAAACGATTTGCTGATATAATTTATTTCGAAAGTTTTCACGATTCGAAAATAAAGAATTGAAAATTTTTCATCTATTCATCTGCCGGATAAGAGTGAAACATTGAAGCTTATGAGAAACTAAAATCTGTTTTATTTGAGATGAATGCTCAGGATAAGGCACGATTATTTAGTATTTCACAAAAAACCTATCTCTCTATACGTGCTTTCGCCGAATAGCCAATATACACCTTTATCTGTCGGGTAGGTAAAACTAGCCGAGAATGACGTTCATAGGGCGTGGTAATACGTGCAACATGCAGTCGTTTTTGTGTTAAAAAATGATTTCTGATTGTTTGATAGTCTGCATTGAAATTCTGTGTAGCAATGTCGAAACACTGTCAATGAGTGGGAAGATTGATAAGTGACGTAATGTGAGAAGTAGGCGACTGACACCTGCATTCATCCAGTCGAAAAATTCAAAAAAAGTTTTTTTGGAAAACTCACGAATGAGTATCCGAGGCATCCGACAAATGAAGAGAGCAATAATTCAGGTTTCAAGACCCAGTTTTTCATTCATCAGTTGCTTCCGAATGTGCCTAAATTTTTTACTGTTCATTGGTGATTAGCGCGGAGAAATGATCATTGTTGGCAAAGTTCGTTGAAATAAGTTGATTCACGCCTCCTTCATGGCTTTGTGATCAGCCCATTTTTTAATAAGAATGTTGAATTTTTTCTTGATTTATATCTCTCAGAATGCCAAAAGTGATCGCCTTATGCTCACTACTCGTATATAGTTTTATATCAAAAGCTTGCCGGAAGCTATATTTTTCGAAGTTTCACCTGAAAGCAGTTTGTTCGTTAAAAAGTTTTGAAAATAGTTTCATAGATGACAGAGAGGCCACAGAGGTTAAGTTTGCCATCAATAGATTGATACTGCTTCCAAATGCCGGGGTCTTTATATGCAAAATTATAATAAAATAAGTATGTCATCTTTAGCGACTAAGCATTCGATTTATTTTCCTTAAATTTTTCATCGGATTATAGGCGCTGAATAGTGCTCCTCTCCTTTCTGCTGCCGATATCGAAAGCTTTCATCTACATCTCCATCAGTTTGCTGAAGAGAAGCTTATACCTTGCATTGAGCTTTTTAAGGTAATTTAATCTTTGATCTTTTTTGTGTTTCTTTTTGGTTGATATTTTTTACATTAATTCCCTTTTCGTGTTCTTTCTTATTTTTATTGATAGCAATTTAGTCATTGATTTTTTGTATAAGTAAAGAAATTCTCGTTCCTTCTTTTTTGGCTTTCCTGATTTGAATATATTTCGGCGTAATCTTTTGTTGCTCTGCTTTATTGATTGTTGCAGAAGTTTAATGAGAACGAATCGCTGTCACACGAATCGACTGTAATTATGTTCATTCCATCTCCTCTTTTACTCTAGGATCCCCCACCCCACCCAAAAAATAATAAGTAATTGAGGTGTATGCCATAAACCGATCGTTCGTTGAGATCTCATCTTACTTGCGTAAACAGGCTTCGTTAGTTTTTGTTGTATAATTGCGCAGATGCTTTCGTAAATATTCTGATAGTAGAATATGCCTCACTTGTGGAATATTTGATGATTGTCGTTGGAAGACCAGCTAAGAGATACATGGAATATATTCTTTTCTCTCCTGCTTTTTCATCCTTCTTAAATTTGCTCACCTTCGATACATATGTGCAGCTCTAAGCAGACTGATCTAGAGGGCTGCAGGGGTTTCGTTTAGGTCCGATTCTTTGCAGAGCTTCTGCAACGAACACAGTGTTCGTCTATGGAATGAGGTACGTGCCGCACAAGTGCAACGTATGTGTGACTTTCAAGCGATGCCCGTTGAGCCTGTCACAAGGCTTGTTTCTTTCTACAGCCATATGATGTATACTCTCGGCGTCCTTGGTGCACGCCTTCAGGTAGTGATTTTACGTGCGTATTTTTATTGGGGAAATAATTCAAAGTGCTCACCTAACGTAAATTTTTCTATATCATCAAACCGTTTAAACAATTTTCGTTAACTGAGGGCTTATCCGATTTTACGACGTTAGTAATTCAGTTGATATTCGTTAGTGCTGAGAAAACAGTTAAAATGTTCGAACGACAACATTTTGTGGGTCGTTTTCATGACAAAGTGCACAGGTTTATGGCAAGTGCTAAAGCGCGCTTCGTATGAACGACTCGGACTCTATGTTATATCTTTCGGTTGCACACAGCATTGGAGGCTGATGTGTTTGATTGTTAAGGGATTCCGCTACGAGTTGACAATGAATCGTAAAATGTTCGGTTCATTCGATCCAGTTCAACCGCTTAGTGAGGCGGTATTTGCGGCGCTCGAGTTGCTGATGTCGGATTGTGTGCTGGCCACTGAACCGTCGACGAATGCGATTCTCGTCACCAATAATCTTTTCTCGATGAATTGTGGCGCACTTGCACGTGGCGTTGTCTTCAAGGATTTTGAAATACAGGTTATATCCGAGGAGACTGCCGAACAAATTCAGGTGAATCACCTGTTCACTTCGATTTATTCGAGTTTTTCCTGGTCTTCCTTTGAAACCTTTTTTCTTGAATTGATGAAATCTTTTTACTGCAGCAGATTTTCTTCTTCTATTGTTTAACAACAAGGAGAAAGATCGTTGAGCAAAAGATAACGAAAATGGCAAAGTTGTCGAAAACTGTATTTCCATTTTTTTTTTCAAAATTTTACCACCGTTTAATCGGGCATTCTTTTCCATTTTATAGTTTTTAATATTCTATTTCTAAACTGAATCAGTATTGCATATTTGCATCTTTTTAAGTTGCTTTTTCCTTATGTGTTGAAAATTTAGCATTTAAATAGGAACTTTTTTATTTGAATAGTTTATATAACTTTTATTTCTTCGAAAAGTTCCAAATCGCCAATGCAAAAATCATTTTTCATTGGTTCTTTTTGCACTTTATTAAGTGTCTCAGTGGTAAGAGGAGGATTGGGAGGGATCATTTCATTTGATATGCTCCAAGTCTTTTTGGGGCTTTTTGTCTTCATCGCTGAAGTCTGCCATTGCTGCGAGAGGAGTCACGTGAAAATTGTTCGTTATAAACTCAATATTATTAAATCTTAAGTAAGTGGTTAGTACGGGACTACTAAATTCGATTTCTAGTATTTTTTCGATTATATAATAGCATTGAAACAATAGATGGAACGTAATATTAAAGAGAATGAAGCCATAATGCTTGGCGTTTTCTCGTTTTAGTTGCATTTTAATTGTGTGGAGAAGTAAAATTTTTTAAAGTCAGCATTCTTTTTTATGGTTGTGTTAATGAGCGGTTTGCTGGAAGTTACAAATGTGTCGACAGTATTTCGGTGGTCGCCGCTGAAGAAGCGCGAAGTTTATTAGAGCATCCTGTAGCCTCAAATAAGGCTCCCTCATCCTCCCTCTGCGATTTTCCACTGGATCATTCGTGAAATGTGGTCATTTGTAGAGGAAGAGTTTATTTATCTATTCAAGAATTGGCTAGTATTTAACCACTTAAAAGTTTCTTTATAATATTTACTGGGCCTTCTTAGGGTGATAAACTCAGAGCTGCTAT
The DNA here is from genome assembly GCA_006503575.1 of Baylisascaris schroederi. Classification (NCBI taxonomy): domain Eukaryota; kingdom Metazoa; phylum Nematoda; class Chromadorea; order Rhabditida; family Ascarididae; genus Baylisascaris; species Baylisascaris schroederi. The sequence continues at coordinate 1,688,158 of QEWY01001293.1, forward strand.
TCGAAACTATGCTATAGGGACACACGCGTTTTGCTTGAGTTGCTTGCGCTAGAGGTCTGCAGTTGCGCAAAGAAAACATGAGAGTTGGCGAGGCGCAAAGGTGCTGATTGCAGTCGGAGATGCGACGTCAAAAGATGCTCCGGCAGCCGTCGCCGATCGGGGCGGTGCCTTCGGCGGCACTTCTCGCCATGAAACCGACCTCAGGAACAAAACGCAGCAGTGGTAACAATCTCAATCAAGGTCGATTTAGCTTAATAGACTTTACGAACTGGGCGTGCGATTATTTCGAAACAACTTCTTAAATGTGACGACTTTGTTTTTTTATATAGTTGAGAATAACAAAACTAATGGAGCTTTCAAAAGATGTGACAGCTATCCGGCGACACTTGACTGTAGGTGGTATCGACCTATCGAATTTTTTAAATGAATTGTTGGGTGATTTGTGATTTGAAAATTGGCTGATCGAAGGTTTTGTAGCAATTAAAAAGAACCGTTTTATGCGGGAAGCAAACTCGTTCTTTATTTGTAGCTTCAAAAGCTCCATAAGTTTTCTATAGGCTAATATCTGAAGAATTTGCTGTTGAATTTATAAACATTTTCACTTTCTCGCATACTATTAGGGGGTTTTTTCAGAACATAGCGGTGGAAGTGCTACTCACAAAAAATCCGACGTCAATAGTAAAGAATCGGTTGTGATCTATCCAGCGTACAACTCAAAGAATCGCTATTGGGCAGCTACCTATCCGCATCTGCTATGTACTACTCGACAAAAAGGGCGTCATTCGACAAGTAATTCATATCAGGTAAATGGGGTTTTATTTGAATATTTCAAAATGCTAAATTTGCATATTTCTCTAATCTGCCAAGTTTTTCTCGAATCACTTTACTTTCGATGATTCGTATGTTTGATTGGTCGGCGTTCGTTATTGTGATCAACTGAACTTGCATAGTTTTGCTGCAGTTTTTTTTCTTTCAGTTAATGCTAAAGTCTAAAGTCTGACTTCTATACTTTGTTATCATTTCGTCATTGAAATTCTGATCATAAACCTTCATAAGGAAAAAGTTTATAAACGATTTATTTTGCACACTGTCAGAGCACTGCTTCCAATATTAACACATGCAAGTTATCGAAAAAAAAATTCTTTCTATTCTATTCAAGAAAAGCAATCTTTAAAGAAAATTAAATCTTCTATGCAATTTTCATACAACTGATGGAATAAAAAGTTTCATTTATCAAGTTTTAGGACCTCTCTCCATCATTGATAGAAGGGCGCTCATCTGGTAAACGACCAATTTTCTATTTTCACGTTCGTGCAACGATGTTTTCCCCATCAGGGCAATTCGCTACGGCACATACTCTCTCATTACCCTTCACAATCGCTACTAGGCGCAATCAGGTATTTCCAAGTGCTTGTGTCTATTACTATCTTTCTATAAATCGATTCAGCGCCAAATTGGGGGAACAACTGTTTTCATTCTATTCATACAAGTAACAACGGTTTATTTTCGACTGTGTGATTAGCACTTTACCAAGTGTCGTGAAGTGGGAGGGGGGAAGGAATGGACTGGAATAAATATATGAGCGCATACTAGGTATCGATCAGCCCCTACGATTGACTGGATTGGCAACGATCTCTTTAATTTGTTATGGCTCTATCCCTTTTTCTAAGAATATAGTAGCGGTAAAATTTTTTATAGGATTGTCAAGTGCAACGGATGATGAGTTCTTATACGGCCACATGCTTCTGGCTTTACGGAAGTAAAGCGCAGGATGGCCTTCTGTTGAATTGGGTGGACACAGGTATGAATTGATTTGGCAGCGTATTTATTGTCACCCGTGTTGGTTGCATTTTCTTTTTAATGCTAAGTTTTAAGCGCATTTTAAGTTATCATTCGCTGTATTTTTTCTACTAGTTTTTAAAAAAAAAATCAGATGTGAATTTTTTTCAATTGTTGATTCATGATTGCTAAAAGAGGTTTACTTAATGCACTTTCAAGGCATTTTTACCCCACCGGAAGTTTTATGCAACAAGCCGTTTTATAGGTCTTCAATGGGAGAACTTCAAGAAGTTGTTCATGCAACATTTTAAAGTTAATGCGGATGTTGCACGAGGTCTTCAGGATCGCGACTTTGATCTGCTGCGCTACAAACTACAATGCCACGACTGTCAATCCGGAGATATTGGTGCACGTATCAATGGCGCTCAACGTTAGCTTGTTTTGATTGAAGAAAATGAAAATTGTTCGGATCTCTCTTGCTCGAATTCTTAAAGTTAAGGCCACCATTCCGAAAAGCACATCTCTATGCCATGACTTTAGCTGATAGTACAATGGTTCCATGTTTGAAAAAAATTTTACGCACTTTGTATGAAAAGTATTTTCAAAAATTTGACTTTCGCGGATTTCAAATGATATGAGCACAGAGCTCAGACAACAATTAAATGATCATTTCAATGGAAAAATGATACTGGATATTTTTGGTTGTCCAAATTCTGTCTGATTTAATTACTTATGGTGGCCTGGTTTAGCGTTGTTGTAGTTCTTGAAGATGATCTTATCAGTATAAAAGACATGTTGCATTCAATTTCAGAGATCGTCACGTTTAAGAACGTGCTATGTCCGCATTTGCGATATGAATGTGGGAATACAAACGTCCGTTTTAGTGTGTGGCGTGGCATGCTTGAGCTTCTGCAGATTTTCCAGGCAAGATCCGCTTTAAGTGCAGATTTTTTATGGCAGTGGTTGTTTAGTTTTCACCTCGACAGTTTGCCATGCCTTTGTTGATTTTGATTTTTTTTTCTTTTTTGTTTTGTAGCAGTGAGTTTAATAGTTAGTGGTGCATTGAAGGTTCTACGAGCAGGGGAGTAAAATGAGCGGACGCGGTATAGCTTGCGGTAGAGGAAAGGAAGGGAGATTGAGTGGTGTCCCATGTCGTTGAGAAATTGTTCTACGACGAGGAAGGGGGAGCGAGTTCTAAAGGGTTCCATACGATAAAGTGCATTGAGTGTCGCTTTTTCCCAACTGGGATTTTAAGTGTGAGATAGCTTTATTGATAGTAGTGGTCGTTTCACAGTGTTTACATTGTTTTGGCTCATTTATAATGACGTCATCGTTGGCGTCACTCACAATTTTGTATCCTTACGTCATCGTTGGCGTCCTTGCCGACGTTTGTAAGTCTTTCAGGACCTTCGGAATAATGTGCGCAAATTGTGGGAGAAGAATCTTCTCATGGGATTCCTCGAATTTGATCAGGTAAGTTTTAGTTGTGCTGTTCAGCTCTCTTCAGTGATATGATTTCGCCGGTAACACCGGTCTGTTGCTCAAGTGTTCCATGTGAATAACGGTTTTTTTCATAATGCTTTGAATTTTATGACAGTGGAAATTCTTTTAATAAAAATTCAAAATAATCTTTCGAAATGTTTTTAAATCGTTATTTTTCTTTTCTTTAATTGTTTTTCTTCATTGTAAGTCAACAATGAATGCCCGAAATATGGGGATGTTTCGTTTGCGGAGGGGAGGGCGTCCAAATGGATTAAAACGAATCCCACGACAATATCCGATTTAAAGAAATAAGTGAAGGTGCATGGATTATTCTTATTCGGTGATGAAGTCTCCATCGCGTCACACTAGCCATTCACATTAGCATCAAAATCTGAAAGGGGAATATGGGAAGAAGTTTTTTTAATGAAGTATGCGCTTATTGGAGAAATGGCGACGTGTTTCCTCTTAAATTTGTTCATAATCACTCTAAGTGCTTATAAGATGTTGAGAAGTGCGAAATCGTGATTATTGCATTCGTAGGTAGTGGCGATATTCATAATATTTCTTCTAGGTTGCTGAAATATTGGAGTCACATCAATCGGCACTCGTGATGCGATTGTCATTTGTGACGGGTGGTACGATATGTCTGACGGTGAAGTCGAGCGCGCATGCTGTTGGTCAAGGTACAACAGCACCTATCCATCTGGAGCCACTTGATCTGAAACGTCTCCAGGCAAAATGTCTCAAGGATTATCTTCGCGATATTGCCGATGCCGAAAAGGTCTCGTTAGTTATCCGGTTAAGTGCGCATTAATTTGGACATAAAAAAGAAAAGCGCCGAGTAAAAAGAACAGATGCACATAATTTTATAATTCAGAAAGCTTGCTCGAAGTGCTATCCGAAATGTGGAGAAGGAGAATTTAAGCGTTGAAATGTGCCTAGGTTTCACGGTGTTTATTGCCAACAAACGTTTCGAATTTTTGTTTCAAAGATTTTTTGGCTTGTAATAGGATTGATGCTTTATGTAACGAATTGTGCAATGAAATATAAGAAAGAATTCCATACTAAAACCCCGCAAGAAGCTGTTATTTCGTGGAGTTGTTGTCACTTTCCCAAAATTATTTGCAGGTTAAGCGCATTTAAATTTCTCAAATATTTTGCTATTGTCTCAAAAATCTGACAAAATTGTGCGTGAATGCAGCTTTTGTTTTGGCGCGTGAGAAGGTAAAAGCAGGTTAAAATGCTTGAAATAACGTTAATTAAGGCTATTGTTTAGGTGAAGTACATTGTGAATGCGAATCTGGAGCTTGTTCGAATCCGAGACGTGCTAGGTGAATTTAATGACTCATCGCCGAATGGAGACGATGAACTTGTTAGTCGTGACATCTCATCGAATGTCACACATTCGGGTGATATTGACGCTATGCAACACATTAGGTATATATACCTGGATCATTGTTCTTTGTAATGTTCGATTTACACTTTATTTACACCGAGAAATTAGCCATTATCCCAGTCTTAGTACCGATAGGATGGATACCATTGTGTTCTTTGGCGAAATTCAAATCTGCCACGAGTTACCTCCAACTGCTATAATTTGCACATGCTTGGCATGTTTTGGAAAGTTTTGTACTAAATATTGGAATTTTTGGTGGTAGGTAATTGTCCCGGGAACTGCAGTGTCGGTATGCTCCGGTAATTTAGTGCAATGCTACTGGTGCAATTACCTATGCTGAAACGCGCAGCAGTTTCAGATTACATTAACGATTCCTTTCTCTTAGATATTGTTAGGGAACTTACTTATTTTTTGTTTGAAACCAGGAATTTTTGCAGGGACGTGTACACAAAAAATGAAACATTTGAATCACTCTGATTGTTTTTACTTTTCTACATTTAGTTTTCACACAATTGTATACAAGAAATGACCTGATACAAAACGAGGTCATGTTTTTGAGGTTTTGGCATACAGGTTTCCGTGGGATTGATGGAAGAAGGAAGGAGAAAGGTGGGAAGAGAAGATGGGGCTACGAGGTGTGAAGTTTTTGAAAAGCACTATCTCGCCAACAGGGCGTTATCCGATGAAAGCAAATCCACTTTCGGGTTCCTCTGCATTCAATGTGGTTTTTCACGGAACAACGATAGATTTTTCTCGCTTCAGTTAACAGTTAATGAAACCAATCTATGGATCTAGATAGGCGAGAGACGTGTTCGCCTTCATATTTAGTAGAACAGCTGGCAGTTGCCTTTGCATCTTCAAAAATCAACGTACAAGCATTGCTTGTGGGGAAATGCACTTCATCCCTCATTTTCTTTCATATTTTCCCTTTTCAGGTTATCTTTTTTTTTACGGCTAACGTGTTGCATCCGAAGACTAGATTTGTGTTGCATATGACGTAAACATATGTTGTTCGGTTCGGGAGGTGCATAATGTTGTCAAAACTTAAAGGTTCACAGCTATGCGCATAGCAGTTGTGACTTGTAAGGTGAAGCCACCGAGCAGCGATTATACGGTTGAATTGGACAATGGACCACACGAGAAGCGGTTTACACGAGCTAGCGCCTTCTCAGGACGTCTACCAGCCGCACGCTACTCGCAAGATGATTTCGTACGCGAACTCACTCAGCTGATGAACTTCCATGGCAAATGTAAGCAGGTGGGTCTTTCATGCTTTCATTCCCGGTCTTTGCTATGTTCCATTTTAGTGGTATTGCGAATCTCTCAATTTATCGTTGTTTTCATCGTTGTCGTCGTGTGTTTTAGAAGTTGTTCAACTTCAGGATGTGATCGACGCTCTAGAGCTAGTGCGTAGTGAGAACCTGCTCGTGAGTACGGCCCACAACGGCAGTGTTGCACCGCCACCATCACATTCGCACACACCATCACCGTTAGGTGGAGCGTATGCGCTTCCCACGAATGGTAACAATATCCCCACTCCGGCCGTTAGCCCAAATTTGTTGATCGCTCCACATTCGATGTATGAGCAACAGCCGATGAACACTATGGTCGACCCTTCAGCTCAATTCAAATATGCCAACTACCAATGATGGCACTCAACCAATCTTTTACTCGTAAATCTTTTCGCTCTTTCTTTTTTTTTTTTTGTTGTGAGATTGTTGTAGTTCGATTCGATTGCTGAATGGTCATTATTCTTCCTTGATTATTATATGTGTGTTGTATGTCACTGTAAATTGCGTTTTTAGAAATATGGATTTTGTTTTTCTCTATAATATGGGAATTGTGCTTTGGAAGACTTCATTTCTGGTCCAACTTTCGGCTGATATTCTTTACTGCGGATATTAGCAGATTCTGCGCCTGAATCTGATATTCAGCAGCTTTTATACTATCTATTCACATTTGATGTTCAGCTAATGAACTATTTTATCATTGTCTATGCTTTTCAGATGTCAGGGAGTTATTAAAAAAAAGCTGATATTTCGCTATTTTTTAAGTCCTTTTGGAGGAATTTATTGCTCCGAAGAATTTCTTAGCTTGAGCGAGCATTTAATTCAAAACAAGGGTGCTCTTGGAAATTTCTGAAAAAAGTTGTGCTCAGTAAAAGTATTGTTGAAATTTTGAATTCCAAACAGTTCCGAAATTCGAAACAATTCCAAACAGTTCAAAATTTAAACTCCAAACAATCTAACATGTGGTCTTCATACTGAAATGAATCCTTCATTAGTGCATAAGGAATGTTGATCACGCTTAGTTGAGCATTTAATATCGTTGGAGGTGGAAAATGCTGTTGTTATAGAGTACACAGTTTATATTTAATCATAAAAGTAATATTCATTGTTTATCAAAGATAGTGTGTGAATTTTTGTGAAATGTGTTGAAATTTTATGTGTGTGTGTGTGTGTTTGATCGAAGGCGGAGGTGTAGAATTTCGTTGGTACGGGTGTATACGCCTTCATTACCGCCTCGCCTTTATTTTCATTTTTTATCATTTGTTTTTTTATTGGCGCACCACCCACTTATATTCATGTTTCTTTACAATGTTGGTAGTTTTTTTAATGTAGCGATAGCTGCTCTTTCATATCTCTTGCTGGCAAACATTGCACCAAATTGGCATATTGCACAAAATTTTACAACATTCAAAATATTAGTCGAAAAAAGAACTTAACATTTTGATTTACAACATTCAATTTTTGGTGATAATAAAAGAAACGCTAAATTTTTGAGGAAATTGTTGCGCCAATATATTCATGGATCGCTTATTTTAATCGAAATGTTTTGTTTGCTTATAACGCTTGATGCAAGAGTACCTCGTAAAGAAGTGCCCTTCCTGAAGTGAAAACATTGAAACAAGAGGATCTGTTGCATTCGCAGAGTTGACAGCATTTCTTATCATTATAAACACATTATCAGCGGTGATTAACTCACTTATGAAAATGATAAATTGTTATATATTTTGAATTGGTGGATTGAGTAAAGTGAGTGCGTTTTCTTCTCAGGAGTATTCGTTAATTTGTGGGCTGTTAGGTGCGCAATGTTGTTAGCTTTAAGTTGGTGAAGCTTACTTCCCCATCTTGGCAATTTTTATGAGACTTCCTCATTTTGGCAATTTTTATGGGACTTCCCCATCTTGGCAATGTTTATGAGCTATACTCTGCTATATCACGATGAACTCTTACATGCTATTTTCTTAGTACTCTTTATAAGAGAATAGTGATTTCATAACAGGCGGAAATACAAGCGGGAAAAGAGGTGACGGGAAGGAGAAAGCACTTAAATATGCAACGGTCACTAAAATTTTTGAAGTATTCATAGTTTTCCTGGCCCAACTTGGTAGGTATTATGCAATGATAGTTTTCTTGCACTGTGTACATTTCCTGCTGGTAGTTCTACCTGGAAAAAAATTGGTCGGTCCATTTTATGGTTCGAAGAAATTCTTTGAAAGCGGCTTTTTAATGAGGAACTCTCGAAGAATGAAACTTTTGAAATTGCAAGCGCGCATAAAAAAAAAAAGAAGTCAGCAAGGACAGTATATGACAAAGAGCGAAGCGCGCCATTTGCGCCTAGCGTTTATTTTCCTAGGCGCATTTTCCTATTTTCAGTGTTGTAAATTCCCTATCGTCTGACCACTGCGAAATGAATGCCCTCGTGCTACGGGGCAACAGAGTAGGAACCGGGCTCTATCCCACTTGGTATGGCAGTCTTACAAACTGGCTACAAATGTTCAAGCAGTAAGGGATGTAAACTGGTGGGTCTGAGTGCCACAGCTGCTGCCAAACATCTGACGTGATCTGAAGCTGAATTGCAGAGCTGGCAAAAACATTCGGCTATCTTAGACGCCTGATAAAACAACGTGCATAGCCAGAAACGCTTGAAGAACCGTAAAGAGTAGCGGCTAAAGAAGCTCAAGACTGTGCTGGAAGGGGCCACTTATAAAAATTCTTCAAGGGGTTCTGACGCTGCGAGTAGGAGACATTTGCCGCCTTCATGGAGGGCTACTGACGAAGATCAAGAAGGAGACTGTGGCAGAAATAAATGCGTCGCTTTATGCGTCGTCCGGTGTTGACGTTTGGAGCGGAAGGCTTGTCAAGGATTCGTTTATTGCGGCAACCATCCACTATATTGGAGGTGAATCTCTCAAAAATGTGTTCTTGGGCTTAAAGGAATGATCCATAATCACGATGCACATGCCATTAAACAGGCTTATCTGGGAACGCTAACTGCTAGAAAAAAGTAATGTTGAAATTCCTTAAAAACCATCCAACCACCATTTCAGAGTTATGCGCATTTGGCAAGGAGCTGACCATACAATTGATAACACCGAACATTGCAGCTTAGGTGAGCTCAACAGGCTAGCCGTTCGTAGGTCTTACCAAGTTTGCGGGATCGGTAGCATAGGACAAATCAAGCCAATTCCTTAATGAGTTATTAAGGTTACTTTAACATAACAACAAAGAAAACGGTTGTGCATTACAGTGCTTTATAAAGCGAATATACACGGTGCATAAAAATTATCATTGCATAATGCCTGTCAACGTGGACTAGAAAAATTATGAAAAGTTCGAAAATTTCAATGAATATTGCATAGCTGAATTTCTTTCTACTACTATTATGGGGACAATGGAATTGAAATAAAAAGCAAATTGAAGAAAAATGATTTATACGAAATTGCAGAAATAACAAAAACAAATACGTGAACATAGAGCAGTTGGCCACATTTGCTGATATTATTGAAGAATGAAAACAGAAATTCACCGCTGCATTTTAGAGTGCTTGAAATATATCAACTACGTTGGGGTACCATACCAATTTCAGGTAGAAGCATAGTTCGAAAATGATGCGATATACTTGTTCTTTTTCAAAAAATTGGTCCAATGTTGTGTTCATGCCACATTTCAAAAATTAGACTTTACTGTACTTGTACTTAGCAATAATACTATATTTGCGTTTGTACTTTACAAGCGGGAAAAAGTGGATGGAATAGGTCTCAGGTTGGAAAATGATGCGTCTCAGGAAAACTGTTTTGCTCACTGTCTTATCGAGTTGTTACGGTACCTCACCGTAGTTGGTATTAGATACAAGTACGATACAAATAGTGAAATATTTTCTGGTATAGGAGCATCACTCTTTGTGGCTCGGGCAGTAGCTCGCGCTGCCTTGGAGCTGTCACTTCGCTGCGCACAGAGTTCGATGTCACTTCGCTTGTAAATCGTCCATTAATGGATGATTGGATGGCTTTTTCCTGTACGTTCATGGTCTCCCGCTCATAACTCAGGTGCACGTCGACGGATAAGAGCCGAAACGTGGCCATCTTTTGCTCTCATAGGTAACCTATTTGGGCCTTACTTATTGCATTCTTAACAACTATCAAGTCTTGTCTACACCCCTATCTAACTACACGTTCATTAGCTTACTCACTATTCTATTTTTTTAATTTAATAAACTCTATTCGGTTCAGTTAGTCTTAACTTAAACAAATACTACTTAAAATAAATCAAGGTACACTTTTGCACTTATTTTTTCTACTAGGCCAACTTTCAGTATTACTAAAAGTCTACCTATATATTTATTTTTTACAATATTGCAATGTTTAAATAAAGCCTATCTATACATTTGTTTTATCTTCATAAAACTTTTAAGAATATTACAAATGATCTGCTTGCAAATTTGTTTTTCCTCTATAAAACCATCAAGGTACACTTTTGCACTTATTTTTTCTACTAGGCCAACTTTCAGTATTACTAAAAGTCTACCTATATATTTATTTTTTACAATATTGCAATGTTTAAATAAAGCCTATCTATACATTTGTTTTATCTTCATAAAACTTTTAAGAATATTACAAATGATCTGCTTGCAAATTTGTTTTTCCTCTATAAAACCATAAATTTCAATTGAAGTCTACATATACATTTCAAAAATTAAATGGATAGGAGCTGTCCTCATAAATCCCACCTTCGAAGTAAAGGTTGGATATTCGCTATCAAACGCGCATGCAGCACTCAGCGGAATTCTGTATGCGAGCGTTTTAGTGCTTTTTCTGTTTGTGAGTGGCGTATATCTGTGGCCCATTTTATAAACGGACAATTGGTTTCCACAATGTGTAGAAGGACTTCAGCACCTTCAATGATTAATCGAAGATACAGTAATTCAAAGGTTCTACTAATAAACAGCGCATATTTAGTGTGAATTTTCAGAGTGAATTCACAATAAGAGTAGACGATACTCATTAGCTTCCAGTAGACGATGATGCACATATCACGGTAGTAAAAACCTGCCGTGCCCTTAAATGAAATGTCCAGTGTCCAGAAATCCCCCCCTCCCCGCCCTCTCAAACGCGTTTAAAGCAACAAACTGCACACTGAGATGTTTTCATTGTAAACATACTGAATACTTTCGAAAAGCCTTTATAATTTGCTTTCGTTCCATTCTTGAGTACTGTTGAGTGATGTAGTCATTGCAAACAAGTGATGGTGTAAAATGCTGTCGAAACGTTCAGAAAATGTTTATTAGATCAGCTTTTCGAGAAGTTTCTTCTAGTTCATAGCAACCCAACTGCAAGATCTATTGAAGATTTTCATCCTTGAACCTCTGAAATGATACCGCTTTAAAGCGCACTTATTGCTTCGCTTTATGATTGCAGGACATTTTATAAGTATTTCTTTTCAAGATATTTTCATACTTGCGGTCCTTCGAGAAAGTATACTCACAAGTATTAGATTCGATGTGAGACTTGTATATCTTCTATTTTGCTTAATAGTTTTTCCTATAAAAAAAACTATACAAGCTTTTGTTCTTTCTTTCTTCTCCACATAAATATTTATTTTATATTTCGGGTCTTTTGTTGCTTCCACTTTATCTACTTTATTTCAACATGCTTGCCGTTCAAAAAGTTCGTTCGACTATCATCGATTTTTCTCAAGTCAATACACTGCATTACGCAGATTTTCTTTGTTCTTTTGAGCACTTACTACAGATTAATGACTATTTACAGAATTCGTACTTCAAAAAATGATTTGATGTTTATAGATGAACCTACTCTACTTAATTACGGTTTGTATTACGGAACGAAAGCAGTTTTGTTAATTGGTGATCTTAATTTGCCTGATACTGCTTCCAATGATGAGCACTACGGTGCTATATCACGGCTGGCAACAGAATTCCATGATTTCTGCACTTCTAATGCGCCCGGTCCAACTGGAGAATGGTGGTAAGAAAAATCTGCTCGATTTGTCCTTTGCCAGTGAAATAGCATTATCTCCCTCCTCCGGTTCAGGTTTTTTATCAATTTTCAAGCAATGGCGATTAGTAATTGCCGATTTTGATCACTTGGTGGATTACCAAAACTCGCCGTTATAGTGTAGCAAGCTCTATGTTTCGAGCTTTTAAGGTGTCCAATAGATAATTTAGTTTCATCGCTTCTCAATTTTCAAAGCATTATTTCAAACCTATCCATGCCTTAAACGATTCTCATATATTGAAATCAATTCGGTATGAGTTAACTAAACCGTGGCATGAATGTCTCCAATCTCTTCTGATGTATAATCGGAGACTTCAGCGAAGAGTAATAAAGATTTTGCAGACGAAAACTATTGTGGTGTGATAGAGAGGAATAAAATTGTTTACTGAAATAGTGAGGCTGATCTGTAGAGATCCCTTTCAGCACACTGCATCAGACAACATTACTGCATCTGATGTTTTTAAGATGATAAAAGAAATTATAGAACTGACATTCATAAACAACTCTTCTCGAATACCGTGGCTAGAACCTATATTAATATCAACCATGATACACTGGCTCTTAAGAAAGCATTCAATGAGCTTCCTCGACAGCAATCATATTTCTGTAAATTAATGTGCTCGTGGTTCATCCGCAGTTACCTACCTGTATATTATTCCGTCCTATCTATATAATTTGATTCTTCTTTACTTCTGCTCTTCTTGTTTCATTTCAATGTCTGTGGCAACGTAGTCTGTTTCCCGTCGACGTAAAAATAAGTTTTCTTATTTCCTGCAACAGCCATTGGCAAGTTATCGCTCACCTTTGTCGAAGTTGATTCGCGGCTCATGCAGATCTGCTCTCTACATTTGACACACCAATTACATTAGAGGCAAGACATTAAAGAATTTCAATTGTACTGTTCCAAGAAGGTCTCTAAGGTAAACAAACATGTAACATTTCTGTAAGGAATATAACCTGCCTGTCCGTTAGGTAGTTTCATCTGGCGAGTTGCAAAACTTGCAGTGAGAAAATTTGATGAATGAAGTTTGCGACATCGGATCTTACCAAAGCAACCTATGTCTTCGGTCATCTTATGGGTTACTAACGGTTAGAAATTAGCATCAATCTTGTGTCACAATTTTCTTTCGTAGCTGATAGATTGGTGTCGAAAACCGACGTTGGTTCACTCGTGTTCAAGAAACGAGGAGAACTAGTTCAACAAAGAGTTTTTATTAGCGCATCGATTGAGTGCACCAATTTGGTTACCATCATTATGTATTGATGAGCGATTCGTCATCGACCAACAATGTCTGAAAATATATCGCCAACTGCTGAATGCATGCAGCAGTAATCGACGGTTATTTTTAGAGTTATTCTGACTCATTTACCTGCAGGTATTCTGATCACTTCTATGGATAATTTTTAGCATTATCATTGAAGGCTACTTTCCAGTGCTAATTCTCTTTGATCCACTAATTCTCGTCCTTATTGACCTCAAACTTGCTCTTAGAAATGATGCCAAAACTTTGTGTTATACAAATCAAATCCGCATATCTTTCAGCACTTTGCAACATACGATCAGCATTTTATTTAAGTGAGGGAATTCTGTGTTATATACGAAAAAAGTCGCTCATAATGGATACATTTTTAAAGCGCTAAATGTTGCACTGGAAGAAAGAATATTACTGTTGTGGTTTGGCGTATGACAATGTACGTCGAATATCTAGTGCATTACTGTTTTTTTTGCTTAGCAGAAACCGCGTTGTATCACATTCACAGCGGTGTGTTATGTCGATCAACTGTGATGATATGGGGACATTTTCTCGTTTTTAATCTTTCACCTATTAAATACCATTCTCATAAAGCATTCATACCGTCGCATTGCTAATCGACGCATAAGATGTGCTCTTGCATATGGATTCTATAATAAAGTAATTAATCAGCGCTTTTATTTTACTACTTTTGGACATTCCCATGTTTATTCACATATTTTGTGGTTTCGTTTAAGATTTATTTATCTCTTAATGGTTTCTTAAATCCTAACATTTACTTCCTCCGAGCGGATAATATGTTCACACGAAATGGGTTTATGAAGCCACATTTGTACATCTTAATTTCAAAGTCGTAGCATTCTTTTTGATGAAGTTTTCAGACCTTATAAACTGAATCCAACTCACTTGACTAAATGGCCTCTAAATAACTGAGGATCGCTATTCCTTCAATTGTTATGAACGTTTAATGTTTCCGTTGTGTGATCTTCACTCTATCATGTATTGTCCGAATTGTTTTTATACTCTTCGCGACGCATCGAACGGCTTCGACTATTCTCATCTAGACTATAGATATCAGTTTACAAATTAGCTATTATATCTTTAGGAATTATTATCTGAAAAGCACGCATTTCCGGTTTGTTACAATATAAATTCCTCATTTCTATGTTCACTATTGGAACCACTGATTGTCTACTAGATAATTTTTGGAATTTTTCGAAATTTTTGATCATTTAATGATGATTCAGTCCATATATCTTATTTAAGTTTGAGTTATCCTAAATTGCTAACGTTTTCGGCGTTATTCGATAACTTACTCTCAAACTAAACATGGAAAAAATTGGTGGCTAGTATCGGCTAAGTACGGTTTATGAAGCTATCACCGTCCTAGTAAGGCGCTAAAGTCTATGCGGGGGTTTCTTTCTCTTAGTGGTACGCCATATGATTGTTGAGCACTTACGGATCCGTGTAATCGGTTGTGAAGGATGAGTCAACTTTAGAAATATTCAGCTTGTTGCGTGCGATGATAATATTTTTCTTCACTGCGTTTATGCATGTTTCTATGTGCACAAATTTTGCAAATGCTATTAGCTAAATGACGCTCATCGTCGAACGATGACATATGTGTGTGTACGCTTCGTCTGGTATTCAATTTGCTGTGATGATGCGTTTTTCCTTCTTTTTTTAAATTTTTGTCTTATGTTTTTCATGCATATGGTGGGAAGATCCTGTTTATCGAAAGCTCTTCTCTTTGCAGATCGTACGTAGAGTTAGTTGCAGAATTTCCCTTCCCATCCTCACCTCTGGTTCTTTAAATCCTTCTCCGACGGAATCCTCTGTAATAGCGAAATAGCTGC
The DNA here is from genome assembly GCA_006503575.1 of Baylisascaris schroederi. Taxonomy (NCBI): domain Eukaryota; kingdom Metazoa; phylum Nematoda; class Chromadorea; order Rhabditida; family Ascarididae; genus Baylisascaris; species Baylisascaris schroederi. The sequence continues at coordinate 1,703,221 of QEWY01001293.1, forward strand.
ACTTCTGCATCCCTTTCTTTCAAATTTCAATTTGACATCTAATTGGAAGTTGTTGTCTCAGTTCAAATTTCATGGTTTAATGAACAAAATATTCTAATCAAGTATAACGAAACGTTTGAAAGTGCTCAGACTTCAATACAGCTGAAAAACTGTAGATATTTCTCCATACAGATACTATGGTATGATTTCGTTCAAATTTCTTTGTTTTATTCTTATTTAGGCGTTCTTTTAATTGAATTATTTTCCACTTTTGAGCTCTTGAAAGAGGTTGTTAGGTTGTTGCTTGCCATTGCTGATCAAGAACTCATATCAATAACGCCCTACCGTGAATTGGGATACACTACAGTTGCGATGCTATGCATGATGACAATTGTTATTCGCCTATACATATGACGATGATAAACCTAAACCGACACGAGTAAATCTATCAAAACGATCGATAAATTAATCGAAAATAAGGTTTTGTTGCAGAAGATTGCACTCAACTCTTGATGCAATTGAGCAACGAAAATGAGAAAAATTTAAAACGAAAAAAATGGATTTATATGAAAGATAAATTTTCATTTAGCACATATGTTGGCTTGTTTTTCTTCAATTTCCAATCAGTTCAGCCAGTAGCACACATATGATGATTGGTTTTTTCCAAACCTTTAGCGTCAACGTTACGTGATTAGCACGTGGTTTCTTTTTTTGCTGATACTCTCTTTGTTCTATTTTCGTATATCTTTCGATGCTTCAGACGAAGGGCACAAGACTGAAAGATTTTCCACCGTTTAGTATTGTTGTTTGATCGGTTGCTTTTCGCACACATGCGGCTGTAAGGTTGAAATCATTGATCACGTGGTACTAAAAAATATCAACTTTTTGACGCATTCATTTAGTACCGTACCTCATTTTTCTCCAGTTCACTAGTCTAGTTGAAATGATTTGACGATTAGCACTTGAACTTGCCTATCTGACTGGCCATAAATTTCCATTTTTTTCAGTTTTAATAATATGGAATGTGACCATAAAGTTCAGCAGGCTGGGGTGGAAAAACGGAAACACGTAAAACTTCTGGCCTTTTTGGCCTATCGAACAATAAAGGCTGTCTTATAGTGTCCTTAAAAGTGTTTGTGTTTGATTGATGCGTCACCTGTTTGAAATTTCAGAAGAGTTAATATAGAGGCAGAAAATTTTGCTTCATGAGATATATCATTGCAACCGCGTGCAACTTTAGAAAAAAAAAAACAAAAGGGAGGGGGTAGTCGTAATTTAGTGGATAACGTATTCGAATTATCGGTAATGAAACGGTAAAATTGCATTGTACGAATGAGCGTAAAGAAAAGCACTTCACCTAAAGAATCTTTAAGCCCTTTCAACTGAATCTTTATAGGTTAACTGTGCTGAGATGAACATAAATTTGGACGACTATGTGAAGAGCGGATGACACTAACTACTAATTAACAGCTTTCTGAGGTGATCAATGCGCATAGCTTTCAGTGATGGGCCCTAAAGACTTATTTCTTTCAATCTTTTTGGGTCATTCATGATTTCTGAAAGGACTTTGCAAGAGATGTATAAGAGACAGTATATTTCCGTTAAACTGCTGAAGTTTCTGCTGAATTTTTGTAAAAGCGATACATAGGGATCACTGCAGAATTTGTTTTTAATAATCAAATTCAATGGTGTAATTAGAATAGAAGATAAATCGTAAAATTATTGACATATGTGCGAATAGATCCTTGGTTCCTTTCTTCATATGAAATAGTTTGAATGTGGGGCTTTTTTTCGAAAGAAAAAAGGGACAGTTTGTGTAGTGACGAATGCAATCGCGTGATTTCAAAACGAGGAATTGCTCAGCTCACTGCGTATGAACGACACTCACCATTCGAACAATGAATTTGGAGCACAATTTGAGGAGACATTAAAATGGATTCGTGACTTATTTCGTGTTTCATTTACAATTCTATTTCGCATTTCAATTATAGTTCCATTTCTCATTTCAATTATAGTTCCAGTTGCCTGACAATCTTGAACTGTCCACTTGGGCACGATCGACTGACTACCTTTCCGTTTTCTAACAATATTTGATCTATTTGTGGCGTCCAAGTTTGTGAGATTGTTTTAGCTGAATTTTAGGTCAAGTTTCTGTACTGTTTTCATTGAAAATGTAAAATGCAGGATAAGTTAGATTGGCAAACCCATCGCGGTTGCCTCGCTTTTAACGAGAAAACTGCTGTTGTGCCCTTCCTCTTATGCAATCACTCTTTGCTGTTATTCTCAAAACAATTTGTCCCATCATCTTCAATTCCCCCTATCCCATCCTCTTCGTCATTTCAATGCTTTGTTCTAATTTGCATACGGCTGTTGAGACTAGAAATCACATGAGCGTTTTTGAAAATCTATAAAACAGAGATTCTAACTTCGCCAGTAGAAGGAAGACATGATGGAAAAGTCGGAAAGGAAGGTAGCAGGATGAGATGGGAGGAGGGGGGTGCTAGGAAGGGGAGGGGAACCATCGCACTTGTTATCGATAGGTAGTCGATAAATGGAGGCAGAACGCCACTCTTTTTCCATTAATCCTCACGTAGTGCCTCTCTCAAAATACCATCCATAGTGCGCAGTGTATATGGCTCAAAATTTTCATGATTTCGGCTTTTATTGCATCCGTATATTGAGATGTGAAAAATTTTTTTGCCTCGATTTTTGATAAATTTGGTGGCAAATGCAAAAAAAAAATGTTAAAAATCTCTTAGTTTCTATCGTATTTTTGATGGAATATTGGATATGACGATTGTTGATGCAAATGTTTCGACTGATCGTTTTTATGTTTCCGCATTGGTTGCAAAAAAAAAAGAAAAGAAAAAGAAAAAAGCTCGTCGTGGAGTGAATTTATCTGAGAATGTGCATTTGTGTTTTAAACTCACAAGCTACAACAAAATAGATTCAGGCAATCTGCCAGGTTTTCTTTAGTCATTTAAATTCTATGCGAGTTTCGAATGTTGCATCTTTGATTAAAAAATATTTTCATGTTCTTTTACAGATTTTTTCAGCGTTTTTTTTCCCGATTAAATAGCAAAGACGTTGATAGCAAATTCGCTTTTTCTTATCAGCTGCCTTAGCTCACATCTTTTGATTATATTGGATATTTGGTCGATTTTCTTGAAAGTTCAGCTTGTATATTTACATTCATTGTTAATCTGAGCGATTGCAGAATAAAAGATTCTGAAGAAGTTCGAATATGGAACACAGGAAGTTTTCAATTTCAAGAGATTTTTCTCCCAGAAAAAAACTTTGTAAACATAAATTGTAGCATATTTTGCAGAGAGTCTTTTTCAGGGACATTGTTTTTTAGAAAGTTTGACATCCAACAACATCTATACCCGGCTTTCTTTAATTCTAAGTTGAGAGACATTTCTCGCACTGGGTATAAGTTCAAGCGACATTTCTGCGACTGTAGAGATTTAAAGGCCATGTGATTTTACGGTTAGTGCTGCCTTCACTAAAGTAGTTTTTGCAAACAATGCGCCTTCGTTAGCCATTCGAATGAGGTGATGTTCGATAGCGCGGTTTGTCGAATGCTGTTTTATAGAAGGAGATCGCTCTCATCTAATTATGCTTATATCGTTTCGTTTCCGTAACCTGGCTAACAAGGTATTGTCGTCGACCTAAAGAAAATATTATTTAAAATATTTTGCATAAAAATCTAACGAAAAAAGTTTTGCGGTTTGTGGGCAGTGCTGTGCAGAGCACAGTCGGTCGAAGCAGCCAGTCGGCTGTGTTCAATTTGGCTGCACGCAACGCGTTAGTGGCGATGCTCGTGTATGCGGCGGCGAGGCAATGGCTCTGGTGCGGCTTGCTTTTTGTATTCGTAGCAGCCCCATCTTTCTGTTAAACTTTGTTATGGGCACTCTAACAGCTGCTATCCAGGTTCTTCTCACTTTCCTGGCTGCTGCTCGTTTCGTATTCGCTAGCATTCGTTGTTCAGCTAGTTTCTATAGTTTCATTCATTTGCTTAAAATTTGATGGCCGAATTTCATTCTTGCAAAGATTTTCTCACATAAAAATTACTCTCACATTTTTGTCAACAAACAAATTCTTTTGAGAAGCAATAATAATGAAAAGCGATCTTCTATCTTTATTAACTTCATATCTATCGTTAATCCAAAATACAGAACTATTTCAAGTTATTGCTGAAGTAGGCATGCGCAAAATAATGAAAGTGGATAGAGATGAAGGTTAAAAATCAGTAGGCAAAGTAGTGCATTACTTATCCACCTAGCTGCCACAGAACTTTGTGTAAATATGAGGAAGCAAAGCGGAGTGCAGCCAGTTGGACGCGACACAAGATTTTGAGACGTTCGTGCCGCCCGCGTTCACCCGCTTTTCCTCGGCGTCAGCTTAGCACGCCAAAGTGGTGTGCTTTGTTTCAATTTTGTTCAATTTTATAATCCATATATTCAGTAAGATAAACTGAGATATCAGTGATATGACATTTAAGTACATTGCTTGCTATTGTACTAATCTAAAAAACCGTTGAATTCGCTCGTTATTTTGCTAGTGGGCGGTCTTTTATAGACATGATAGAAGCTAGAAAATTTGCAACCGAATAGTTCTTGAAGTTTATCATATTCAGATATTTGAAAGGGGCCACCAGTATGATCTATTGGAGTCAGATGTGCAAATTCCTTCGCACAGAACTTCCTATTCAATGTAAATCCATGATAATGAAACGAATGTTAACTGGGCCAGTTGAATACTGTTTCAATATCTAAATACTTAGGCAACGAGCACATACGCACGCCCAGTGCAATTCTTATATAGTGAATTTATTCATTTGATAATACAAATTGTGATGTTTCATCTTTCTGGACTTTTCGTTTTGCATTTGCATTTATTATCCCCTTGCGATCTTCGTTTGTTATAAAAAAAAAAAAAAAAAAAAAAAAAAAAAAAAAAAAAAAAAAACGATGCATTCTTAGCAATGATTCATCATAAAAAGCTTTTACTCTTACTTTTTTATGATTTGTTCTCAGCAAGTAAATTTCAATTGTTGAAAGTTTTTTATCAATATTTTTTAGATAGATCGTTTGAGTAGGGTTACTATACTCAATCGGAGGTTACTAAGAGGGCGAATAAGTGATGGGCGACCGTTTTGTCTGGCGTGTTTCATTTGGTGCATTGATGGTTATATTTTGGTAATTGCACAGTTGCTAATAATATTTTTTAATCGCTGAAAGCAGCAATAAATTCCAGAGGCAACGTTGCGACGTTGTGGAAAACGGCTTGGAAGTGCAACTGCTAGCGTCTTTTTTTTTGCCCCTCATAGGCTGCTGCATTCAGCGCACAATGTTGTCGCCATCTCAAATGACAATAAAAGCGAGGTCGGTTTGTTAGGTATACACTTCCAGCACATTTCACCATCATTCATTCAGGATAGCAAATGATTGAAACGGGAGATGGCTTGGAATAGTTTTAGGTTGTCGAAATGGCAAATGAACATGCAGCACCTTTTGTATGAGTTGCAGTGTTTTTAAGTCGTTTCAATGCACAAATTTTAATTGAAAACTGAGTCGCTAGGAGTGCTTTCATACTTCATTGTGTGAGCATAATTCCCCCTAATTTTTTCCCTTCACTTTTATGCATTTTCAATGAGAGTATATAAGATGAAATGAGGAGAGAATAAAGCAAAGATAAAACATAAAACTAAAATTAGATTGGAATTCATCATATCACAAAATATTTTAAGACAAATATTGGCATCTTTTTTCCTCGTTTCCTTCTCATCGATGTTTCGTTTCATTTTATTTTCGTTGATTTTCGTATGAGATACCTATTTTAATGCAATATAATGGTAGCCTGATGTCATCTTTGAAAATCTTACTTAAATTGTGTATAATTAGCACTTCATGGCATGAGTGTTGCTGAATATTGTGTTGCATCTAAGCATGCGTTTTATTGACAGTTCCTGTTTATGTATGACCGTTTGAAAGCATCGCAGTTTTTGAAACGGTATGTAAGTTTCATGTGATGATTGAGCATGCGAATGTTTCATTTTTCGATCGTTGAGTCACAACCATCGAAATCATACCTTTCCTTTTCACATACTTCCGTTCTTTTTTGGCAATGAAATGCATCATTGTACAACCATCTTTGCGCATGTATGTCTTTGTCTGTTTGTGTGCCGTGTAATTTCTTTCAGCTTACGACATTGGAATTTAGTAAGTGTCATCTGTGTTAAAATTAATCTTTCCTACCTCTTTTCGTGTTCGTCGTTTATTTGTTTCAGTTATGGACGCTTAGCGGCTTCATTATGTTTGCCTAAGCAAATCTATTTTATGACCGATCGAGTATGAGCGAAATAACGGATTTTTGACGCTACAAATTCCCGCATTCGTCAATTTCGCAAGATAGGCGATGAATGCATATTTAGTGGCGCTTCTATATCCGTGCTTGAAGTGCAATATGATGCACAATATGCTAGCCTCTCTGGTATTTTCTCCAATTTGTTTCCTTTTTTTTTCTGAGATGTTTCTAAAACAAGAAATAGAAAAATTCGTATCGATCAATGAGCTGTCAAAAATTTTAGAATTTGGTCACCTTCGAGTGATGATTTTATTACCAATTTTCTCGATATTTCTTTTCCCTATTGCTAATTTTCTTATCGCATTTACTCGAATAGTAACTGAAGTAAATTCGCTAATGAACATTTGAATGAGAGAGGTTTTATTTCGCCTACTATCTGCATCTCGTTTACTTTGAATCCCTTTCGGTTGTCTAAGTTGAGCCTTGCGAAAAAAAAAAATCAGTCACCCCAGTAATCCTAGAGGGCAAATTAACGAACAATTTTCAAGCGCTTCTTTCGAGGACTTTCTTTGCTATTGTTTTCATCGTTGAAGTACGTACGCTACAGCTTTTGGCATATTTGATGCGATGAATATTGCGATCTAATTTGTGCATAACAGAAAATGAGCATATCGAATAAGAGCCTTTATAAGGAGCAGAAACGTTGCCACTAACTTACGGCAACAGTGATGGAACGAATAATTTGAAGGTTTTTTTTTTTCAAGAAAAAGTTAACACCTTATATTTTCAGTGAATTTTTAAGTAATTTAGAAAAACTGCGATATTTAAAAGTTGCTGCTCTATACAATTAATGTTTATGCTTATTTTAACGTATGTGATGTTTCATTATCTTTCTAATCTTTTTTTTTTCAGCTTTCTATAACCAAAGTATTTTCCTTCGATTGCAAAATAAAGCTCAACTTTTTGCGTGCAATTGTTAGCTTATTTTATTGACCTATTTTATGGAGATGGGCACTAACTGAATAAAACTGGCCTAAGATAGCTTTTTGTCCTATCTATATAAAATATATAGCATAAAAGAATATCTAAATTATCTCAAAATTAGACTAATTGCTCGTTAATACAATTGCTAAATTTGAATAGTTTTTTGTAAATTTGAATCATCTTCACCGATAGTCGAACAAAAATTTTATCATTTATCGATTTTCATTCATCAAATAGTTGAAAATAATCTTATAAACATTTTTTATGTTCAATGATCGATGAGAATTTGTGCCAATTAAAAAACTTTCAAAGGGAATTTGATTCTCTTGCTTGAAACATTGAGAGAAATTGGAAAAAAAGGAAATAAAAATTCTTCTATTACTTCGCTGAAATAGCGAAACGGCACTGCCAACGAAAAAATGAGGAGAAATTTTCACGGAAGCCAACAGCATTACGAAAACGAATTTTCGTTCAAATGCGATTTGAGTATTTCATGATCTCTTTTCACACTGCCCCACATGAAGATATGCAACACTGACATCTTTTGTTATTATGCGTTTTTCATTTCTACCCCTCTCCCTTTTCTCCCTGCCTTCTCCTATCCTATTTTAGCATCGCAAATCCAATCTCGGGCTTGTGTAACCATTTATAAATAGAAGGTATTTTATATATCTTACAATGTAAATAGACCTGTTGGTTGCCCTATACCTCGAGTTGTTTGAAAGCTAATGGAATTGTACATTTTATCAGCGTTTTCTAGAAGACGTTCCAGTGTTTTTTTGCCAAGCGACTCAAAGGTATTGCTTTTTCGATGATTTAAAAATAACTCAAAATTTCTATAGCTTAATACTTCACAAAATGAAGAATTCGTTCCACTTACTATTAAATAGAGCTATCGACTGCGCATTTCTATAATTCAGATTTTCTAGAAAATTTTATGAATCAAAATGAGCGGAAATTTTTGAAAGTTATTGAAAAATATAAATGAATATTATCTCTGATAGTTCACTCGAATATTTTTTGTAGCAACTGCATTTTCTGTGTCTATAGAAATTGTGTCTTCTATTAACTTTTATGCGCTAATTTTCAAAAATCGCATCCAGAAAGTTGCTAATCGCTTTAAATGGCTGCCAGCGCATCCAGGAAACCGCAAGAAGTCACAAAATCAACCGGAACCTAATTGACAATTCAGTCAGTCACAGTCAATGGAAGTGGATAGTTGTCAGTAATGTGCTGACCAACTCTTGCGCCAATTGCAAGCAAATTAATAGTGGAAGCATGAAATTAATAACGATGAAGTAGCGATGAATGCTATCAACTTCTTTGATTAGCTCATTGTAACAAAATTCTAGGCCGTAAAGTCGGACTTCCGTTTAACTTCCGGTTCCAACTTCAGCCTGGTAGTACATTCAAGAAGATGGATGATTGCTTGTAAAAGTTTTAATGTTACATATCTTTTTGCTGACAGTTGTTGACTATTGCATATTTCACATTCATACAGTCTTCGTTTTATCAGCCTTCATTAGTGATTAGAAGAACGTGTTGCTGTAGGGATGTATCGTTTTTTACCGTTGATTGTCTTGTTGGTCTTCACCTAGTGGAGGTGAATTTTTTCTCAGGTTTGTTGGAAGCAGTGAAAGAATGACAAGGTGATCGGAGGTATCCCTTTAAATGGAAAGTCTTGGCCTTCAACGCGTTTGCTTTGACGCAGAGGACAGACCACCCCCTTCATACTGGAATAAGGAAGCTCTTAGCGATACAAACCGACAGCGGAATGATAGTTCTCGGTCGCAGGGAGGCACGTCATGTGCAACAACTGTTCCGAAGGTTTCGAAAATTGATCCTCAAGGTTTGCAGCGTTAAATCTTACGACGATTTCATTAGCAATCATTCATTCTTTACCCATCTTTGCTCACATAATAGAAAAGACTAAAGAAAAAGGCGTATTTCAACACATTGAGGTTTCTCATTTTTCTTGAAAATTTCGATCTTCTCTTGTTTAATTACTTTTCACTGGGTGCAACGATCATATAATATTGGTGAGATGTAATTACCTTTGTGGAACATCAATTGGGATATTACGATCGACATTACTTGCGTCAGCATTACTTTAATAATCTCTTTGTCGGCTTGGGCTGATATATAAATGGGGAGAAAACGTTTGGAACGCATCTATGGAGTTGAATGTTGCCGTAGGGCAAGAAGGTTGATGTAATCACTGAATGAATGCCGAAGAATTGCTGATTACAGAATGGTTAAAAGCGCCTGAGTTTGTGCCACGTTCAAGGAAAACACTTGCTGAATCGTTTCGAAATGATAATATTCCTTTCGACAACAACTCAATTCCGAACTATCTACCGGATACTCCAATGATGCCAACTAACGGATTTACGAATATACCTGAGCCGACGGCTCCCTACTCATCGATACCAACTATCATCGATGTGCCCCAACCAGTTTTCCCTCCTCATGGTAATGTTGCTTTTTTGGTTGAATTTGAAAGCTATAATTGCTGTATTCTTTCCCTTTCATTCACACATCACCTTTCAATTTCAATTCAATAAATGCATGTTAAATAATCTGTTGAATTGACATCCTTCCAAGGCAGTTGTTTGAAACGGCCGTTACATATAGAATCACTTCTAATATATATATATATATATATATATATATATATATATATATATATAATTGTTCTAGATCTAGTTTGCCCGTTTCCGACTAGCCCATCCGGTAAATAGCACGCATTAACCGTAATCAACTTTTATTTATCTCGTTCTGAAGAGATGAACTCATTTCTATGAAGAAAGTGATAAGATCGGAACACTAAGCTACAATCCGAACAGCTGGCAGTTTTCATTTTTATTTCAACTAGTGGATCGCTAAGTGCCCTGTTCTATCATAGGGTTTGATGAGAGCGAACTGAAGAAGACGGATGAGAGGGAAACGTTAAAACATTCGAAACATTTTTCAGGTGCAACAGGATTTCCAATGGCACAACCGGCGCGCTATCCATTACCACGACCGGTTGGTCTCATGCGTTTCCCTGTGCCACGTATTGCTCCTACACCATTCCTCATCCGTCCACCTCTTGGACTTGTTCCACCTGGATATTCTGCTAATATCACTCAAATTAATGGTTTGTTCCCTCATTTTTTCCGTTGGCTCTTCCGCTGAATGCACTCATTTGTTTCTTTCTTAAATGACCTTGATGAACCTATATTTTGACGAAGTGGCAAAAATATTTCATAACACCAATATTGTGGATTAAGATCGTTCACAAAACCGTTATAATGAAGAAAGTATGCTTATTTGCACGTTGTATTACTGGTATATGCTGTGAGAATTTAGTGGTATTCATAGTGGTTGCTATTCATGAATTTAAAGATGAGTTTCTTGTAGCCAAAAAAGTTTGCAATGGAAGGTAATTCAAAAATTAGTAAAACGTTTCAACTTTTCCCAACAGTATTGCGTTGAAGCTTTGTAAAGCAGCATCATCGTTTCATTTTACTGCCACAATTTTTAATGGTTATTCAGAAGTATTTACAATCAGAGCGACACACAAGCAAAGGTTAACGTAGCGCATCCAAGAAGAATGCACGAAAGCCTTTCTTTGAACTATCTCTTCCTGAAAACCTCTTAGAAGTGCCTTTCCATCTTCTGATTGTCACCGCCGAAGGTCTAATGGTATAGCTATCACCATCAACCAACATCTTCCAATGTGCATGATGTTGTCAGGATCAAGGGCGAAGTTGAATGAGACTGCTGTCTAGCAGGTGTTTATTTGTTTGGCCGTTTGCATTCCCGTAGATGTTTTCCTTCGTTCTTTTTTACCAAAAATTATTCCACTATCGCCGTCAAATTTTTCTGGCATATATTTGATAGGCTTTCGTTCATTCACTTTACGATATAGATTTCGTGACAAATTTTATTGATTCACTGCAATGAATTTGTAATTTTTCAGCGGGCATAGGGCCACCAATCCCAGCGCTGGTTCTCAAAAAGAAACGACGTAAGCGTCATAGACGGCTGAAGGAATTCGTTAACAATCAAACAGAGGTATTGAAATCAACTGAAATTCTCCTTTAAAATCAAATGTTAAATCTCATTTTATTTCTAAATTTATGCTTCGTCAATGCGCATTTGCTCACGCGGAGTGATGTTTATTGACGAAAATTAGCCACTTCTCATCGAATCGGTTTTCTATATTTTTTAAAAACTCTTAACGTGCGGAAAAACTAGCCTTATATCATTAGATCGGTACTGGTGCTAATGGCCCCATTAAGTTTTTGATTATTTTTCATCTGGCGATGGTCTCCGTTAATACATTCATTCGTGTATACTTCAAATCCATGTATGTTCGATCCTAAATAAGAAACCATATGTTGTGGTCATGGAGGTTAAATAGCGAAGAAAGGGAATGGAATGGGGTGTTATTTATGGCTAATATTAAATAAAATTATTGTTCATTATTAGCCATTTTATCGTTCCTAATGTATTTGTAAGTGCTGGCATTCGAAAGTTTCCATCGTTCGTGCAATTCATTAGAACACATCATTATCTCTGATGTATTTGTGACTATTTAACAAAAAATGTGTAGTAATTCAAAAAACAGTAATTTTCTATCGATTTCATATTTCAGACAGCCTTTTCGATTGCTTTCATTCAACAATAATACCCCTAGTTATTGATCCTCCTAAATATAGGAAATCGACTTATTTAATCCCCGTCTAGTTACCAAAAACATTCACCATTACCACCATAATGAGACTGGAATTCTCGATGCATCCAAAAAATATTTTCGTAATTTGTTTTTGATTCTATCAGTTGGTGCTGAATTTACACACAGCGGTATGTTGTGAGTGAGTCGTATTGATTTTGCTTGTTAAGAACAAAGCTTCATCGAGCTCTGCACATCCAGCCGATCCGAACGGTTATGCCAGTGATGGAGACGAGATTTCAACGAGAGAATCGACTCAAATACGACAACAGGTTGCAGCCTCAGAGCCAGACCTCTCGAAGGTTGTTGACTGAGGATGAAAATTTCACAGTCCTGCCTCTTTATCGTACAGTCCTAGGTCATATTTAAATAATCTGCAAGCAGTATACCATCACTGATTAATGTTGTCGATGTTGTTTCATTAGATGACGGTGAGGTGCAAATCCTGAAATTTACACCGACCATATGTAGTTGCACTTGATCGATCCGTCATTGTTATGTGTTTTGTAAGATGGGCGATAGAAGTGAACTTCTCAGAGTAGAATAATAAACAAATTCAGAAGTCTTTTGCGCCAATGAGATCTCTTTTTGCGAATTTAGACTGTCTATCTGCCACAGATATCGTCATTCATAAGTTGTTTAGTTTTTAACGATGTAAATAAAAAACATTTGATTTAAAGCGGTGAAAATGCTGCGAATCGCGTTTTATTTATAGGGTACCACTTATAAGCAACCATCTGAGGAATCGGGCAACATTGAAGGAAGTCTACTGCGTGGATCATGTCCCGACCTTTCGGATTCTCAGCTTCAGTTATGGGACAATCTTCTTGTGAGTCATAGCATTCACTATCGTTCCCAATTTTTTAAAGGTTCTTATTGTTGTCATTGATAGATCGTCTATCGCTGCAGATAATAGGCATCGCTTGAGGTGAATAGGAGCTTAATGTGCTGTGTTTTCCATCCGTCGATAGTTTTCTTTTGGTTATCATTTGAAAAATTAGTATAGAATATTTTGGTCACCACTTATATTTTGAAAGCTTTAAACGATGCATACATAATTATTGCGGTAATAATGTTGGAATTTTAAAGCTTCGTTTTTTTATGAATTGTTTTCAGTTTAACGCAGTGGTCGATGAACAACAACGATTAGACAGCGAAGCATCAAGCTCACTTCAGGATCGCTCTAATTCACGTTCAGGTCAGTGTAGATCCATATTGGTAATAAACTATGAAGTCAAAAAACTATAAATAAAGTTGTCGTTTTGAATTTTAACGTTTGTATCTGTTCATTCATTCATATAGTTCAACGGCAACTCCTTTACACGACATCAAATATAATTTTTTAGAATGGCTTATTCTCCCTTTCCTCCACTCATTTCCCCTTCTCTCTCTCCCCAGCAAATTTCCATCTGTGGGCCTCATTTCAGAAAATCACAGCTGTGTTCATCGAAGTTGAAGAATATTTTGACCTTTGATATTCGGTGATTTAAGTTATTGAAATTTACGAAAAAGATGCGGAGACGCTTCCAAATCTTCCACCACAGGAACCAACCACTATAACAGTGACGTCATAATTGAGAAAAAAAAGTTCGCCTAATGTCTTATGGTTTCGAGTAAAGTCCAGAATTGACTGCATTACAGATTGTAGTTTTTACTACTCGAAATGTTATCTAGAAGCAGTAAAAAAAAATGCAGAGCAAAATGTTGAAACAAAAAGGTTGCAGCCGTGGGAATATGCAAATTAGTGCGCTATCTCATCGATTTTCCCAAACATTACGAATTATGATAGATGAATTCTTGATTTCACGTTGTAAAAAAGCAACAAATTCCCGATAAGATTAAATGCGCTGCATTCATTTCGAGGTGTGTTTCTCTCGTTGACTGAACAATGCTATTACACTACTATTGCAACAGAACTTACAACATTCTCTTCTTTTTTTTAAAAATATCCTTTGCAAATTTTTGTGAAAGTGCTCGTGTTTACGTGTGTTAATCTGTATATGAGCTTCACTATGCAGATCGATTGAAATTAGCCTTATGAAATTTGTTAGATGATTTCGCATGAAAATATACGATTTCAGTCAAAAAAAAAAAATCGCTAGACAATTTTATCTCTCATAATTTATTGAATCTCGTAGATTTTAGAGGCTGTTAATCAGCTCTACTTGTTAAGTACAGGTAATTGTTAAATGTTGAATAAGTTGGCCGAACGCTTCCATCCGTATTCACTACTAATATTTCAATATTTATTATGGGCAGAGTTTCATATAAAAATATCGTGTTTATTGCATATTTCGAAGCGCTCAACAGGTGTGTTAGTATATGGGAATTCATTCAGGTGAAACAGATAAGCACGGTTGTAGGCGTCAAATTGTACGTGACTTTTACTAAAGGAAACTACTACAATTACCGTTCTTGTTTGTAGTGTTTTCCTTTTCATATAATATTAGCTGCTCCTTATTGGCAAACGAAATGAGTGCATAGAATTCTCTATGAAAATGAGTGAAAGGCATTTCTCACTCAGTGGGCAATCTGCTTTTACTTCTATATTCACGAAAGAGTATTCAGATGGTCGGACACATATGGAATATGAGGTTGCCTCACGAGCAGTATTATCGGCAATGGATTCTGCACTACACGTTGATGGAATATGCTCAAAGGAAATTAGGCGACTCGATAAACAACTTCAAGGTAAAAACGATTTACTAATTCGCTGAAAAGTTCTCTCTGATTGATGAAAACGTTGAAATTTTCAAATTTTAAATTTTTACTTCAAAGGTGGGGATGTTTTTTCAAGCAAAAATGCAATTAATATTCGGGGTCAGAAGTCATGAAATAAATTCGACAATTTATAATCGTTGTGTTGCAAGAAGCAATAAACGAAATCAACACACTAATCAACAATGAAAACTATAAACATGTGTTTCTTGCTTGTTTTTTTTTTTCTTCAGAAATGTTCCTAACATTTAATGATTTCTTCAAGAAGTCGTAAATGACTTTTTTTAGAAGAGAAAAACGGTGAGTATGATAATTCTTGAGATATTTATCGCTTAATCTATTTAGAAAACTTTTCTTTTCTCCTCAAGATTTTAAGAAAAGTTCCTGGAGGGTAATGTATTTTCTTATTTTAAAAAAAAATTATTGATGGAGTTTTATTGGGTTGTTTTAATTTCAAAAATTTAAATAGGCAAAACGATAGTATGCTTCATTTCAGATGTATAGAAACAAACTTTGTTTTCACGTTATGTAATAGAAAGCGGATAACGGAAGGATTGCAAAGAAATGGAGTTCCTTTTAGGTGGAAATTTATCTCCTTTGGCGGTTTAGAGGTGGTGGGGTTATTTGAGGAGAGAGAGAGTTCATTCCAGGATCGGCAGTAAGTAATGCATATGCGATCCGCCAATTTAAGGAAAAGTAATGGAAGATTCGTTTTGTGAGGATCATCTAATACAACGTCTAAGAGAAAATGACGAGAATCGTTTTGTTGATTCGCCTGCATCAACAACGAAGAGCCTCAAAGCTGAAATCGAAGAATTGTCATTCAGGCCCACAATTTCGGTATTCTTTTTCTAATTATTTACTGCAGCAAAAAAGAAAATGCGATGAGAGCTTTTAATCATAATAGTTCCATTTTGGATCCTCATAGTCTACTTACCTATATATTACTGCATCGTTAGTCTCATACTTCAATACTTATTGTATACTTCAGTTACTCACATATTCCCAAATGCTTCAATTACATGCCTTTTAGTTACACACCTCAGTCACTCGATCATTATATATATATATATATATATAAATATATATATATATATATATATATATATTCATTATTGCACAGTATTTTAATTCTGGCATTATTTGTTTGGTTACTTATTTAATGAAATTGAACAACTTTTGCAAGTAACTGAATTGTAATTCTGTTTGTATCGTAGGAGAAACGTTTTCTTCAAAAGTACTATACTTTAATCGATATTCACATAATATAAATACAATCGGCGAATTAGAATTTCAATTAGAAATGATTTCAACATGAGCGCTGTGCATTTAAATCTATTTATTAGAATTGCAATTGTTCGTTGTGGAAATTGTTTCATAGGTGATTATCTGAATTTATAGCAATACGGATATCCACAAGCCAATCCAATGCGTGTTCATATGGCAACTTTCAATCCGGAATATAATACCACCTCTTCATCGATTGTCGATAGAAAAGATGTTTGTCATTAGTGCTATTTTCCGTTTAGTATCGTTACTAGTCGTAAAGTTCATATAGTTTAGTCATTCTCATTTATCATACAATAGAAACTGAAAAGTTTCAAATTGGCCAATAAGTTTCATCATAGAATATCGGTATTATTATTTGTTCTTTTGAGAATATCATCGTTAGGCAAAGCTTCTTCTAAATAGGGCATTATTCGACTTCTTATCAAATATGCGGCTAGCTAAAGAGATCAGGTATGTAGCCCACTTCCTCGGAACAAAGGAAACACGAAAGTATAAAGATACATGAATCATAAAAAAATATTGGTGGAAAAAAAGAGGGGATAAAAATTGTAAGATAGGGCGAAATATATTGATGAATTTATTTTAGGGTTATGTGGAGGATTGTTTCGAGGGAATGCATATTCGCGTCAACACTTTTGATGAGGGCGATGTAAGTTGCATCGCTTTGTATTGTCTCATTGATTCGTTACTTCCACTCATAATTCCCATTGTTATTTCTAACCAATTTAAATTCCTGCCAGGCTATCATTTCCATTTTAATTATTCTTTATATAGTCGATTATTTAATTAATTGTTGAGACGGCGAAATTTTTTGCAACTTAATTTTATTAGCATTTATTAGAGAATAATTGTCCGAGTTTCGAAATGAAATCTTTTATTGATCGTGAATAAAAGAGACAATTTATTCGAATTTTATTCTATCGATAGAAAACTCCTACTCAAAAAATTATTCGTTTTATTAACAACAAAATTTCCTTATGTGGAAAAAAATTTTTTTTAGTCATTACACAATATGTTATGTTGTGATAATACTCTCGACAAGTGCAGATAAACTTTTCATCTTAACAAAAGTTTTTTGTCAGCAATAAAAAAGAATTCTTGTCAACTTTAAAAAAATATTTCTCATCTGTGATGGGAATTTTTTTCATTTATTTATCTTGCCAGATTTATTTTATTCTATTTTGCATAAATTTTATTTTGCATATAGGTACGAAAAACATTCAGTAACTCTAATTTTTATGCAAATTTTTGAGCATATTTAATTAGAGTTCTTCATATTATTCGTTCACTTTTTTACTTGATTGAGTAGTAAGCAGTAAAGAATTTGAATTTGAATACTCAACGTTTACAAGTATTCGCCATTTATGAAACGTTTAAAATTATTGTTAATTAACGAAAGAAAGTAGCAACACCACAGTCGATAACGAGAGTTTCTTTAAATAGGCAAATTTAATTTGCAATACATTTTTTATGGGGATTAATTCTGAAAGAGTAATGAAGTTAATAAAGGAGTGCCGTTAAACTGTGAAAAGTAAGCCAGAAATTATAACGCTTTGTGCGAATAAAACTTCATCTCATTCGTATAAAGTTTACCTACACATTTTATTTGACTATACAATTTCAATTCAATATCATTTTCAATGTTTTGAAGAAAATGGATTATTTGCCACATTATTTTCTTTGTTAGGTCTACCATGGTACTATCATTTTTCCTGATAGGTCTATTTGCTGATGCTTTTTGTCATTTTTTAATAGCCATATCTGAGGAAAAATCTGTTGAGAGAAAAAACGAAGTGTAAAAGCATTCCAGATGAGATGGCATAATGAGCAATTGATTTCACATGGTAACAAAATAAAATATTGTAGAGTGGTGCTTTCATTATTTTCACTGATATGACCGCATAAAACTGCCACAAAAAGCGCACTTTTGCATCGCTTCAACCGGCATAAATTGGAAATCCGACCATTATGGAACAAATAAAAATTTTGACATTTTTAGCTATCTAAATCTCATTTTAAGTGACGGATCAATACGAAAGATGATTTATGAAACCTAGTCTATGATGTATGTTATGTTTATCATATTTCGTAATTTTAGCTTTATTAGTATTCAAGACTGCCCAACACATAGATAGACACATATATGCATAGACGCAGACATCAAGTTTGCATAGTGCGCTTTTGCAAAGCGAATTAGGAGAAGTGCGTACAGATTTGACCGTCAAACCTAATCGAATATTTCCCATGGCGTTTACAGACTTGAAGAAAAAGCTTTTTGAAAATTTCGCGGAGTTTTATTTGCCGAGTGACGTGAGATGATCATGAACATTGCTCATTTTAACATTTACTAGGGCATTTGTTTTTTTTTTTTGGAAACGGAAAGTGATACATGTTTGCAAGTGATTGAGAATAGAATGAAAATTCAGCGAAAGGTAGATAGGATAGGAGTTGGATGCGGGTGATGGTGGAAGAATGTGAAGACGATCAACAAATGGCCAAAGGTCTGCAGAACTTCCCAGTAAGGTGTTTAACTCAAATCGGCCTTTAACCTCAACAAAAACGTTTTCTCGCTCACATTATATAGCAGTTAATCTAACTTCCTAGCGTTATATTCATTCACGCGATGCTTCCGTACGAATCTCATAGAGGTGACCTACACATCGCATAAATGGGGCTAAAAATAACGCAAAAACATCTGCAACGCAAATTGCAGAAGTATGATGCCATAGTTGAAATAAACTAATAGCCGGTGGCGTTCTATTTGCATACTGGTGAGTCTGGAAGATAAGCAACGTCCACTAAAAAAAAAAAGTACGATATGTCCTGTTTCGTTGCCCGTTGCTTACAATGTAGCTGCAAGAAATTCCTGAATTATCTGCGTTTCTTTTTCACGGATGAGCACAACACTTCCCATTTCCCTTTCTGTTACTCAATGTCTGTGGGCTTAGTTTGTGGATTTGATGCTCTGGATTCGAATTACACAATGTTGGGAAATTTTCAATTTTTTTTGAACTTTTAGTAAGCCATTTTTCAGAGATCAATTTTTTCACATATTTTTATCGCCTGCGTCATTTGATTGTGCTACCTGATTGCCTATGCAAGAAATGAAAAATCCTTCAAAATTTCACATATTTTTTACAGAACTAATGCGCTTTCTTCAAGTTTTATGCTGCAGCCGTGCTTTAAAAAGTACTGCATTCCTTGGGAGACTTTCTGATAATTCAGTTTTGATGAAATATAAAGTCATCCCTATTTAATGAATGAGTACATACAATTAAAGCGAAAATGAATATTTCCACGTTATTCGACCAAATTTCCGATGCCGATGTTTTTTTTTCTTAAAGTTTCACGGTTGTTTTCAATTCGAATGATCAATTTCAGGAGCTGGCACTATCGGATTCAGAATTGCCACAACCATCTCGATTTCAGCAAATTCAATGGGCGCTGCAAAGAGGCAAGAAGCATTACGAGAGACTCGTCCCACCGGAAAGAGTCTGCTGCACGTTAATGTAAAATATGTGCAGTATGTTGATTTGCCCGAGAATTACATTTGCAAAGCAATTTCCTTTTCGAAGTCGATCAACGTTTATTGGTCTCTCGACAGTTAATATAATTTCCGACCCCCCTCCCCCCTCCACATCCCCCTCCCCTTACCCTCACTTCACTATCCCATCAACGGTTTTGTTAAAACCGTCAATTCATAAGTGTACAGTCAGGTTTTATATCTATTTCCACAATTTTTTTAAACATGTGAGCCTATGACACATCACTAATTTCAAAGGTCGAATTTCACATCGGAAAATTTTTATAGTGGCCACCGACGTTTGAAATTTTCGAAACTTGCAATTCCATTTAGGTTAATCACGATAATCAACCATCGATATCTACCTGTTGAAACTAATCAAACTATTAAGCAGAAAATAATTCCTCCAGAAAATGAAATTATTTCTCCACCGCAGCAAATATCTACCTAATCTAGGTCATTTCCGATTTCATTTTCAATGTAAACACAGGTGTGTCTGAGCAACAAATTAAAAATCGATTAGCTTTTTGAAGGTAACAATGAGATTAATACGGGCATATGAAATGTGGAACTTATTACTTAATGCAAACATCGAATGCTTTTATTTGTTGCTTATACCATTTTCAACATAATGCATCATCGACATACATTTCTTTCGATTTTTTCATTTATTTGCTTAGAAGGACGATTGGTCCTTAATGCAGTTTTTTTTCTTTTTTTTGTTGTATTGATTTATTCAATTGTTCAACGAAATGCCTTTGTAAAATTAGGTCAGTCTTTGAAAATTCAAGATGTGCATTAACAATTCTTCATTCTTTTTTCCTTTTTTTTATGCAAAATGCTTTTGACAATTTTGAATAAGCTTTAAAGTGGTGAGTGGTCAGTACTACCCACTGACCATCGTTTTATATAATTGCTGAACGAAGAAAAATTCAATTTTTAATAAATTTAATTGAATTTCAATTGCGTCATACTTTTTTTATTGTAACCGTCGGTGTGATTTCCACAATAAGTGATTTCAATTCTTTTCAATTTTTTCCAACATTTAAATATAGAATCATGTATGTTTTTTGAAAAATGGCTATGATTCAAATTTTTTGTTCATTTTTTTCAATATGATGCAATAGGAATTCAGCGAATTTCATTTTTCGATATAATTTGTCATCAAAATGTGGCTCTTTGTTTTAAGCATATTATTATCAACATTCGACTCTGTTAAAGACTCTCTGTCGTCGTAATATTAACGTTGAGATACTTTCATTTACTGTGAAGTAATAAGATTATGAGAAGAACACATCTATCTGCCTATCGAAAAAAAATCTTTTTTTTTCTAGATTAAAAAAAAACTAATAATTACTTATAATTGGTGCCTTTTCCCAAAAACTCCATGAAATTGCCTTATTTTAGTCTTCCAATAAAATTTATTATACATACAGGCCATTGATACCGGAAATTAAAAAGGTGATAGTGATTTAATAGAAAGTTCTGTTAAGCTCTCTCACAGCGACAGATTTTCCGCTAAAAAAGGGAGCAGATTCAGTCCAAGTTTGCTGGAATACTATGGAAAATTGCAGCATAAAAAAAATGAAAACTGCGCAATTTTGCATTACGTTCAAACTTTCTGCTTCAGAAAATTCAAATAAGAGGAAACTTTTTGTCGAGGATGAGATTTGTTATCTGTTGAAACGACATCGTTCTTGCCACTTTGATGATGTCGCGTTTTTCATTAAAATGTTTTCGATTGTTTTCTTGTTTTATTATAAAGCGTTTGCATTAAATGCAGTTACCAATACAAGTATCACCGGAAGTTGTCGTTTGGGAATGAAAGTAAGATACCTGTGGAGATATTACAGGTGCGAGTGAGAGTATTACTCTATCGGATAATGCAATGTCATTTGAGTGTTAACTTTATAATATTCAACATGTTTTTAAAGTGCCAGCCGATGAAGTTGATGCACAGATGGTGTGCAACAATAGGCTGGCACTAATCGTTTTGTTCACAGGCTTGCAACAACTGAACAATGTTATTTTGCATTGCAGTATAACGCAGCAATCGCATATCAATGTGACCAAATTCCATAATCATATTGCAAAAGATTGCTTACATTCATTATCCTTCTGAAGGTCAGGCGGTTTTATAAGTGGGAAATCACCGCTTTCAATAATTTGGGGGTGCGGTCGAGCAACTGGCAACTATTTTTTGAAATGCATACATACATTAACATGCGTTCCATATTCTTTGCTTTTAGTATTCCATTTCAAAACGTCTCCTCTTCCCGCTCCCTCCCACTCCCCCTCCCCTCCTTCCCCCGAATGTGTACCGACTTGGGGGTTAGTGAATATCATGAGATCTGCCTGCCTTCCTGCCTCATCTTCAATATAAGCCTCTTCATCAGTATAACATGAACCTTTCTCACCGTCCCGTTCAGTAAACATCCGTTCCAAAATTTAGCGAACAGCGTCAATAAACTTATTCAAATGCTCTCGACCCTAATACACATCGATTTTTAGAAATCATGGACGCAATAAGCTCATGGGCTTGTGAATGAGAAAATACGACAGTTCATTACCGTAGAAAACAAAGATAATTTCAAGGTTAGAAAACAAGAACAATTTCAAGGTTAGAAAACAAGAACAATTTCAAGGTAAATTTCAAGGTTAGAAAACAAGAACAATTTCAAGGTCATGCCATGCATTGCAGCGTGGGCAGCGTTTACGAGTACAAACAGAAACAACTTGACCCGAACGGAGGCACTTGCGGCATAGATTGAGTTCGGTAACACGTCATCGTTTTTGTTCAAGAGTGGTACATACGAGGCAGTAATTGGAGAGATCTCGCCCACTGCAGAAGGCACATTTAATAAGTGAAGCTCTTAGGCATGATTCGGGTGGTCTCGGGGCCGAGGTGCGATTTTCGGGTGGAACTGCATGCGAGGGGTTTCTCTCTGGTGGCCTTCGTAGCGAGCAGTGGGTGGTGGGACGGGCACTTTTACTGGCGTATAGAACAGTGCTCGTAGAGAGGAGAAGGTTTGACCGTGGTTTGAATAAGATGAGGAAAAACCATGTCCGTCTGAGGCGCCGATAGTCAGATAGGTTGGAAACACGCGGATATATCTTTGCGATATCCTTGACAGCGGTGCAAATCTCTTTCGTTGTCCAGGAAGGATTACGTTGCTTTTCTTGGGCTAGCAGGAATCGAATATTTGAGGGGAGTTTGGACGTGATCACGTCTTAAATAAATAGAGTTTCGATGGTCTCTTGTGCAGCAGTTAGTTGGCGAAGTATTCGTTCGCATGCTTTCAGATCTCGTCAGTGGTTGGTGGTTCTCAGGGCGCTTAACTGACTTCTTAGTTGCGCCCTCATTTCTCCTACATCACCATGTGCATTTCGAACGGCTTGCTTAATGAGTGGATAATTTTGGGGGATAAGAGAGCATCCTTTGAATACTTCTGCAGGTAGACTTCGAAGGGTATTTGCTAAATTGGATACTTTGACAATATCGGGAATGCTAGTCTGGTCCACAAGAGCTTCAAATAATGGCCAAAACTCAATAAACTCTGTCGCACTACCTCCAAATTTTGGCAGCTGTACGAAACGACCGACTGATGCCATCGAAGTACTAGGCGGTTGTATATTGGCAGCAGATTCGTCGCGGTGTGGCAAAAGAATCTCAAAATCTCCTCGATGAAATTTTAATGGAGTGAGCATTTGATGAACAACTTCGGCTGTTTGCAGCAGTCATCGGAGGTTGGTAGCCATTGCAGGATACTGAGATGAGTCTTCAGTGGTAAGTGGTTTTCACCCGGTGGTGATGAATGTTTGCCATTCACTGAGTGTTTGGTTGAGCGACTATGTTTTAGTTTCAAGCAATTGAATATGGGGTCCAAGATTACGAAGTTGAATACGCATTTCTGGGGCGATATCTACAAATGGTCGAATTGGGATTATTTGCTTGAATTTTTTCTGCATTTGTTTATTGAAACGACTGATTAGTGCACCCCGCATCCACAGAGTCATAGCATATCACAGTGACACCTGTTAATATGAAGGAATGCTGCATATGGATCAGTTTAAGAGAACACATTATTTACGGATAAGAAACGTATTTCGATTACAACATTTTGCTTTGTAGGAAACCTACACCCACACGCACACCCACATTCATACGCACACCACAAACCACTCCACACTAACACCACATCCACGCTCAAATCCACGCTCACACCCACACTCGCAACAACACCCACACAGACACCCACACTCACACCCGCATCGACACTCACGCCCACATGCACATCCGCAACTACACCCACACCCATATATGCTCCACAGCCATACCCACACCCACACCCCCAACAACACACACTCAAACCCATCCCATACACACAGTATCAACCACACCCACACACACACACCCACAGTCTTACCCACACCCGCACCGACACCCAGACTGACACGCACACCCACAAACTTATTTATACCCACGCCTAAACCCACCCCACACCACACCCATACTCCTGCCCACACGAACACCCAACCCACATAAACACCCACACCCACGCCAACATCCACACCCACACCTACACCAACACCTATAGCCACACTCAACCTACACCCACATCCACAAGAACACCCACACCCACAAAAACGCCAAACCCACACCAACATCCAGACCCACATCTACACCACCGCCTCCACACCCACCCCACGCCCACACTCGCAACCACACCCACACTCACGCCCGCACAGACACCCAGACCGACACACCCACCCACACCTGCATTCACACCCTCACATCCACACCCAAACCACCCTCGCACCCATACAGCACCTACACACACAGACCCACGGCAGCATCCACGCTCACAAATGTACCAACAACCACGTCCACACCCACATCCACAGCTACACCAACACACACATTCACCAGACACCCACACCCACACTCACACCGACTCGCACACCCACGCGCCAATACCAACACTGACACCCACATCCACACCACACCCATACCCATGCCCAAACCCATACCTACACCCACACCCACGCTAACAGTCACACCCAAACCGTAAAGAACGCCCACACCCACACCCGCACCCACACAAACATCCACACCACATCAATACCCACGCCCACACAAACACGCACACACACACCCACGCCTCATCCACACCCACATCTTCACCAACAGCAACATCCACATAAACGCTCACACCTGCACTCAACCCACACCCACCCTCACGCCTGCGATTAACTCATACCCACAACCACGCACACATTAACACAAACGCACCCACTCCACACCCACTCTCGCAACCACACTCACATTCGCTCCATCCTGACACCCCTACCCGCACCGACACACACATCCACATTCACACCCACACAAACACCCATACCCACACCCACACCCACGCCAACCCCCACGCCAACCCCCACACCCACACGCACCGACACCCACGCCCATACCCACACCCACACTCGCATCCACACCCACACAAACCCACTCCACACTACACCCATACCCATACCCACACGAACACCCACACCCACATAAACACCCACACCCACACCCACACCGACTCCCGCACCCACACGCCCATAGCCACACTCACACCCACATCCACACCATACCTATACAAATATCCAAAACCATAGCCACACCCACACCCACTGTGCTCGCAGGTGTGGGCGTGGGTGTGGGTTGAGTGTGGGTGTGAGTGTTTGCGGGTGTGGATCTGGGTGATGGTGCAGGTGTCCTTTTACATTTATGCAGTATTGCGGCAAATGAAAGCCCAGTTTGTTATGGAGGATGATTTTTGAAAATGAAATATGCGAACTTCCGGTAAGAAGAATAATAAAGTTGGTTCTAATTTGAATAATTGTTGGTGAGANGGAGATTCTAGGGGGTGGGGAGGTGGGGAGGGGAGGGGAGGGGTTACTACCATTATGACGCAGGGTGTCGTCTTCATCACTGTTGACATGTTGAGGTCGGGACCTAGCGGCAAGCGCCCTTTTGAAGAGATGGGCACGGCGAGCCGTAATACGGTGACGTACGTAAAACTTCCGAGCTTTACTTACTGCCACCTTTCGGAAACCCATCTTACACGTCAGCCGCGAACCCATCGGCAGCCCTAAAAATTTTAGCTGCTATCCGACGGACGTGTTGCAGAATCAGTTAATTAGCTTACACTAGCCATTTCAGTGTTGCGCTTAACTTTGTAGCCTTAAGGAAGATTGTGTGGTATAGGAGTGGGAAAGTGAGAAAGTCGTGCTCCTAATAAGGGCCGCTGACTTTATCAGGAGGTAGCAGGGGTAAAACGTCTTTCCTGGTACCAAAGACGATACGAAATACCATTTCCAGCGAAAAGCTGATGCCAACTGCTTATTTACAATATAGACATTTTGTAATGGGTGCTATATCGCCGTATCAATGTTGCTGAAGTTTTTGTCATATAGGTTCGATTAAAATGGTAAATGCTCAGTGCCAACAAAATGATTCAGTGGGACCTCTTCCTATTCGTAGCATTCATTGCTGCTTCATTTGATATGCTTAATTATATGTTCTCTTCATAGTATCATTTTCGCCTGTTTCGACGATTTTTCCGTTCCGATGAAGTTGTAAGGGATTTCGAAGGAAATTCTTTTACGAGACGACCACTTATTGACTCATGTGAGGTTAGCTCAGTGATATACGTTTTTTCTCTGCTTCTGTGCTTGTGTTTTTTGCAAACCTGTTACTTATTGTTACAGCAGTGCTAATAGTGAGAAACTTTAAATATCTTTTACACTGTCACTGGATGCATCCCATTAGATCTCGTGTTATACATCCCATGTAGTATTAAAGATCTCGAAAAACGATTTCATCAGCACATCTGGCTGATACACATCGATACCTTCTTGAACTCTCATTTATGTTATCTAACACCTCCCTCTTACATTCAAACATTTTTTCAATTGCTATGACGCCTTTATGCCTTGATGACTTTGTAAAATTTTCTTCAGGTAGTGGCAGTTTTTCTAATATACCTCAGCCATTTATGCCTCACAAGTGATCATCATGCTATATTAATAACAGGAATTGCGTCTTTTCATTTATAAACACCGTCATTGTGATATATACTATGCACTAGATTGGTTGCTTGTGAGTTTATACCAACTGCTTGTTTTTTTCTTCCTCTCTTCTCTTCCTCCCCCCTCTCCTCCATCTTGTATTTGTTTCGGGAAGTTTATTCGCCCCTTCTGAAATCATCTCTGCGCCTTCACCAATAAATCATATGCGAATTGTTGCGTAAATATACTACTGGCTCAAACTTTGCAAGCACAACTTCTAGGGCGCTAGGGGAGTACTGCTGTTATGAGATGTACTATGAGAGATGAAATATTATGAGATGTGATGAAAAACTACTTCCTACAACCTTCTAGTGAGGCATTCCTCCCTCAGCTATGTGAAACATTATAGCAGGTACAATGACGTTGCGAACATTTCCAGCCTGGAAGGGGAGAGGGGAATAAAAAATTGAAGCAATACGATTTCAAAAATGAAGCATCGCACGAACGAAACGATTCTATTTTTAGGCCTTTTGAGGCTTAATTTCAGTCAAATTAGCTCAGGATTAGCCAAAGGTTCAAAAGTCAAATCGAGTTCTACAGTTAAACCATGTCTTCACCAGTGGGGAAAGGATCTCTTCGCTTTTCTTCCGTTTTGATTACAACCCTAAGTATTCCTCATACGTTTGAACAAAAGGTTCAAGTTCTAGGTCTTTCATTTCTCTGAACTTTCGAACATCTTTCTTCTATTTGAATGCAATCTTCTGCTTTTCTCATTTTTCGGCAATTTCTACTCGAAAGAAACTTTCAATTCAATTGGTCAAGCTTCCTCTACGCGCTTAATTGTATTGTTTTTGCCTGTTTATTTATCCTTTTCTCACATTTTGGTCTGAGTGGTGGTTCGTGAATTTGAATTGATGTCTCTCAAAACGGCGATTCCGTTACAGTGCTTTTGCGATGTGGATTTAGCTTCGTTTTGGTGCCCTCTATAACCCATCTAGTTCAATTTGAGGATTACCCGTTGCAGATGGGACATTCGTCATTCAAGTCTAATATTTGATTCGTCTATGTTGTTATATTTGTCAACCGGTGGCACCTCGATCCTTTAGCGGAGCGAATTGACCGTTGAATGGGAATCGACCGTTGAAGTTTTGCAAAATTCGTTCACTGAGTTCACTGCGGTAAAATTCGCTAGAAACCGTGAGAGATGTATTACATATAAGCTGTTGGTTTTATTTTTAATAAATAAGTTAGAAGCATGCTGAGGATGTGCTATGCGAGAAGGACATTGAAAAATGTTCACGGTGACTCCACGAGCAAAGATTTGTATTGGAAGGGAGGTGTTTATATGGCGGTCGTGTGAGACTTGTATTTCTCGTCGTTAGTGGTTTATTTTGGTTGTTCTGGCTATGTTATATTCACTAGTCTAATTTTAATTCCCTTTATTTAATTTTTATACTTTCGGTAATAGTTTATTTATGTTTGTCTTTATTCATATTATGGTGATAAAATACAGGGCATATGAAGTGAAAGATTGCAAGTAGAAAAATTTTGCGCCTAGTGCGCTTCAGTAGTTTTTCCAACATCTTTTAGTCATCCGCGGAATTTCTTAGGGCTCATGACTTTGCTGCTTCCTTCCTTCTCCCACCTCCCCCCTCCCTCCTATTACCATAACTACATTAAGGTTTAGGTTATTCGAGGGATTCTTGAGAAGGCTTTGAGAATATTCACGAAATCCCGAGGATTTTAAAAAGTCTTTGGTTTTCTGAGTGCGCTGAAGCGAACTTCCTGTCTTGCTCACCCATAGTCTGTAGGTGCCCATCATATCGTTTTTAAGATGTACTGCTTATTTCTTTATTGGCGATGGACAAAAGCTCCGATGATGGAAATCAACGGGCATAGCGTACACTTCAAAACCATTTCCCTTACCCGATTGAACGTATAATCTATAAGTTGTGAAGGTTTGCTATATATAGTCGCAGAGATATCGCATTAGTGGGTATTGTTTGCCCATTTGAGGGGCTCTATTCTTTCTTGTCTCCTGAAATTCTGGTAATGAAGCGATTGCATCCAGCGTGAGGTGGAGTGCAAAAAGGACATATCGTGAAGATTTTAGTGATCCGTTTCGTTACTTATTGCATTCGACAATACTAATTTTTTTTTCATTAACCGGATATGGCATGCCTGGAATTACATTAATCTGGTTCCATTGTGAAGCATAACTATGCAGTGTTGAATTGATTATGGTTGCAGTTATATCTCCTGAGGCGAGTAATTCAGGAATAACGGTAAAAGAAGTCGTGAATGCGGACCACCGATGGACAAGAGGAGGAGGATCAAGAAGTGCATAGAACGGATGTGATAAACAACGATGGTGACACTTCTGAACGACGCAAAGGTTGTGATCAGCTGAGTGGTGATGAGGTTTGTTTTCTTCAGTGTACCGTCGTAATCCCTTCGAATTTCACATTATGCTACAATCGATAGTTACACAAAGGGAATTGAAATGTAGTTTGTAGAAAGAAAACATAAATTCAAGGTGTTATGTTACAATTTTCGTTATTTATGCATAATGGCATTAACTAGCGAAATGCAAATGTTGCGCAGATAATATTTCCTGCTTTAGGTTATTAAAGATTAAGTACAACCAATTACTTTTAGACAAACGATCATGATCTTATGATAATGGAAGAAACAATCGGTAACGAAGATTATGTGGATGGTGAATATTCGCCAGTTAGTGATGGTGGGAAATTGATTCTCGAACAGGATCGCTTTCTGCCTATCGGTTTGTCTCTCTATGCTAGCACCTCCCTATTAACTTCTATGAAAGGAGCCAAATGCGATTTGGTGCAGTGCCAGAGCTTCGAAAGAAAGTTTGATGATTTCATGATGATTACCAAGGCTCCCGTCTTCGACAAACTTGCACTCTGCTTTTCTGCTTTTAACTTCTGTGAAATCTTTCCCTTCATTCCCTCGTCAGGCTTGTTGGTTTTTCTGTTCTAATTTCGGCTTGACTTATTGCTTAAAGTTCGTTTCTGTCTTTTGGTTCTAATGAGTTCGTTGTTGCCTTAAGCTGCACTGGAGGCACTGGATAGTGTCCTATCTTGCTTCAGTTCCGCTCAAGGATTCATCGGAGTCCATGATAATCTAACGTAATAAACATGTTTATCCCACTTTTTTAGGTGTACATAGTGGTTCCGTGTTGCTATAATGAAGAGCATTTCCATTAATCGGGTTAATAAGCAAAAAATTCTGAGATGAAAATAAGCTGTGAATCTCTTGTTTTATCGCATCAACTACCGATGCTGGAGTTGGAATTTTTCAACGTTTATTGTTGTGATTGCTGCGATGCGTCAAGTGAATAGACGATTTCAGGTTTGAATTGTCTATTCACACTGTGACGTATATAATGATCAACGATCAGCTTATTCGGCTGTCTGCGAGTTTGTCTGCAGCGTTATCTTATGGTTTTTTGTTGATGTTTTGTAGAATATTAGCCAAATTTTATTGCATGCAAATTTTCCTTTAATGGTACATGGTGAAAAACGAAAACGAGACGATGCGCATCGACTTTGCGAAGTTGAGCGCATTTTCAGTGAATCCAATCTGTAAAATATTTTTAATTTTCAGCGAATATCAGCCGTTTAATGAAAAATGTGATCCCATCGACCGGAAAGGTGGCTAAAGATGCGAAGGAATGTGTGCAGGAATGTGTCTCCGAATTCATTTCATTCCTCACTTCAGAAGCTAGCGACAGATGCGTCTATGTGAGCTGCCATTGTTATCATCGAACACTGCACGCATATAATAATTTCCTATGCTTCCTTTGCTTGTTTTTATTTTATTTAATTACAGGTGATGTTGAAAAGATGAAATCTGGCATCATGCAACTAAATAGTGTTAAAATTTTTTATTTAAAGAAGTATGCAGCGTCAAAAATTAAAAACTAAGCACTGTTTCGATTGGAAATCAAGGAACATTCCTAGTGTTGTGTTTTATAGATATGTATATATTAATCTTCAACTCGTTGATCTCTTTTTTCTTTTAATGTTTTTTTTTGTTTATTGCAGGTGTTATAATCTTTTGTTTTTTCCTTAGGAAAAAAGGAAAACGATCACTGGTGAGGATTTATTGGGTGCACTCAATTCCCTCGGCTTTGAAAATTACGTCGATCCACTAGCGAACTATATTAAAAAGTGTGTCACTTCTATATCCTTTGCATAATCATTTCCAATATTCGAATTTTTATATTATCTTAGCTCTATGCTTGCATTGAGCTATGAAGGGAACTTTTATTGCTAGAAAAACTTCGCTTTTAAAAACTTCCCTGCCGTTTTTATTAGCTGCTTCTAAGAGGCGTGCTATAGAACACAGATGGGCAAGCTAATATTAGTATACGGAAATCAAAAATTTTACAAACTGCATTCACTTTTAAAGCATGCAATATTTGAAATTCTTGAACCATAGTAATGGTGATACGCTTTCCAACGATAGTTTAAGGGTGACCGCAGTGAAAAAATTCCCAATTTTATCGAATTTTGCCAAATGCGCCGTGAAGATCTCATCCGTACCGATTCTTGTGATGCATTTTTTCGTTTATCATTGTTGCCTTTTTTTTTAGCTTTTTGAGACGGAGATTTACATCAGACTGGTTTCACAGTGTTGTTCCTTCAAATGTGGCAAAATGTTTATCAAAAATACAGTATTTTTGAGGGATTGGCGCTCGCAATCGAGAATTCTCCCAGTGGATATGATACCTCTTTTCCCTCTTTGTCTCTAATTCCGAGCTTATCGCATGAGCGGTTTAGTTGAGTAGTTCGCCTATCATTTATACTTCCATTGATTCCTGGCCCGCACCTTTAATGCAAAGCTTTCTATGTTAGAGATATGAATGCATTATCTTTTCCCAATTATTGAAATTCATTCTTCGGCTTTTTGAGGAAGCAGATAGTTTTTGAGACTATTATAGGTCGGGGTTTTATAGTGAAGTAAACTCATTTTGTGTAGCTGAGACATGATCCGATGAGTCGATTCCCATGTCGATATACGCAGAATCATTTCATCTTCTTCCATTATTCCTTTTGCCCAATATTATTGGAGCACAACTGAACTATCTTGATCTGACCGGAGTACACTTTATATTGGAAAAGGGTCAAGGTTCTCGGATTGTCGGCCGAATCTTTCATTTCACGCTTTATTTGCAAATGATTAGCTAAATTTTTCCCCATTTTTTAAAATGAGAAGAATGGTTCTTACTTTTTATTTTTATGCTGAATAAATCATAGTGATTAAAGATAACAATATTTGAAGGTTTATCGTTGCAAATCGCAAATTCAAAATTTGAGGGGGGCAGAAAGCTGGAGTGCAATTATTTGCAGTATATTTATGTATTAATTTCATTGTAGATAAATGATATATTTTGTAGATATCGTGAAGCCAACCGATCGGATCGAAGCAGTGACTCTGGATGCTCGCCGTCCACTTTTGTGCATTCGTCGGTTCGTTCATCTTTCATCAGTCTTAAGTCTTTTTAAAATTTATCGTGAAAGGCATTTGAGTGCTTCATCTAACAGATCAAAATTTGAAAAGGATTTTATGACTGGAGGTCAGGGACATCTTTAGCTAACTTGCGATTGATCCGGTGGCCAAGTTTGTGCCACAGCCAAGTGTTTATGTCATTGCAAATATATTGTTTTCCTGTTTATGACCTTACCTCGATTTCTGCATAAACCCGTACTGAATATACGTTGTCTTTGGAAAATAGCTACTCGTAGTTGATTCGATTCGGAGTGAGTCGAAGGTATAACAACTCAAAATTGCTTCACTGTAGACTCATACGAAATGTGCAAGAGACAATTCGATTTCCGCCATCACCTTTCATTGGGAATAAGATTTTGTACGGAAAGTGATTTTATGATTTCACTACTGAGCCTTCATGCTATGGGTCGGCGACACGCAGTGATGGCTATGAGTGGGAGAGCAGATACACGGCGAGCGATGTTTATGTGAGTAGTGCTGTATGATAGCTGTATGCCTGTTTCTCCTCATTCTCTTTTCCATTGTCCATCGCATTCGACAATAGTTGGTTGTTTATAGCTGACCCAGTATATGCTTTAAATAGGTTATGTATTGATATGCTTTGTTAAGGCGGGTGAGGAATCACAATCACAAAGCGAGAATGCGATGCAGACGAATGTAATCAGTCTGCAAAGTGTGCCGATACCCGTAGGAGGAGAGTGCTCTCCGCAGATCATCCTTGCAGGTAACAATTTTATCCGTCTTTTCCTTACAGCATTTTTAAGAAAAAGGTTCTACAATAAAAATTTATCAAAAATGAAGGTGAGTTGACTTGTTCGCGAAGAGTTACTAATCTCCATCATGTCCTTTTCCCACACCAATTACCTCTCAGTCGCATGCAACTGTCTGCAACTTCTGGCTGTCATTACTGTAAAGGCTATCACCGATACATTATGAAACTTGCAGACCCTAAAAGTGCATTTTCGTTAGCATTTAAGTAGGTATGAAGGGAAAAAAAAAGTGTTTTTTACATTACAGTGGTGGAGTAACGCATCAATGTTCTTAAAGAAATGAATGTTGCATTTATCGTCTAAATCCACAAACCATTTAATAATTCATAGTCTTCTTTTTTCGCTATAAGTTTTTGCATACTGCATCCATCAAAATGATCGGTGCTTTTTATATCTTTGTTAGGTGTTTGTCGAAAACTGGAAAGCCCATCGCTTCCACCAAAATCGGGGAGTGGAATAGCAAATTGAGCTTCTCTTGAAGACAATGCTTGATAAGCACATGCAGCAGCTGTTGATAGTCGAAGAGATTATTATGTGAAAAGAAGATTCTTAGGGCATTCGAGTAATTTTCATACATTGCGTTTTATTAAATGCGATGCTTTATTTTAGAATTGATGAATTATAAGTTTCATTGTAGGAGAAGAAAATAGTGGATCAGCATTGCGGGTGCTTACAAGTGGTAACGTTCAGCATCTACAGTTGCTGATGGATCCATCGACGGGTCAACACTACATCAACGTGCAAACAAGTAACGGTACACAACAACTACTCCCTGTTCAGGTTTGCTTGAATGTGTTTTTGTGTACTTCGATTATGTGATACCTGAGACCTTCAGCTGTGTAAAGATCGGTAAACTTGAAGCGGATTCGATCCGGTTTGGTGTTTGATTGCGTTGTTGATCATTTTATCCGAATCGAAACACTGTCATCTCCTTCGATTACGGTGGTTTGCTCTTATCCTCAAAACGATTCCACTCTATTCATATGATAGTCATGCTACCTATCGCTTCCTTCGATAATTTTAACTTAACATGCAAAGCATGATGAATTGCAAGCACACACGCCGGGCAGTTATATTGCTTTGCATGCTAGGACGGGGAAAATGGCGATGCGAATCTACCACTTTTACGTTGACAAGAAGTTATCTACGAAGAAGAGGAGAGGGGAAGAAGACTTCTCTTCTTCCCTGTTCTTCCCCCCTCCCTTCTCTCCTCAAAAGGGGAAGAGTATGGGTATCGTGAACCGTCGAGAATTACAGTTGTTGAGAATTTTTGCTGCCAGATAAACGTGAGAAAATTTTTGCAGCATTAATTAGTGACAGATTAAATTCGTGATTTCGAGGTATTTGTCGTAGCGGTTGTTATGGGATTCGTAGCGAGTTTGAAATGATTCTTATCACAAGTGTTTCAGACTGCAGGAAGCATCACATCAGTGGAGGGACGGAGTGAAGATGTGGAGCAGAGTGGACAATCACCCCAACTTGCAAGTGGACATCAATACACACAAATGGGTGCAGAGCATGCATCCGATAATGTGGCGGGTGGATATACACAGCAATATTCGGTTGGTACGAATCATCTATCTCGGAAGCGATTGCACGACGATGGTCAACTTCATTTTGTGCACTTCGATTAATATTAAAACCTTTATTTAGTGGGAAACGATGAGCAAAGAAAATGGAAAACGATAATTCGAAGATGTACTCTTCAATCCTATCTTGAGATGGCTTGTATAGATGTTAATTGTTGAATCATGACGTATTTACTATCGTATTTTCAGGATTTCCCACTAAAATAGACAGGAATACTCGAAGGCAAAAGAAACGGCCAGAGGTATTCGGAAGTCCGATTTTTTTATTAGACCCCTGCAGGCTCATTGGGCTTATTAGGCTGAGCATGAGCCACCACGAAGGAGAGAGGGGGAAAGGAAGAGGTTGTTAGAGGGGCTATTATTATGTTTTGTAAGTGTTGTTTTTGTTTGATCTCTTTCAGGGCAACTTTTTAGAAAGGAATGCATTTATCTCACATGTGTTCATTTTTAAATTGCTCGTTATCTTAAGCACAATTTTTATATATGGTGACTGCCGTCTATGGAATAATCCTTATCCATTTTAGGATTATAGTAAAACTACTGATAAATTTGTGGTAGCGATGACTCAAGGCATGATGAGCTCACCATTACTACATAATATTACTAATCTATTGTTTTGCTTTGATTAATTTTTTAGCAAATCGCTGATGATGTCGATAC
This sequence comes from Baylisascaris schroederi, assembly GCA_006503575.1. Classification (NCBI taxonomy): domain Eukaryota; kingdom Metazoa; phylum Nematoda; class Chromadorea; order Rhabditida; family Ascarididae; genus Baylisascaris; species Baylisascaris schroederi. The sequence goes on from QEWY01001293.1 coordinate 1,738,354, forward strand.
ACTATGCATATTAGTAATGATTTTATGTGAAAATAAATTAAAATACAATTTACTAATAAGTTAGTAATTTTGTGTAGGTTTAATAATTTTATATATAAATTGCTTTCTTATTGCTTTCTCGTTGACTCATTTTTTATAGATTAACTCATTTATATCAGAAGTTGAATTTTTGATTTATAAGTGATTTTTTTTTCTCTTCATTCGCTATTATCATGTTTTTATTTGTGTTTCCTTTTTATTTACATTATATAAATACTTCAATTTTATTTTTAATATTCATGGCAATTTCCCGTTAAATCCTTTCATTGTTTCTATAGCACTGTGAATTAGGCAACTGATCACATATGGATGTTATTATTGTTCAGATCGTATTATCTTTTGAGGTGTATTTTGTTGTTTTCGTCTTATCAAGTTTATTTTTGTTTAGACGGATCCATGCTTGGTTTTTGTTATAGTTTATTTTCTTCGAAGTTCCTCATTCATGAATTATTGTTGTAGTATTTTCTAATGTTTTTAATCCTACTTTAAATTTCAATTGTATAAAATTTATCATTTGCATTTGGTTTATATAACTGTTTGTGTTTTTTTTTTGTGTATGGAAATATTACGATTACTTCTTGTCATTTGCATATCATATCGATATTCCTTTCTATTAAAAATTTTAAAAAATATGGAAGAAATACAATCGAGCGATGATATTATCACTCATCGATAGCAGCACTTTCCGATGTTTTAGCGATTCGGCAAAGTTTGCTCTCTCACATTTCTTCTTTATGTGTTTATTCGGTTCGAAATAAAATTAAAAATATGTGTTAGAATTTAGAAATTTTTTTGCTGTATTTTCATTGTGATATTTTCATCATCTTCGATGATGTTGAAGCACATTCTCGATTGAGTCAAATCTGAAGGTCCTATATGATAGTATGCGGAAAAAGAGGGTCGTATCGAGTGTGTCATATCTGAAAGTGAGTAACAGGTGGTATTCTCTTTTGCACCTTTCCGAGGTGACAAATAAGCAATGATAGATTCACGGCTTTCTTGCCAAGTTCAACGCTGCTGGAACTGCGTAGGTTTTCGTTGAATGAGACCAATGCCTGCGTAGTGGTTTTAGTCGTTTGAGCGATACCACTAAATAGGCAAATCAGGCCCGCAGGTAAATCCATCTGCACATAACGGAGGTAAAATTGTCGGTACTGGAGGTAAAATAAATTTGCACCTATTGGTTTGTCTCTAAAGATGGGTACTCACTGCTTTTATATATATTCTGCCAAGTCTATTTTAACTTTACCAAAGGCTTTCGGGGATTCTGTTACTATTCTGAAATCATATGCTGAAATTCAGATTGTGCAGTGTACATTGCTGGAGCAGTTGAATATACGAAAGTTATATGTTGAAAAATATCCCGAAGTCAGATATACGCCAACAATGAGCCGAACGAAACCACTTATGTTCCTTTCCCAGAAGCCACGACTTCTTGTAACATGGTTGCAGGTAATTTTGAAACGGTGGCGAATGGTTTGTGGTTGCTGTACCTTTATTTGGTGGTCTTGTTGCGCTTGTCGAACTGCATCACCGTATGCTCGTGGCGTTTTGCCAACTTACCGATTGGCTAATGAAATGTTTCAGGGAGTGATATCTTTACGTATTTGTTGTCCATTTTATACTAACGGTGGGGCGCAATTTTCGTTCCTGTCATTTACGGTGTTTAATTCCAGTGTCTTAGGGGTGAGGAGGGGAGGGGGGGGGAAGGGGAAGGAGGAGGTGTTTCTTGCTCTAATAGCTGTCGTTGTTTAAATCTTTATTGCCATGACAAAAGCTTCAATGAGTGCATTTGTGACTATTTTTCCAGATTTTCGTTTTCCCATTCTCATAGTGATGCTGTCCCCTTATTGCCAAGGGACTTACACCACTACCTTTTCCTCATACTTAGATAAGGAGAGCGTTTGATGCGTTCACCAGCGTTTTGGATCTTGCGTACCACTTAATTTCAAGCTGTTGAGAGCTAATGGGATTTCAATGGTGGCTAGAACTACTATCGGGTTTATGCAGTGGCCACAAGAAAGTGCCTTGAAGCTGATTGAGACCAGATTCAGGTGACGACTAGCATTTATTCTGCCTGACATGGTATGGTGATGATGTAAGTCCGCTCCTGAATCCGTCACTTGTAGCGTACAGCATCCGGATCAGGCGGACCGTAGACCAGTTTGGGATGGTTCCGTTAATCTCAAATGTCTTAGTTCATCGTTGCAGTTGTAATCAGCTCAACACTTGGTTTGTTTCTACGCCTTTCTTTCTGCACTCGTTATTTTCACACTTGAAGTTGTGCTATTGGACATCCAGTAGCACTAGCTCTCATCTCGTTGTGATTATTGACACAGTGAAGTCTAGATGGTAGAAGCAAGGTTTGAGTTACCGTACTTTGCACATTTAGAGCTATTTAGTTGCGGTTTTCCAAAAAAAGAATTGTGCTGGTATGTGACCCAAGTGATTTTAAAATGAGCCGACTATTCCTGAAAATAAAGTTGGTTGTGCAGTAAAAGGCGACGGCATATTTATTCACTGTTGGTCGGAGATCTCCATTTTCTGTTCAGAGAAGATAGAAAAGGGGATAAGCTCAACGGGCGTAGATGAAAACGCGCTTCCGATTTAGTGGACATAGATTGAAAAATGCTGTTTCACCGAAATTTTCTAAAAGATAGTATCGCTTTAAGAACGATATGTTTCGTGATATTTGTCGTATAAACTTAAAAAGTATTTCTAAAGAAAATTAAGGCTGAGTTTATAAGATGTAAGCGAAGTGCTGTGGTAAAGTTTTTCGTTGATACGACTAATAAAGATTGAATTAACGGCACTGAAATGATATGCAGAACAATGAGAACATTGCATTTGTTGATGTTTCCTCCCTCAATCGTTGATGTGAATACGTCTGAGTAATACGCTTAACCCTTTGATTCATATTAAAATAAAGGAAAGAAATTTTAGAAAATGAAAAAACAGTTGCGAGTTTTTTTTTCTTTCGATATGTCGTACATTCTATTGTTCGATTTTAAAACGTTGTTTTGAAGCGGAAGCTCGAATAATAAAGTGTTTTTGAGTATTCAGAGTTGTTTGAGTAAGACTATACATGAGGTGCACGTTTGCATGTTTAAATAACGAGCCATCTCCCCTCACTCATCCCCACTTACACATGTGAAATGTAAGCAAACTATAGTGGTTTTAGTCTTGGCGTGAATGGCCTCAGCTCATTGCTATTAATTGTTACGAAATCTAGATATGGGAACTATGGGAGCTACTTTTTCTAAGGGGATAAAGGATATTCCTTATGTATTCCTATTCCTTTGTTTCGTTCGCGATATCTTCGGTAAGTATAGAAATTTGTTTCGACATGTGGAAAGGTGAGAGTTTTTTTTAGGTGTTACTACAATAATCTGAGAATCAAAAGTATTATTCTAACTTAAAGCATATTTTTTCTTATGTTTTCAGCGGCAAATTGCGAGTCTCCGAAATATTCGTCGACGACATTTTCGACAACGGATGCGTTTTTCCACTTTAGCACGACGTATATTGTCGAATTCACGTTACAATGTGCAAATAATCCGAAGGTTTTTCTTTTCATATTTTGCTCCTTATAAATAATCGTTATGTTCTTGACTATGGCGACCTTGACTTAAGCAGGTGTTTTATTAATTCTGTGATCGTCGAATGTTTCTACCTATCGATGTTGAGGAAATTTTAGCTTGAATGGTACGAGGCTGTAATATATTCGTTCACAATCACGCTTCGCTTACTTTTGGCTCGTTGCGGGGTAATAAGCGATGATGGTGAAAGTTTTAAAAAAATGCAACCTTGTTCGTTCTTTATGAAGTATTTGAATTGAACTATGTTTATGTTAATTAAATGATTCATTAGTCTTTGATCAACCGAACGAGAACTATTAGAGAAATGGTGATTGTTAAGTATAACATTATGTATTATGCCAGGTAAAAAATGTGTATTACGTGAGATGCATATATAAACAACGTTTTACACGGTGGATCCGCGATAAATGAATGCATTTTTGAAGTTTTGTGAATGTTTATTCAGAATGACTGTTTTTGTATGAGCAGTCCGGTTATGATGAGTCAATCGTAAAACGTGCCCAAAGTTCTGTGTGTAGATTAACTGAACAGTTTGTACTTCCGGCACAAAAATGCGGTTGAAGATTATAACACACGTTTAAGTTGAAGCACAATACTTATCCATAAATGGGCATGGTATATGAGGTAGGCGTAAAAAGTTTTAAAAAAATGATAAGGATGGAAAGGACGAATTTCAAGATGCCTGACATTCCTGTATGCGCACTTTTTTACCCCTGAAATAGACCCCTTACAATATGCAACCATTTTATGAAGGTTTGTATAATTGCAGCTTTCAAACAAGTCTTGTAGCAATTTGTTTTTAGCACTAGTTGATTTCCTCTGACCATCGTTGCTCTAGATTTTTTACCCCTGAAATAGACCCCTTACAATATGCAACCATTTTATGAAGGTTTGTATAATTGCAGCTTTCAAACAAGTCTTGTAGCAATTTGTTTTTAGCACTAGTTGATTTCCTCTGACCATCGTTGCTCTAGATCAGGTGAAGCTTCACATGGGCAACCTACGGAACCGCGTAGGTTCCGTGGGTTGCCCATGTGAAGGTGGGTTTATATTATTGGCTACAGTATATAATTGGTTGAATCGGTATGTATTTGAAGTAGTGCATCATCTCCGTATTCATGCCTTGAAAGTATTTCTTTATACATTTTAAGAAACGCTCGTAGTGAGCGCCAGCTGTTGCTTTTTCTTTAGTTCATATTTGACTACCTGTGAACTGCTTCAAGGATATGGCAATTTATGGTATCGTGAACGGGAAAGCATATCAAGCAGCCGTTCTTGAGGAGACTTCAAAGCATCAGATCTCATGGCAACTAGACCACGAGCAGTCGGGTGCACAAATATTCAATGTGCACATTTACGATGAAGATGGTTATGCCGCTTATCGCAAGGTAATTTTTTCGAATATCTACTATGTGTACACATTCTCGCAGCCTTATCGGTCGGACGCAACAGCACTATTGTTTTTGAGGAGCCGTGGTCATTGCTTCTTTGGCTTTTACATCCCTAGCAATTATGATTGGTCTATCTTCGATCGTATTATTTTTCGTACTCATTGCAATTGCCCAACAGTTGGAGCTCAGCGGATTTTGATTCATTCTACCAAACGTTTCAGGCGGAACGGCATAACGAAGACCCGAGCAAAGTGAAGCCACTTTTCACCGTCGACTTAAAGCATCCGGTACGTATCTTTTCGGTGATCGCTGGTGGTTGTTTTCATCATTTATGATGCATTTTCTATAATTTATTGGTGCGATTAAGCATTTCACGGATTTGCTTTTATCGGTTTATAACTGATAAAGGTATCTGTTTCTGGCTTGTTGGTTCCCTTCTTCTGTAGACAGTTGAAGACATTACATTGAATTGAATGCGATGAGTAGAAGTTGCGCTTAGGGAATGTAGTTAACGAGCAGTAATGCGTCCTTCTTGTTCATTTCTGGTAATTTTAAGCTCAGGTCCTGCTGTGTTTTCAAGCAGAGGAGGTTGGCGTTGTCTGGCAAATAACCTCCAGCACCTTACAATTTCTGGGGCATGTACGTACCTTGAGGTTGCATTGCGCGGACGAGGTGTATATGAGATAACTTCGGCTACATTGACTCATTGAATTCCGTTGAAAAGGCGGAAGACATGATGCCGATAGTGCTTCGGATGCCTAGACAAATTGTTTCAGGGTGTTTCGAAGGCATCGCCAGTGGCTTCTGAAACAGTGGTGACTTTGTTGGCTTTGGCATGGCTTTACGTCGCCTATACTTTCAAAAGTCAGCTAATGTCATGAACAGCTCGACGAGTTCGTTTTCAAGTTGTGCTCAAATCTTCAGCTGATGTGTACTTGTTGTTGAAGGATGTCGGATACGCTTGTTGCGCATGTGAGAATATATACGCTGCTTTTGTACTGATCTTGCTGAAGCGAAAATGTTAAAATGTCGTTTATGATGAGATTCTTTAAACGTCTGGTGCCTTCAAAAACCCGACATACTTATGGATCCCATTAATTAAGCAGCTGTAATTTTGGTAAAGCTCTTACTTTTCTGGGGTTTACTCTTTGAATCACTGTAGAATTTGATATATTTGAATTGTTAAGCGAGATTCTAATCATGCAAATTTTTGCGTTATTTTATCTTATTTATTTATTTTTGGGAGAAATTTTTTGTCATGAAATATTGAAAGGCATCGTGGGTGGCCGTTCTCCGTTAGATGTGAGCTTATCGATGCGAGGTATTTGGGCATGACTAATTGTTGCATATGAAATTATTGCCGTTCTTTTTTCAAATATGGTACAGCCCACCGCCTGATTTGTTTCCTCTGTTACTTTTTGCCTTTCAGGTTTTTTATTAATTTATTTACGGTGTCTTTGTTTGAAGTTGTTGTTTGCCGTATAATGTGATAAATTCTGCTTTGATTAATTGACCTTTAATGCGCATCTTCTTTGGTTATAACCGCTCAATTTTTACTTCATAAGCACTCTTCACTTTATTCTATAGCAATTTGGCATGCGGTCGTTTTCACGCTGCGTAATGGTGACGATTAATGGCTAAAAACCGATGCGGCGTTTGATGGTGGAGGTGGGTCATTTGGTCTAGGTTAAACCCGGACGCGACGTCTATTTTATTATAAAACCTTGCCTTGCCGTGTAAATGACTCGGTCCCACTCGGCTGGATCACTTGAATTAACCCAGTTGGTTCCATTCCAACCAGAGTCGATGTCGGCACAGGGTTTAATCCACATCCACTATCATGATTTGTTAAGCCGATCTTTGTTGTGAACGGCATTGGGATCGGATTCAACACCGACCTCTACTTGATGCGGTTGAGACTTTGCAAGAAACTCAGAAAGTCTTTGCATGATCCTAGGAAAAAAATAACATCCTTTATAGGCAAGAAAGCTTTCAGGATTGTGTTGTTCTCTCTCCTCTCTCCCCTTCTCTACCTTCTTCCTCCCAAAAAAAACTGAGAAAAATTAGTAAAGTTGTGTTGTTGTCCTCCTCCATCTCTCTCCTCTCCATCCGCTTCATCGCGACCACAAGGTGCACTGTGTTGTCCTCTCCCCCTTCAACCTTTCTCCTCCCCACGCTGTTCACCGCCACCAAAAAAAAGCTGGCTATTTTCCTGTAGCATGCAATTTTTTGGCTAATTCTGCCGGCTGGAATAGTCGCAATTTTAAATTTGTTTGCGCATTGCCTAGTCATTCAGTCATGCACGTTTAGTGGCGCATTCTAAGAACACAGGCAGACTTCAAGGGAATTGTCGTTGAGAAGCATTACTTAATTATTGTTAACATTTAACTGAAGGGAAAGCAAAATTCTGTAAACCCTTTGCATTGCCCGTCAACTGGTGATGGACATTGACGTTGTGCAGTTGCATAGCGTTCGTTGCTGTTATTGCTGTAATGCGTGATGAAAAACATGTACTATGCTTAGGGTGATCGTTCAGCTTTTTTTTCGCTTATATGGAAGACAATTTTTATTCATTGTTTCTTATTCTGGATTTCAGTTTTTTTCCTTGGGGGGGGGGGGGGGGGGNGGGGGGGATTCTCTGTTATTTAGTGATGAAAGGGTTACACCTGTATCACATCTTTAAACTTTTTTAGCTTCAGATCACCTCACTGAGATTCGGTGGCGTAATTCGCCATTGTCCTGAACTGTGTATCCTTTTGGTCTTGAACGAACCCTTTTCCTTCCCTCCTTCAGTCACGCTTCCCCCTCTATTCCCCTCCTTCATCTCCTTTCGTTTCTAATGAATCGTGTTTGTGGAATTCGCTGCGCGGGAAGTCTCCCAAATCCCGCTGATTTCCATGTTGGTGTGCGTTTAATATGCTGGATAATGTAAATTAGCAAAAGGCTTTACCATTAAAGGTGTGGGATGTTGTCGGTGGGGTTGAGGTTGGGCACCCACTTGATCAGGTTCGAGTATGGCCTCGTTAAGCCGGCATGTTCGTTTGCATACGACGCTTATTTGTGGCGTAGCTGCATTCGTTGGTCGTGTCGTTCGATGTGTTACTGCAATAATCAAGCATCCTCATCGCTTCCATGCTCACGAACCTCTCCACTCACTCCGATGGCCCTTCACAATCAACAGATGTCCCACCTGTGCTTGTCAAGTCATGTAAGTCTCTTATTGTCATATTTTGCAGCTAATATTTATTGATATAGAAGTAAATATCGTGTTTCGAGTATCATAAAACGTTTTGCCCAGAAAACTTTTGGGATGCGCCTTTATACCTATGGAGCTTACCAGAAATGACGTCATTCACCTTTTCTCACTTTTTAGAGGTTAATTCTGTGCTTCCTCGTTATTCAAGCTCGCTGAAACTTTGTTTGCGATTGTGTTAACAATCTCTCTCTATGGACTTGCCATTTATGGTGATTTGCAAAAAAGAAATTTTTGCATTATTCTCATATTTCAACGATTAGTTTCCTCTAAATTCTTATCAGCCAATTCATGTTGGTTATCGTTGTGAATGTTGCCTGAATAGTAGGTGTTCACAATGGATCTATGCCTTTAATATGACAAAAATTGAAATTTAGAATCGAAGGATGTGGCGAATTACAATGGATGATGAAGAGAAGAAAAGGAAACGTGCTGAAATTGAAAAATTGAAAAAGGTTTCTGTTTTATTAGATGTTTGTTTTTCACTTTTCTTCTTTCAGCTATCTTCTCTATGCTCAAATTAAGTGAAATTTCTGATATTTTTTAGCGTTACTGGTGTGACTTTGCCTTTATTTCGTCAGCATATGCAATATGCTATAACTATTCGATGATGTCTAGTAAGTTGAATTTACAGGTTGAAATTTTTTTTAGAAATTGAGAAGTGTATGGGTGAAAATTTTTAATATTTCATTGAGTTATTGTGTGCATATCGCCACATGTACATATAGATGTACGCATTAAATGTGGGTTCATAGATAACTATTATGCACTCATATTGCAGTTTCATCGGTGCGGGTTGAGTGAGCGTAAGCGCTTTTCACATTATTTAAAGTTTCTTCAATAAAAAAGTGAAAAAACCGCATTTTTTAACTGCGGTAAGGTATGTATTCGTGATATCCGTTTATTCAGCAGTTGTTTCTCAGCTGTATTGCGCAGATTAATTCAGCATAATTTGCCGTTCTTATCTCTCTGTCGTTCAAAGAGAGTCTCCCGTCGAATCTTTTAAGGTGAGTGATACCGAGTTCCAGTCCCGCCATCCTTCCCCCACTTCCTTCTAGGTAGAAGAACAAACTTTTTTGAAAACAAAAAAAAGTGAAAAACGGGTTTTGAATCTGTTCGCTTATATTATCATAGTGTCATATAGCCGTTTCTATATGTTGTCTAATATAATGTATTCGTTTCGATACGGTAGTAATGCCATCGACACCACTGCCGGAATTTATGTGGATATGTTGGGGATTACGAAGAGGGAATAGGGATGGTAATTTATTGTTTAATATTAAAGAACCATCTTGATACGTGCGATTCTCACTTTGACCACATTTTTAACTTCGTATTTAGGAGAGACTTAACATGAAACCTTACTAATATGCGTGCATACTTGTTAGAGAATATTTAATTTATTAGTATTGAATATCACTTCAAATGTAGATTTTATTACAATGTATTGATTTAAGGAAGAACGACCGGTGGGATTGTTTGCAAAGGTGAAATATTATGTGAAACGCTATTGGTATATTGCGATACCTGTACACTTTGTGGGCAGTTTAATGTGGTTTGGCGCATTATATACTGCAGTGAGAAGGTTCACTTTCCTTTACTGATCTTTGTTCTTTTGGACTGATACGTTTACTACCGTAGGGAATCATTCTTTCGCTCTGCTCGGTTTTTTTTTTTTTTCATTTTTGATGCAACCACCAAGGATTCTCCTACCTTTGATTCGACCACCTAGGATTCTGCTTTCACTGATTCCTCCCATCGTTCTCTTGCATCGTTTGCAAAGTGTTGATAAGAATTGGGCATCTAACTGTGAAAGCCTTATCTGCATATCTCGTATGTGGGGAGAAGGAGAGGGAATTCAGAACTTTCATTTCTTTTTGCATTTGTTAAAGGCTTATAAATGTGATCAGTAGAATATCAGCATTTTCTTTCCTTTTTATCGAAAGGAAAAATAAGAGGGAAGAATTTTTGGAACAAGCCAATCAAAGAGTTTTTTCTTTGTACAAGTTCTTGAAGTGCATCATCTCAATAAAAGTTGGCGATTGCAGCTGCATCTGGCGATATCGCTCCGAAGTTATTTAAACATTTATCTTTTGCTACGATTTTGTTTAACGGATATTTTTTTCAGTGGTATCGATATAGTAAGCCTTCTAGAGCATTTGCATCTTCCGGAATCATTGATCGATCGAGTGAAGAACACACCACCGAGTGCTGGCGTCTTAGTGCTTACACTTATTTTAATGAAGGTACTTACTGCGATTTCATTTGCAAATGTTTTACTTACTTTATTTGTGACTTGTGTGCATCAACTGAGAACGACCGGTGGGATTGTTTGCAAAGGTGAAATATTATGTGAAACGCTATTGGTATATTGCGATACCTGTACACTTTGTGGGCAGTTTAATGTGGTTTGGCGCATTATATACTGCAGTGAGAAGGTTCACTTTCCTTTACTGATCTTTGTTCTTTTGGACTGATACGTTTACTACCGTAGGGAATCATTCTTTCGCTCTGCTCGGTTTTTTTTTTTTTTCATTTTTGATGCAACCACCAAGGATTCAGTTCCCCTACCTTTGATTCGACCACCTAGGATTCTCCTTTCACTGATTCCTCCCATCGTTCTCTTGCATCGTTTGCAAAGTGTTGATAAGAATTGGGCATCTAACTGTGAAAGCCTTATCTGCATATCTCGTATGTGGGGAGAAGGAGAGGGAATTCAGAACTTTCATTTCTTTTTGCATTTGTTAAAGGCTTATAAATGTGATCAGTAGAATATCAGCATTTTCTTTCCTTTTTATCGAAAGGAAAAATAAGAGGGAAGAATTTTTGGAACAAGCCAATCAAAGAGTTTTTTCTTTGTACAAGTTCTTGAAGTGCATCATCTCAATAAAAGTTGGCGATTGCAGCTGCATCTGGCGATATCGCTCCGAAGTTATTTAAACATTTATCTTTTGCTACGATTTTGTTTAACGGATATTTTTTTCAGTGGTATCGATATAGTAAGCCTTCTAGAGCATTTGCATCTTCCGGAATCATTGATCGATCGAGTGAAGAACACACCACCGAGTGCTGGCGTCTTAGTGCTTACACTTATTTTAATGAAGGTACTTACTGCGATTTCATTTGCAAATGTTTTACTTACTTTATTTGTGACTTGTGTGCATCAACTGGGGACGATAGGCAGGATGCTTGAGATCATTTTCGTTCCGTTTTAGAGCAGTGTGTTACGTGGCGTTGTCGTTGTCACTCGATGATACCCTTGACCCTTTCATTTTTAACGGTGATCATTTTTTAATCTAGCAGTTGTGCTGTGACAAACATGCCGATCGGTGCTCTTATTGAGTGGTGTTTTTGTCCTCGATCTTTGTATGGAGGGTCCGTCAGGTCCATACCGATCCCGGCGGTTATTGATTTTTGCAAAGTCCGTTGAATATCACTTCAGTAACAAAAACTAGGATATACCGGACACAGACAACGGACAACACTTGCTAACAAAACCATAGGATAATTGCTTGAAACGGCAAATGGCGAATACGCAAATTTGCGACAGTTGGCCGATTTTTAGCCGTCGGCAGTTGGTTGACCGTTTTTCCGATCAGCAAAAAGAGGAGTACTTGAAGTGTGTTTTCCTGAGTCACCTGATTTGGTCGAGTTCGTTTCTTCATATTGAGATTGATGGATTATAATTCTGAAGCAACCTCAGTGCATGTTTCTTATTGAGCTGTGCATAGTGGAATTCAACATTCGGCTTATTTTTTAAAGCGAGCATCTTTAAACGTTTTGCGAAATTTAACGCTTCACTTTTATTCGTAACTGCTAGAAGTTTTTGCAACTGGAAGATTTTTTTATCAAGTATTTTTATTTAAAAGAATATGAGACTTATTGAAACAAATAGTTGTTCTTTGAATTTTTTTAGAAGACATTTTTTCTTTTAATAATCATCAGAGTTTTGATCGCGTAACATCAAATCTAATTTTATCAATTGTGCACATTTTATTTTTTATTTTCTCTACAATAGGAGGAAATCTTATAGGTTGCTTCACCATTTCGATATGCGACAACATTAGCGGGCATACAAATTGTCTTTTCGACATTAAAGCGAATGGGCAAATTGCCGATCGCCAAAGAAGTGGAATATAAAATACGCTCAAAATATGAGAGTGAATTGAAGCGTATTGGAAGGCGTTATCATAAATACAGCAAATCGGGTGTGAGAGCGATGAAGCGTCGTTCGGATGACAAGCAGTGAGTCGACATTGCGGATCTTCTAGATCGAGAACGCCCGAAACAACTCTATTTTCGGACAGATTCCCACTTAACAGTATTATAGGGTTTTTTTTTCTTTTTTTCAACAGTACGATTGCAGGTGTGATGAAGTGTAAATTCGAATCCACCTTTTCTTTATTGGTGCTATAAGATGATTGAATGGTTAACTTGTTCTGTCCACATTCAGTTATACTCTTATGCAGTTGCATATTAACAGAGGGAGAGAAGCGATAAAGCTGAAGAGGTCAGTCACAAATTTTTGAATTTTCAGCAACTCACAGCCGGTTGTTAAAAGGGTTCTAGAATGCCGAAATTAGTATTTTATCAATTTTGGTAGTAAATAGGGAGGTACAGAAGTTTATGATAATTGATAGGTAGTATACTAGTGCATTAATAGTTAGGTACCTGCATTTACAGGTATCATACGGCGATTGAAACCTGTATTAATAGATGTGTGAATTCCTGATCAAAAAATATGGCATTTGATACAATTACTCATTGGCCGATGTTGATATATGTATATGGATGAGCTATTGCTTATCATAAGAACACATTTTCCTACCTATGCAAATTTTTTTTCTTCCCGTTAAGCCTCCTATTCTGTATATAACTTCGACTGGGGGATATGTTTCTATTGGTGCTCCAATTTAAAAACTCTCATTGATTTTTTTCATCGTTTTCCTTGAATCGATCCTGAAGAATAAATAAAAAAGGTTTTGATATTATTGTGGATTACTTCTAATATTTATTTTGTTCAACAATAGCTTATGCCCGTTGCTTGACAACAAAGAAAGCAGCAAATCGTTTCCGATATCGTAGCGTACTTTAAATCTCTTCTCATCTTATCGGATCCATGTTTGATTTTATTTTTTTTCCAAAATTTTTCTCCTAAAACTTCCCTGCCAGTAAAAAAATTATGTGAAAATTTTTTTCCACTCCTTTTTTTTCATTTTTATGAAATGAAAAAGTGATAAGTTTATGATTCGATGGCACAGTTTTATAGACTAGAATAGTTTTTTGCGCAATTGTTTTAAAAATTCCTCACTACGAATAGTGATTATTTTTCTCAATTTTATAAAACTTCTCATGTGTTTTTTCATATTTTCCGAAAACTTATTCGATATTTACTGAAAATTTGCTTAGAAATTATTACTTTTTAATGCATATCAATTGTCGGTATAGATGCTTATTTATGAAGTGCACTATCCCGATTTCAATTCGTAAGTGCTCTTGATTCGTATTTCCATGATCAGCTAAAGCTGTACGCTTGTGTTATAAACTCGCAAATTTACGATTTTGGTTGTGTTTTAGTATGGTTATTCATTGTTGTTTCTACAATTGATATATACAAAAACAATTTATTTGGTTTTGTTCGATATTTCAACTTATTTAGATGAGTTGTTTATTCATATGGCCTTGATGTGTGCTTTCCCATTGAAATATTATCGACAATTGGTCATATGAAAATTTACTTTTTGTTTCACCGTGTATCTATTGTTCCGTTGTTGAGTAAATAAAGGAGTTTTTTATGTTGAAAAAATATTTGTTTATTAGTTTGTATAACAGGGTTTATTTTCCTTTTTTATATTTTCTTATTTTGAGATATTTTGATTGATACAACGAATTACGATGAATTGATGATTGAGGTTTTCGTTGTTTGATGGGATTGTCTTCGGCTAAAGTATCCTTTAAGGCGTCTTTCCTCTTCGACGTGCGTACATTAGTGGGAATAAGCCGACATCAAAAGGGAAGGAAGTGGGAAAGTGTGGGGATGAATGTTTCGATTAGGAGACCCTTTTTGGGAACTTTGTGAACTGAGTGGATATCTAGCATTCCTTTCGCTTTTCGTGATTGCACGGATTCTTCATATGTAAAGCACCGGAATGTTCAATGATAGCGTAATATATTTGAAATATAATATTTGTCGTTATATTGGGTGTTTCGTTATCTCTACCTAAGTTGGTGTTGTGAAATTGAATGTTCTTATCAAAAAAACTCAGCCGACTATTCCGTGTAGCAGCGTTGCAAGGGGTTGTTCAATACCGGGACAATCCCGCAGTTGCTTATGGCTTACCCCATCACCGTGTCGTCTATTTCCATAGATAAAAAAGTACGTTTTCGAAAGTAAACTATTAGCAGCATGGTGAGTTTCACATGAGGTTAATGATCTTCGCATCGATGAAGCGTTCATGAGGTCGCTTTATTCACATCTCAACTTGAGGCGATCCATTATGCGGTATTTCTGTGTGATGAAACATATTCGCATATTATATGACTGAACATTTTCAGAACATTTTGGATGTTTTCGATTGGGTGTAACATCGTTCGCAGAATGGCATCTTCACAAGCTTCTTCGGTTCGTTCACTGATTGCCGTTTGTCAGATGACAGCAACACACGACCCAGAGGAGAACTTCCAAACCGCATTTTCGATGATGCAAAGAGCCAAGGAACGTGATGCTAAGGTGAGCGACGCTTATCTTTGTTTGTATTTAGCGATAGGTTCATGAAAATGTTTGAGCATTGCTTGCTCATATTTAGCGTAGAGTCCATCAACTGTGGATTAACGCAGATTTATGAAACTGGGGAGAGGACGATGAGAATTAAGGGAGCAGGCTGAAATAAATAAGGGATTATTGAATGCAATCACTAGTCTAGATTTTTTGTTCCAAATCTATCATATCCACTCCATCAACGATTTTCTTATTTCATTCTTATTATTGAAATATTTCAATCTCTATATTTTATTCTGCATATGTGATAAAAGTCTAATAAAGGAAAGGTGGTGCATTAGCCAGTTGCGCTGTTATGAAAGTTTTTGATTTTACAACTGCGGCAATGAGATTGTTGATTATTTTAGCGTTTGATGCCAAATGCGATTGCATGTTAATTTCGTTGTTTCGTTTTTCAGATGGTTTTCTTTCCGGAATGCTTCGATTTTGTTGGCCGTACCCGAGAAGAGTCTATTTCCATGGCGGTGGACGAGGATTGCGAATATATAAATCGTTATAAACAATGTGCTAAGGAACTCGGCCTTTGGCTCTCGCTTGGTGGTTTCCATCAGAAGGTTTGCATTCGTTTGTGATCTCCTCTCATTGATCTTTCATTTGAAACAGTTACAAGTTATAGCTCTTTTCAATTTGGGTTAGATTAGAGTTTTTATTTCGACTGATTTTGATCATGTTATATGATTCATGTTCAAGTTGGATGATGTTTTCGTCGTATTTACTGTTCGTATGAAAGTTTCGAAATTTGACAGAAATATTATTTTAGTGAAACTCTTTTAAGAAATGGTGATGACTTTAATTAATTAATAAGCATTTGTTGAGCATTTTGTTTGATCTTCATCCATTTACGGGAAGAATGGATATTTGTGTATGATTGGTGCTTATTTGATTTCTTTTAGCGTTTTCCTCATATGAAATGCTGAGTGATTTATGGAATATAGGAATTTATCGTGAAAGTAAGTGGAGATGCAAATATTATCAATTATGCTTACGTTGAATATCTTTTATTGAGTTTAGCTGGGTTTTTTTTTTCTTTGATTTCACCGAAGAATTTTATCGATCCTTTCGAAAATAGGCAGTTGACGTATTTATAGATACGGCGACGATTTCCGATCGCTGGTTTACTTCCTTTTTTTTAAAATTGAATTATCCAACCGAAGCAAAAAAATTGTTTTGTTCCGAAAGCCAATATTAGGTACTTTGATAGAAGGTAGATGACGATCTATATTTTAATTAAAAGTCACGCAAACTATTGCCACCTGGGCTTGAAAATTGAATGTTCATTGTGGTGATTTTGAAATAAGTAAGCAAATTTCGCTGGTTTAATTATACTAACGGGGTTTACTTTCTTTACGCTTTCTTATTTTTCATATTATAAATAAAAGAATATATATATATATATATATATATATAACAAAAGGTGTTTATAAGCCATATAATACACATTTGATAATCGACGATAAAGGCATAGTACGTGGCAAATATCAGAAGCTACACCTTTTCGATTTGGATATTCATGGAAGAGTTCGCGTCATGGAAAGCGAATTCTCGACTGGTGGTCATGAGGTAATATTGTACTTCTTGATTCGAGTTCAAGAATTTTGAATCATTTTTCACTTTCGCTAAATAATGGGACTTAGTGATAGTGATAGTACTTTATAGCCATGCTGCAAAATATGATGGCATAATCAAACTCTTGAATGCTAAGCTGAATAATGCCTATCGAAGGTTTCTTCATATCTGAGAGGTAGCGAATGGAAGCAAACGTGCCATTGGTATCGTAGCGATTAATCTAACGAAAGATACGCTTCAGAAGGGGTTTCGTAGTCATTAAACTTGAAATGAAATAGATGGCAGGGCAAATGAAGGCAACTGCTATGCTCAACTAATTCCTCATTGCGATTTGTTTGCATTATTTTTTGCCGTGATCGGTTGTTTCATTCTCTTACAATAAAAAAATTCGCCTATTGTGAAACTATAATTATACGGTTTCCGCTTACAATTGTTTAAAGAGTATAAAGGGATTCATCTAATCGAAAATAATTCAAAAAGGGAGTTTTATAGTTATTTAACAAATAGTTTATTTGGTGGTTCGGCTAGTTGTGGATTTTAGTTGGTAAAGCCAATTTGGACTCCGTTTGGCGTAATGGCTATGAGCATCTGCTATGATCTTCGATTCTCGGAATTGGCACTTTGGAATCGTCGTAAAGGAGCGCAGATATTGACCTATCCATCTGCGTTCACCGTCAACACTGGACAAGCTCATTGGGAGGTAAGAGTAAACACGTTGCGTATTGGAAATGTTTGACACAGTGCTTTGGTTTATTCTTTTCACAGGGATTTTATTGTTGAGGCTGTGTATTTCCTATGAGCTGGAGTGAATCACCTTTTTATTACCCGTTCTCTATACCTTTTCCTATTCTAAGCCTTACCCTGGTCGCAAGACAGTGAAATAAGTCTGAAATGTTGGTGTGCCCAGCCACATTTTAGAGAAAAGTAGCTAACTCTTTTCAATAAAATAGTGCCGCCAGAAATTCCGAGAGATTTCTAGCTGTTATATTTTTTATTCGGGATTATACGATACTGTCATTTTCCTGGAAGGATTTTTGTTGTGATCCGTTTTTTCTGCAGAATGAAATATTTGAAACATACATTTTGATTTGTAGATATTTTTAAGTTTTACTCGAATTTAATGAGCATTTTTTTTCCAATTTTGCAGTCGACAAGTGGAACGAAAAGTAAATGAATGTGTTTGAATGTTCGCAGAATCGAACGTTTAGTGTGGTGGATGATTTCTCTGAAAATTTGAGCATCTGGCTGGAGGAGTAGTTGTATGAATCAGTCAGAAACTGAAAAATTGAAAACACTACAACTGTTGGTGCTGAGTTTTTTTTTTTTTTTTTTGCGGGAAATTACAGATCATCGAAGAAATGAACTATAGAAAGCATTCATCACGTTAATCTCTTCTCTGTGAATCTGTTATGTCGGAGCTCTAGATAACATCCTGATCTCTTCCTTTTATGCATATTATTTCATTTTCTTTAAATCTCTACAAGTTCTTTTCAACAACGCATGTGAATTAATTTTGTATTTATCACTTTGTGCGTTGTTACGCTCCCAGAATTAAGGATTTTGAGTTTTTTAATTTTAACGATCTTTTGATGCCTTTTTTTGCTCTAAATTTATAGCCATCGGATGCGTTTTTTTCTCCGGAAACAAGAGAAAATGTGGCAACTAAAACAAATAAGTTGCTAAATATTCTCAGCGTTCTCGATGGCGATGAAGCGGTACCGACTTTGATAGGAGGAAGTCTGTATCTGTACATAGAATTATAGTGACATAGCCGTTAAATATTTTTCTAATTTCTGTCGTCACCCGACGTTGATATTCTATAGACGTTACTTCGAACGCGTGCAATTGAGACGCAATGCTATGTTGTGGCGGCAGCACAGACCGGAAAACACAATGAGAAACGATTTTCATACGGACATGCAATGGTGGTCGATCCATGGGGAGCGATCATCGCACAATGCTCTGAGACAGTTGGTTAGATCAAGTTTTTATTTTTCATTTCGAAGTATCGCATCCAACTTGGGTAACTCATTTGACTGCTGCACTCGGTTCCCTCCTTTCCTCTTCAGCTTGCTGCCCCTTTAGAGTTTCGATGCTCCTTATGCACTTTAATGATAGTGGTGGGGGTCACAAAAAATTAAGAGATTGCGTGAACAGGGAAGAAAAATGTGGAAAATAATGCAAATTGAGAAATAACTTCAGAAGGAAAAGTTAATGGTTCGTAGGGATGCAAGAATTAATAAATTTCATTTCTATTATAATTCATTTTTATTGTCGTTTTGCGAGGATTCCAGGTCGGTTTAGATGGATCAAACATGTAACGTTGAAGTGGAATGTTTTATGGTTGTCTCGATCGGTTTTTGTTCTACAAGAATTCATCCGAAGTTTTATCGATTTGAACGGTGATTGTTGTTTGAGGAATGTGTTTTGCGGAGATTTCATTGGAATATTTGAACAAAGTACGCACTACTCAACCGATTTTCGCGCATCGTCGTAGTGATCTCTATTCTATCATCACCAATGAGAAAGCGCCTATCGGTTCGTTTCTTTGTTTTTTGTTTGTTTTTTTGATGAATGCATGTCAGGTTTATACTAAGCCCATTACGACCATCAGCACGAGTGCATGCAAGCGTTTCTCTGGTCAAGCATTTAATTACATAAGCGCATGCAAGTGAGGCCGTTCTTAGCACCAGTGTGCGTCTACTTTTATAAAGTTTTATTTTTAATTTGGGAATGTAATGAGGGGAAGGGATGGGGAGGGGCAGGAAGAAAGCGGTACATTGCTAATCGATCTATAAGTAGTCTGTAGTAGTGTGCATGATGGGAGTACTTGTGGATCCATGATGGCAATCAGCGTAAGAGTCGTCTCTGTTGAATATGATCTCTAAGCCATATTTATCGTTGATTCATGCATTATGGGCAGTTTAAACATTTCAGAGAATTAGCCAAAAGGTAAATGTTTGTAATGAATCCTCATGCACAATTTTCAGTGTAATTTATTTACTGATGCGAGTAAATATTTAGAAGTTATATTTGAGGCTTATTAGTAAAACTCTACTCGATTCATAAATCGATCGCCCACAATAGCTTAAAGTGGGCAGTACACTGCGGTGCAATTAGATGATTTTACCCAATTTAAAAAGTCAAATCATCGAACTGTGCGGCTTAAAAACATATTCTCATTAATTCATCCCCGCAGAGATTCAAACATTAAATTCCACTTCACGTAATGGAACAATTCTCTTCGACTGAATTTTGAATTCAGCTAATGTTCACTTTTAAATATTTCATTTCTGATTGGTGGAAAGGTGGCACACGTGTGGAGCAAATTCGAATCTAATCAGGGTGTACTTGCAACCGCAAGACCCATCTTATATGTGTTTTACTTTCTTGCAACTAATTTATTAAAAAGTTATGGAGATTTGCGGCTTGATTGTAGTATAACAACTTCGCATTGTTCATGATAAGAAGGGGGGGGGGGGGGGGGGGGGGGGGGGGGGGGGTGGCGTAAACGAGTGAGATCTAAGATCATCGTTTCCTTTAGTGCTGTGAGTGGGGAAGTGGGAAGGGTTTTCTAGATACCTGGCCGCATTGTGGGTTATTTCAAAACGTATACGTTATCTGGTATTTTCCTTTCCACCGGAAATACTGCAAGTTTATTCGTTGATCAGGCGATGATTTGAATTGCTGAAATATTTCGTAATACAGGTGATGAACCGTTTTTGTTCGGTAAGGAATCAATTGATAGCAGCGTCGTTTTCTACAGAAGTGAGTACAGTTTCGCATTCGTGAACAGAAGCCCCGTATTACCTGGCCGTAAGTTTTGCTATTTAACGCCTGTCTAGTCTTGTTATCATTACTTAACACCCTTGGCCATCAACGACCACTCATCATGTTCAATGCGTTTTGAGTCTTACTAAAACTCATTCTGATTGAAAATAGCAAATATTAGACTCTCATCTCTATGAACAGTTCTCTAACGAGCAGAGGTTTAGCCATCGTCAGAAGGAGTCGCGTAACTTGAAATGTCTGAAAATGAATTCCTCATTCAGCGATTAACTTTCATGTTGAGGAGAAGGTGGAATGGGGGAGGGGATGTTTTGACGGTGATTTCTCCCTCAATACATGACACTAACTTCAGACGTTCTTGTATCCTCAATAAGAAAAGCGGAAAAGTTAACGGATCTAACGGATGAGGAGACGGCCGATCTGTTCATTGTATCAAAGAAAGTTCAAGCGATGATCGAGTCTCAGTATGACACCAAATCATCGAGTGTCTGCGTTCAGGATGGTCGGGATACTGGGCAAACCATACCGGTAATTTTTACGAACATTTCAGTTCGCATTTATTTTGGCACAAGTGCTCCTCTCTTGTTTACGATCAACCTAAGGCATTGAAGTTTATAAATTGTTGTTTATTTAATGAAGCTTTGAAGACATCAATTGTGAATAAATGCTTAGAGAGGACATTGAATACTTTTCAAATTTGCATTGCAACTTGAAGCTGCGTATTTTAATACGAACTGTTCGGAAGTATGAAGGGTAAATTAATCGATCGTTACTTGAGGGCAAAAAGAAGGGAAGGGGGAAGAAAAATAACTTTTCGGTTTCTTTCTGACTATTCAATGGGAAAGCTGGTTTTTTTTTTCGTAATGAAATTGTTTTGATGACCTTCTACTTGGGTTTTAATTCATTTTTTTTTTCAATTCATTTTTTAGCATGTTCATGTGCACATAGTGCCAAGGCACAAGGATGACTTCAATGGGAATCCAGACAAATTCTACGACGAACTTGCCGACAATGATTATCCAAATGCGAAACGACCAATACGCGATCAAAAAGATATGAGTGCAGAAGCGTCTGTGTATCGTAAATTGCTTGGCTCATGAGATAGAAATTTATTGTCTTTTTCATCGCTTCTTTCATTCAGTAGCATATCTGTAGTCATCGTTTCTATACTGTTGTTTGTGAGGAGGGGCAAATGGCGAGGAAAATGAGCTGCAGTAGAAATCAGAGGCAAAAAACACAAAACAATTTGTGAAATCATCTGCATTTACATAAATCTAAACAATAAGATTTTGCATGTGTATTGCTTTTCAACTCTCAAAAGTTCTTCTTGTAAAGTTTCATAATGTTCATAGTAAAGAGGATTCTGCTAATTGATTTTTCATTATGGAAATTCGAATCTCTCGAAGAGCATCTTTTATCTGAATGGAAGTACCGTATATGATATCAGTTTGAGCATGCAAAAATCATCTCTTTCATATATTGGCTTTCCAACGAGTGCATGAGTTGATCGATAATTAGTTATAAAGAGCGGAAATTGGTTTTATGGTTTTTCATATCAGTTTTTCATCCTATAGTTCAACCGGTGATGAATTTAAACTCACAGTTTTAGTTTTTTTTTCCGTAAAAGGTTGATGAAACCATCATCCTACTTCATCTTCTTTTCAATACATTGGAGACAAATATTACTTCTCTCCTCCTCTTCTTTCATCATGGTCCTTTGAGGAAGACTTGTCTATCATATCGTCAAAAACGTTGCAGTTGCACTTTTGTTTTATTCTGTCAAATTTTTTTCGAGGGTCATATAATCCACTGATGGTTAATTCGACGTTTTTCAATATGTTTAACCATCATAACCTTATGATGTTTTACCGTTTCGCTAATTGATTTTGCTTTATTTTTGCTCATTCATTTATTGCGCTCACAAGATAAGTTTATATAATTTCAATATAACACGGGTTTACTTACCTATTTTCATAGTTCGATTGCTGCTTCTTTTAGCATTTGAGGAGAAGTAGTAATGACGACTGATAAAGGTTTAGGCGTATTGGCGAGTATGAATTTTGGAATGCGATTGAGTTGATAACGCAAATTTATGAAGATAATATGAAATATTAGTCATCTATTGAACTATATTGGTATTTGAGAGGTGATTTGGGACAAAAAAAATGCATTTTATATTAATTACGCGAAGGGTAGATTTCTATGTATGGATTGTTGAAGGGCAAAGATGAACATTTAATATGAAGTTGTATAGAAAAGAGGCGATTTATTTAGACGTTTATTTATCTACGGAAAAAAAAAATAAAATACCAAAATTTGCATCATAAAATTTGATAGTTTTATGAGTTAATTAATTTAGATAAAGCGACCTTCGATCTTAAGTTTCGAACAGCATTTCTTAACAATTTCTTTGTTAATATTTGGAACGTTGAAACCAGAAATGCTGTTAATACTCCGATGAAAAGTGGAACGGGGAGGGGGAGGGGGGGTTGTTATATGTTAGAAAGTTTAGTTGGAATATTCTCCCGTCAACCATCTTTCCATAATTGTTGTCATATATTTATTCAGCACTTCCTTTGTTCTCATTCATGTGTATTCATTCTAGTTTGTTTGTTTGTTTTGTTTTGTTTTTTTTTGTTTTTTTTTTTTAGCATCGTCACCTTTCTTTTATTCATTGTTCTTTTTTCTCATATTTACTTTATCTGACTGATTTATTTGGGTGTTGAAAATTCAATTTTTAAATAATGTGAACGATTTTTATTGAGGGAAGAAACGGGGAGAGGGAATAAGGGAAGATGGGAGTTGAACATATTACAATTGCCTCGCTTTATTTAGCACCTTCACATTTGCAGTAATATTGCTTGATGCGGTGTTCTCTATCGTTGTGTTTTTTAAGCATTTGTTCCGAACGAAAAAAAATCTTTAAATATGTTTCAATCACATTTGTTTTTTTCTTTTTTTTATTTAATATTTCGACAATTTATTCGTTCATTCTGCAAGTGCATAACGAATCATTGTGTACTTCGGTGTGGCCCACAGATAAAAGCGTCTCTACAAAAGTCAGATATGGAATCAACTGCCATAGCGAAGTATACAAATGTGTTTAGGCTTCAACTTAAGCGCCAAGAGACAGTGGGGTTCCGGTAGTGCTCCTGAGGACATCTGTATCGTTTCCTCTTTCCTCCCTACCGTGAAGTTTGGCTGACTGCACTGAGCCTCTTCGCTGTACCCGAGTTATGTTCGGCCATAGTCGAGTGGGACTGAAGTTGGGTTTATGCGAAACTATTTTCGTTAGTTTTACATTGTTCTCCTCTAAATTTGCGGCTAACCTAAAGGAACTATAAGATATCAACTTCCAAAACACTTCGGACTCTCACTGAACCCTCCTACTTGGCTACGTCACCGTTTCTATGTAGAGGACTCTAATCTCAGATGTCTACGAAAGGGTTTCTAGTACCAGACGTCATTTGCATCTGCATATACGATCGTTGAAAATGAAGTCTTATGGTTCGAGCTACCGGTGACGTATCGTCAGGTGCACTTTTGCGTGAATCCCTTCATATAGTGGTGATGTACGCGCATAAACATAGTTAAGTAGTATAAGCGGGACCAGGCGATTGCGTGACGTTGCGTTTCTACGTGGTAAATTCACGATTGCCAACTGATTATTTTTGTGGTGCCAGTAGAATCCTCGTGCTCTTAGTGCTTTGGATCTCGAGCTATAGCTGGACAGTTCGAGCTCAGGTACAAACTACCTTGCTTCCTTATTTTCGTATACGAATGCAGATTTTACATATCCATTATTTATTGTGTTGTTGTGATGGTATTTTAAGTGATCAGATTTTTTTAACATCAGAATGTGGCCCATTTTAATGCATTTCCTTGACTACAACGCCCTACATTTTCTGCTTATACAGGACGGAGAGGGGGGGGGGGATTGGAAGGAAGTGGTTTTCACGTGTTTCAAGATAAGCGCCTTTAATTAGGGGTTGACTTCCCTTATAAAGCATTTCAGCCACTTAAACAGAAATGCATGCCATGGTACCCGACACGAGCTTAAGAACCAATGCAAGATGAGAAAAAATCATGCCTTACGTTGTTTTTCCAGTGTGATCATTAGCTACTTTCACCTTACATTAAATATATGATCGAACTTGAATAAAGAGAAAAACAACTTGACCCTCACAATTTTTATCGTTCAGGTATTAATAATTTGTTAAGAAAGATAATCATCGAAATAAAGTAGAGAATTGGAATTTATTGAGGTGTGGCATTTGATGCCGTATCTCACTTCACTCACCATAGTTGTTTCTATGATTCGCGAATTGAAAAGCGCAATTCAACGTTTCAATATGAACTCGTCGAATATTTTTAGCCGTCTTCCCAAAAATGACGAAAAAATTTGTTTGTTGCGTATCGCGAAATTGCTGTCTGTTGTGAATATTGAGGCCACCTTCGAAGTGCAATCTAGTGGGCGGGTCGCAATTCCGCTCTGAAATTTTGCACTTGCCGAAATTAAAAATGAGGCCGCACAGCATTTCTGCATAACGAGCATCTCCCCTCCGCCTTATCGCCCCCCCTCCCCCCTCCGACCCTCCCCTTGTTGGGGAAATTAAGGCACATGTTAATCGACGACAGCAACCTACTCTCTGTGCTTGTTTGAAGCTTACTGTAGTTAGTCTAAAATGTTGCTATTTATGTATGCGATTCTTGCCTTACACAACGGAGGCTTATTTGCAGCGTTTGATTAATTTGCTATGAACAAAAAATAGGGGACAACGACATAAATTTCTGAGTTCGTCGCTGCGCGTTCCGGGCTTGCCAGCCGAATATTTATGTACAATTTTCTTCCATTTATAGGCCCCGCCTTCTTTTACCTACCTCCCAGCCTCCCTCCCCCTTGCCCTCTCCTCACCTCCAGAGACCTTGAAGTATTAGCACTCGTCTCGAAGTGACGCATCGAGTTCATTTTCTAGAGTATCGGCCACTGAAGTGCCGAAATTAGCAGGAAGTTTCAGTTGCCTGAGATGTACCCATGTATCAAAAATTGTTAGTGGCAGAAGGTTCCGCACCTCCCCCGTAAGTCCATCCTTTCGAGTATATGTTTGACATTAGTGCGCATACTTATCTGCAGAAAAATGGCATTTCTCATCATTACCATTTAGCATTCATTGTTAGTTGATTGTTGTTTTCATTGAGGATTTGCGAACCTCTCAATATTACTTTGACGATTGGCTGGTCGTGTTATAATTTTGCTTTGAAATTCTAACGTATTTCTGCATTTTTAGGGGTGAAAATTCTTGATCGACGAACGATGCACATTTCACGATATATAAGCAGACGATTATTGCGTATATTTCAATATGGTGCTTTAGTTTTCTCGATATTATGCGTGTTTTTATTCTTTTCACATTCATCCGAGAAAAAACGTCTTCATCTCGAACATCCACATGGAATGCTAGCTGGAGCGTTCGTTGGTCATGAGAATAAAGAGATACAAGGTTAGTTATTGTTGTTTTTAAATAAGGAATCAAATTATTATTAGATACGCATAATATTTTTAGGAAAGCTAAAATATTAGTGAAAAACCTGTAGCATTTGAAACTTCTAAGGTTTCCAAATGATCTACTTATAAACTGCTTGAAAATTATGACCTTTGAGGCGTAAGACTTCTTCGCTGCTTTCATGCTCTCTCTCTCTCTGTCTCTCTCTCTCTCTCTCTCTCTCTCTCAAATATGCATGCATGCATATGCACTGAGTATGAATTAATATAACGACTAGTAAACTCGATTTACCTGGTTCAGCTCTACTTTACTGTGACGGTCTGAGTGTTAAGAAACAAGAGTCATGGACCTTACCTTCATTTATCTTCTACCTGCTTCGTTTCTATTACATACCTTCATTTATCCATTTTCAACATATTTTCTTAATTTTTATTTAAGTTAGCGAAGGTAACCGACTGAATTTTTTTTCAAATTAGTAGCTACAAAAGGCATTGGTGCACAATCAAATATCGGTTGAAGCCGAATACAACTCAGAAATTTCGTTCGGTTACTAACCGAAGGCATTCGGTAAAAATCGAACCTCGATTCGAACCCACCCACGAAGATAATCAAAACCAAATTTCAGTCGAAAAAAACCGACCAAAATTCCGTCCCCATCCGCAGTGTGTTTAATCGGTGACTACCTATTAGTTAATTACATCTTTCCCTACGGTACTTTTTATGAAAGAAGTACGGTAAATCTGCATCTTGTTTAGTCGACATTTTAGCAATCAGTGTTTTCAGCTGTCGCCATTAGATGATCTTAGTTGAAAATGTCCATATTCTAGTAAAAGTGGGTGATGGCATCGAATTGTTGTTTTGTTTCATATTGACCACGTTGTGCATCCTTCAATGCTACATCTTCAGTTGGGATCTGTTCGATGCGATCGGTAATCGTCTTTAAGAGGGATAACGTAATGCATTCGTCAGTGTCATATGCTAAGCGTCACATGAACAACTCTTGATTTGTGTAGTTTAATGCTGTCTGATTTCATTCTAATTCATAGCCTCATTTTCGTTTATTTTTCCTTTCTTTTCGTTTATATCACAAACTCTGCTAGTTGGATTTCAGCCGAAGATGGTGCAGATCCTTTCGCAGCGTACAAATCTCTCGCCAAGAAGGATTGGCACGATTATGCTGCGATGGAAAGGGACAAGCAACGTATCGGTCCCGGTGAAGGAGGTAAACCGGTGGCAATTCCTTCCGATCCGGAAATCAAGAAAAAACGAGTAAGTCGTGTAATAACGATTCCTGCCTTTGCGTATTTCTCATTTCGTTCTGAGTCGAAACCAATAACTCAGTGCGAAGGAGAGAAACTGTCAAGGTCTTCGAAACAAGAAGAAAAATTTTTCGCACATGTTTTTGATAAAACGCATGCGAATTTTGTAAAATTTTTTCTTTGCGTATATGTACATATATATATATAGGAAGAGTACAGCATTGATCTAATTCACCCGTTCTAATTATTTTGACTTGATACTTGTAAGAAAAAGTTTTTCAGGAGGAATTATACCGAGTGAACGGGTACGATGCATTCGTGAGTGATCTTATTCCATTGAATCGCTCAGTGAAGGATATACGTCACAAAGATTGTCAAAATCTGAAATATCTTCAAGCGCTTCCTTCAGTTTCAGTCATTTTCCCCTTCCACGATGAGGTTTCCTTTAATCTCAGTGTTTTCTTTGACATTTCGTTCTTGAACAAATTTCATTCTCATTCCAGTTATTTAGTGCTTTTGATCGACATTTCACTATTGCCCCATTTTTGTGCTTTGTGATAATTGCTGCCATACCGTAACAAGTACACTGTCAAAGACGGCTTTCCTGCGTTGATTGTTAAAGAATGCACATCTAACATACTATTTCTACGTTTTCTATCGTACTGTTTTGGAATCGGAGTTGGCCAGATTTGTTTCTCAGTTTTTCGCTCTCCCATTGTTGCTTCTAGAAGGGTACCGGGGATTCTTATTAGAATCATTGGGGTAAAATGTCCTGGAATTGACTTAGAAGTTATGAACTTGTGTGGAATTTAACTCGAGGGCCTACCTGAACTCATTTTCTTTTGTTGGTCTGATGGGATCGATAATTCAGGTTCACATGCATACGAAAAGATTAGTCATTCTTAGATCGTTTTATAAATGCTTATTTCAAAACCTGATATTCGAGTCGCTCTAATCGGATCGGCTACTGGATATATTTATTTGTTTAGCACTGTTTAGAAGAAACATAGTCATGAAATTACTCAGTGTCTAATAAATTCCTGGCAGGATTTTATTGGCAAGAACATTAATAAAATAAATCTTATTGATTTGTGGCTTACGCGATGGAAGTGATTGGTAAAGTTTAACGAACTTTTTACTCATTCGTATGGACAAAAAGTCCTTCAGAATTGTGAAGGACTTTTCATCCATGTGAACGAGCAGGAATTGAAGGATTTTTCTGTTCATTCGTATGGACAAAAAGTCCGTCGGAATTTGTCTAAACGATTCAAAATTTGCAGCTACACGAATGCATTCATTTGCAGCATAATTCTACATTATTGCGAAGCACATACTCGGTAATCGAACGTTCACCGAAAGAGATTTTAAAGGAAATTATTTTGGTGGATGATGCGAGCACAAAACCGTTTTTGAAGGAGCCTCTTAATGAATATCTCAAGTCAGCTAAACTCGATCGCATCGTTAAGGTCGTCAGAACAAAGTTAGATGGCCACCGATTTGTTTCTAGTTGATATATGATGTTTTTATAAACGTTGATCACTTATAGATAGTTTCTGTGATGAGCTTAGCTATCTTTAAGAGGAGAGGAGAAAGGGCGATGAAAGTTTGGAGAGTAGTTGCCTGAGAAGTATTCCACCCAAGCACAAATAACTACCTGTAGAGGTGCACTTGTAGGATGGCGATGAATGATTTGTGGAGAGAGAAAGGGGGGGGGGAGAGGAATAGTTAGAATAAATGTAGTCATAGTGGGGAAAAAGAACGTATAAAATGAATAGAAGTTTTATGGTGTAAAGATGATTACGTAAAGAGTTGGTTGCCTTATTGGTTCCACATAGTTATCAGTGAGTGATTTGAGGAATCATCGGGGTTCTTGGTTCCACATTGAGGGATCGTCAGATACGTTTCTTTTATTGAATCGAAAAAGTGTTTCGTCTTTTGTCGCTTATTTTTGCATTTTTAGCTATAAACTTATATAATTTTGATTCATTGATTTTTCTTAGAGATTTTATTGTTTTGCATATTCTCTTATCGTCCTCTTATTGGTTGCCATTCATGAAAAGTGTTTTTCATTGAGCCATATTACGTTTTTTATGCGTTTTAAATAGTCGGTGACTAAATTTTTTGTGAATTTATTGTGGAAAATTTTCCTTTTTGAAAAGAAACATATGAGCACAATAGAGGAAGTTTTTTTTTAAAATATTTATTCACATTACTGCTGTTTTTTCTTTTCCATTTATTTTCTTGCTGATATTAAAGCATTCTTTTTGCACTAAAATTATGCTTTTATTAAGATGATTTTTCGAAGTTTCGTTTAAAATGAACTGAAATGATTATTAGTGGATATTTCGTCGATTAATAAATGAAAGATCATTTCAGAAAGCGAGAGGGTTTGATTCGTGCAAGGCAGATTGGTGCACAGCACGCAACCGCTGATATAATCGTTTTCTTAGATGCACACTCTGAACCGAACTACAATTGGTTGCCACCTCTTGTAGAGCCAATTACACTCGATTATAGGTATTATTTACTCATTATTTTGGGGCGATGGAACAGAGCGAAAGAACAAGCCACTAGAACCTTCATTTTGAGATGCTCGGCCATGAGTCCGTCACACCTTAAAGTGAAGTGAATTCAGTATTCATTCGCATACGTGACAGGAGTATAAATGGAACTCATTTTGTGTAGGTAACTGCGAATGTGTCTCTTCCCATTCAAGAGGGATATGTTATAAATGAGATGGGTACAATGAAGAGTGGAATACAGATAGGTGGAAGGGATACAGCCAAGAGGGATGGGTGGAATACAAAGCTTGTCACAAACCGAATACACATAAAACAACATTACAAGTGAGAAACGATGAAGTACGCATATAAAACGAGAAATACGAAGAAACAATGAAAAATATGTGGCATAATACATATTAAAGATGAGGTGGTATGTACATATGAAGTAATGATGCAGATCAGCGAAAATTCTGTTTAAATAAACTCGGATGGCTATTTCGAGAAGTGATTGATGTTGGAACATGAGTAAATTAGTAAGCAAGGGGAATGTTTCAGGATGAAAATGCTCTACGAATAAGGGAAACTCGCGCATCTCTTTTTTTGGAAACTTCCTAACATGACTATGGAACTAGAGATTGTTGGTTGCTGTAACACCCAAAGTTTTTAATGGAGGACATTTTGGCAGACACGGATTCATTCAACAAGAGTGGATTTTTCGGATTATTGTGTTCAAATCAAATGAGATTTTCTTCTGTTTGGCTAAAGGTGACAGTCATCCGTGGAACCAATGCTCATTGGGGTCAGAAATATTTGGTGGTCATCAATGAAATAGATTTTGTTGTCATTTGCGAAAAAGAAAAATTTGCAATCAGATGAGAGGCAATCGTCTAGGTCATTCCCATTGATTAGGAAAAAGTATAAGATCATAAATAGATTATCGCTTGATTTGAACAAAAAGTTTTTATTCTGCCTTTTCATGGCGCATTTAATGCGTTAGCTTAAGTATTCTAAATAACTTGCTGCTTATCGCTGTCTCTCTTCCTCTCCTTCGTATTTTCTACCCGTTTCGACCCCATAAAGGAGTACTGTAGAGCAAAAAGCTGCTGATCTGCAACTTCCTACACAAATAGCTATGCTTCTTTAATGCTAATGTGGTCATTTATGTTTATCTTTTTTTTCAACCTCTGAAAGAACCTGAAATGGAAAACATTTTTGGGTGTATCTTCGGGTCGAGTCAAGAAGAGGTCTCCATGTTGTCACATAAATTGTATACTTTGGTAATTACATTGATATTTGCCCATTTCGAAAACTTTTGTATTATTGATGAGCATTGTGCTGTAATTTTGTGAGGTGATGAGGAAGTTGAGTTTATTTCAGAACAGTAGTGTGCCCATTAGTGGACATCATCGACTGCGACACTTTCGAATATAGGGCTCAAGATGAGGGTGCACGAGGTATGTGTGACGATCTTCATCATCGTTTGCTGATTTCACTGATCAGAACCAAATTAACATACTTAGAGGGGGAGGATATACCTTAGGGAAATCCGTCCAGTTCCTGAAGTGTCTTCTATCTAAAGTATACCTGATGAAGTATGCGCCAGTTTAGGATGCTCTATGTTGCAAGTGTTTTGTATATCTCCTTCCATGTTTTCCAGGTTACTTTCAGAACAAAAAACTCATTTCTAAGCTGCAGCTTTTGACTTCTCGATTATTCCATCTCTGTTTTCATATACAAGAAAGCATCTTTTTGGTGCCTTTTTAGATTATCTGCCACAATAAAAATATTGTTAGGGCGGATTGGATAATCTGTAATATAGGAATGGTATGCGCTAATTTTATTATTGGAATGGATGATGACATTTCGGGATAATCGAAGTGGTAGAAAACTGAACCGGTGATTTGGGCGATGTGAGTTTAGACCTCGCTCAGGAGCAGACATCCACAAGATTCGCAATCCTTGTCGTTGTCTTACTAAAAAGAAACATCTTCGATTGACAGAAGGTGTTTGGCAATTTCTGTTGGTTACGAAGAATGCTCTACTTAATTCTATCGGCCATGAAAAACGTCCTGAGGAAAGACTGTTTTAGGCTAAATTAGTTTTTGAGAAGTAAACTGTTGGGTAAAAGGTGCTTTTAAGAAATCAACATTTGGATGTAAGATCTAGAAGTACCTAAGGCTCGCTTTCGATTGACAACAGCATATCTGATGAATGTAGATCGCCACAGTCACTCAATTGTATTGGTGGATATGTTAAAACGTCGTTTGTTTTTTGAGGCTCCTTCGATTGGGAGTTCAATTACAAGCGCCTACCCCTGACCGAGGACGATTTGAAACATCCAACCCGGCCTTTCAAGAGTCCTGTAATGGCCGGTGGTTATTTCGCCATCAGCAGGAAATGGTTTTGGGAGTTGGGTGGTTACGATGAGGGACTGGATATTTGGGGCGGCGAACAATATGAGCTTTCGTTTAAGGTTGGTTAGGTTTATTCTGAATGTGATGTTAATTTCGCTGATGTTGAAGTGGAGATCGTTTTATGGAATTCCAATCGAGGCTTCATACTCTCTCTGCATCGCTTTCCGCTCCCTTTTACAAGCGATATTTTTCTGAAATTTAGTCAGGATTCATTCTTGAAAAATTAAAAAACTATATTGTTTCGCTTGGTCTGTGACATTTATTGATTTGATCAGTTGTGTTGTAATACTACACATATTGATGTGCTCTTTTTTGTGGTAATGGAAGAAGCTGCACGGAAGTGCTATACAGACTGGTAAGCTCTCAATGCAAAATTCGCTGAAGTCGATTACTGATCGGATTTTCTCTATCGATGACCTCATATCTCTTGATGGTTTTCATCAATTTATCTCACCTTTTTTGGTGGTCAGTAATTAATCACACTGCATCGTGCCGCAATAGCTTTATAACATAAGTTTATACCCATACAATTTCTTTATAGGAATGCAAAGGTCGAATTCAGTTAGCCAGCTACTTTGCTCGTTGTTTTATACTGTGAATGTGCATGTTTGAGGTATGGCAATGCCACGGGAATATGGTCGATGCGCCATGTTCACGCGTTGGTCACATCTATCGTTGTAAGCATGTTCCATTCCCCAATCCTGGAGTGGGCGATTTCATCTCACGTAACTATAAAAGGTGAATAACTATATTAGCTATTAGCTTATAATCCTTTGAAGAACTATTAAAACCACTCTTTGCAGTGGCTTGGCTGAAATTTCGATGGGGTTGAGATTAAAATTACAGAGGCAAACTTAACACTTTATCGGAAGGTGCTCGAATTCTTTCTGCTTGATGATTCGAATTGTTTTCGCTTATTCTGCCAATCATTCAAAATTTATAAGTTTAAAAAATGGCACTCGAAACGATCTTTTTTGATCCGCTGTTGGATAGCAAGCTGTTAGGTGCGTCATCATAGTTTATATGTAAGGGATGATTCCATATGGCTGGTCTAGTTTTCTAAGCCTCCTTAAGAATTTTGGGCTCTTATCGAGGCGCGATCGATTTAATTGCTATAGGTACAGTTATCAAAAGCATTTATCATACTTGCACTACAATTTGTCATGCAAAAGCGTCCAAGTCAGTGGAGGTGACTTCAACCAGGTTCCACGCTCGCGAATCTGAGGTTACTCGCTGTGTAGCTGCTCGCCCTGCCTGTAAGCCTTTGAATTACATCGCAAGACTAACATAAGTGTACCATTTGCTTTATGATCGGCTGGCCTACCTTATAAACATGTCTTGAAATTGAAGCTTTGGGTGCCTCGGTTCCTTAGCAATAAAAGGGGGAGGCGGCTGGTACAGTATAGAGCGCGTCCAAAAACACTCTAGGATGATTGTAGGAATTTCTTCTTGTCGTAATTTGAGAGCACGAGCATAAATGATTAGATATTCGATTTTTTTTTCACAGAACTTTTCTAATTATCATCAGCAGACATTATGATTGCCAATTCTTTAGGGTTGCGGAAGTTTGGATGGACGATTATAAGAAATATCTCTATCAAAGGAGACATGGCATGGAAAATGCGGATGAAGGTCGGCTTTATTTATTATGATTTTTTTATATCACAATTATGTCTTAATTGATAGGCTTTGAAGGTATTAGCTTGCCTTTAAAAATTACATCCAATATCATCCGCAAAAGTATTTTCAAATGTGAAAAACCAATCGATCTGTCGTCTCTAGAAATGCCTTCCTGTCGTGATGCTTAACTCATTTCTAAATCGTAAATTTTCACTGAAGGTAAATAGGGGAGATTCAAGAAGGATGCAATGACTCACTCCCTTAGCAGAGCGTACGATTGCTGATAGGTTTGGTTCGACCTGACGCTTCAACTTTGTGTTAATAAGTCGGCGTTTGTTTATCATCTTTGCTTGATTAAGCTCGCTTGAAACTTTTTTCTTCTTTATTGCTTTATTAACTGAACTGTTTCCTCACATAAGTATTGGTTGTCGAAAAGGTTCTGAAAGAGTATTTGGTTGTGCGACCATTCCGTTTTCTTGCAAAATATGCGTGAAAAATTCGCTCTGTGCAATTTTTAAATCTTTTTATTCTGATCAATTCACAAATAACGCCGATTTGATATTTCTACTTCAATGCCTCAAATATTATCTCTGATAATCCATCTAGTTACTCTCCTTTAATTTCATTCATTTACTTTTCCTTTTTTTTTATTTTCTCTCTGTAGGTTTTATTTTATTTGCGTAAAAGATGAATTGTATAGTTCTATATAAACTACTATGCATGATGGTATGCAACATTTTGCAAGAACTAAAATTTTTTCTAACCATTTTATACGTTTTGAATTTTCAAATTTCCCACTTCGATGCAAACTCGGCTATTTAATTTGTGCTTATTTGCAGAGATGTTATTATCTCAATGGTTGAATGCTTTGTTTTTATTTTATTTTGCTGAAGAATCAAAGGCACACCGGTTCTTGTAGGAAGCGAAAAGGGAGGGAGGTTTGGTGCATTCTCCTAGATTTGACACATCTGTCATCTAATTTATTTTCATGTATTCTTTTCCCGCCGATCAATTTGGAACCGATTCACAGCAACAATCCACATGAAAGGAAGGAATTTTTGCCTCAGCGGAAATAGCGCAGCTATTCTTAAACCCTTTGAGTATCTTGTACATAAACCATCCTTCTGCATTCGTGAAGGAGTTGGAGGAGACTGCTGTGAAGCAGTGAAAGGAAGCGAACAAATTTTTTCTGAAAAGTCCACTTCCATCTGTGTTTCCAAATTTGTTTTTTCTTTATTGAGATGTTTTTTCTTTATTCTTTATTGAAACTGAAATTCTTTAGTATTAATTTCTAAGTTTTAGCTTTTTACGCACATTGTAAAAACATGCCTTGAATAGTAAAAATGTTACAGTAATATGAAGCCGGTATAGTAATGCAATATTATGTGAATATATTTTAGGTGATTTAACGAAACAAAAGGCAGTTCGAGAACGGCTGAAGTGCAAGTCTTTCGATTGGTTCATGAAAGAGGTTGCCTTCGATCAAGATAAATTCTATCCAGCAGTTGAACCCGAAGATAGTGCAAACGGTCCGTTCATTTTTCACTATAAATTTTTCATTTTTCTTCCCTGGGAATCATTTATGCAGTTCAATTAGTTCATTAGACCGAAAATAATCGTTTAAAAGTGGCAGTGTCATGGTTAACGTAACTTTTACACTCTCATAAGGATGGCTGTGCCGTACTTGTTGCCTCATGCGACCTTTTATTTAGCTACTTTCCAGCTGGGAATTGTGAGCGTGAGAGGAAATGCGCATTTTTTAATATGCGAACTTGTGATATGCGCTCATTAAATACGCCTGATAGGCGCTTACAAAATATTACCCTTAGAGGTTATGCTGCCTTAGAAAGTTTAATGTTGATTAATCATCGTCTTAATTCACAAAAAGGCGATATTAAATAATGGTGGTGAAGAAATGCTGAAAAGATATGAAGTTTTGTAGTGCTTACGTAGCGAGGTTGGAAGCAAAGGATCTGAAGGTTTGAATGTGGAAGTGGCATGCTTGAGTGATGTGAATGCACTAATATCTGACAACTGTCATCTCACTATCTGGTCAAAGAAACTACGTGCTGGAGGGTGGGCATTGTTTGCTGAATGTGATCGTGTTGCATGTCAATGGGGCAAGCGATGAGGTCGAGTGGATCGAGCATAAAAGGTGCAGATCGCCATGCTATGTTTATGCGGTACGAGTTGAACTTTCTAGTCTCTCCAGTCATTACCTGTTCAGGTGAGTTGCGTAACGTCAAGGCACAAACATGTGTGGATACGCAGTTCCGAGGCGGCAGTGAACGTTTTGAACTCCGCAAATGTATTAGTGACGATCCATCTGGAGGCGGAGAACAGGTATGTGTAAACTGATGCATTTTTGCTAAAAGAATTTTTCAGAAATAAATTAATATAAGTGCCTGAAAACGCTATCTCTAACAACACTAAATACTGTTTGTGGTTAATCCGAATTGCAATGCGTGTGACTAGTGACCTGTAGGTCTGAATGAGTCGGTCGATGAGTTTTTTCGCGATCACTGATCAACAATTTGGTAACCCTGTGGATCGTTGGGTCCCATTCAAAAAATGCTCCATCGATATACGCATTATATAGGTCTCACGAATGTGTTGTGCATTTTTCTAATTCTCGCTTGCATTCTGTTATGCATTGCCTTATAAAGTGCATATCCTGTGTTATTATAACAGCAGAACAGAAACTTGAAATTTCTTGCATACGCTTGTATTACCTGTTGCCTGGATTTTACCTGTATAATATGGAGTAGAATTCTAGAAATGAGTTTACTTTGCTTCAAGAAAAGTTTCACCTGTTGTTAGTTAATGAGGAAATGTTTGCTTGATTATAGTTGATCAATTTTCGTTCTCATATTAAAAGCATTAAAAACTTCGCTATTTCATTTTTCGCATATTACACAATGCCGCTTATTCGCAATAAATTGGTCTATCAAGTGTAAGAACTTTGTAATATATAAAAGTGAGTGATACAAATTTAGTTGAAAACTCGGTATTTATTAGTCGCTTATAAAGTTTTATTTCAGAATATGAGGCTTACGTTCTCATTCGATGTGAGACCAAAAGGGCGAACATTGTGTTTTGACGTTTCGACTTCGGTGAGGAAAGCGCCAGTCGTTTTGTTCTCATGGTGAGTTTTGTTAGCCAATTTATTCATATTTCAACGTCCCCACCTCAGTCACAAAAAGATTTCTGCCCATATCTTCATGAATGAGAAAAAATTGCATATCATCTCGCCTTTTTCCTATAATTTTCATGTGTAGCTTCAATTTCTCTGGTTTCTTGTACGGATCTGTTGAAGGTGTTTGAAGACCCTCATGTTGGTTGGCTTAAGCTGGAGGGCAGGAAGGGGGATTAACTTGTGCCTATTACCGGATATTCTGTGTAAATCGTCATAGCATTAAGGCATATGACTCAGACCGCTAGCGCACGGATTGAAGTTGATAACACATGATCTCTTTTTTCGTCATCTTCAAGTTCCATTGCTTTTCTCTGTTGAAAGTGGATGGCAAAAGAGATGTAATAAAGTGGAAACAGACACACTCAATCAAGGTTGTATTTTCAAGAGGTGTAAACTACGTCATCAGTTTAGGATGAGTTAAGATAGGAATTTACCGGCGATGCCTCATAAGTAGATTGCTTATGACAATTAACTTGATTTGAAACGAGCAAGGCAAGCAGAATAAGCCTGAGCGGTTGTGACTTTCCAGCCGTTTATGAAAGGAGAGGAATTAATGATGTATTTTAGGTGCTTCCCAGTGAGTTGCCTATGCTCCAGATGTTCGCAAAAAGCTGCCATCTATGTGTGCTTAGTTTTCGCTATTTTGCAAGAGGAAATTCTTCTTAATCCAGTCTGATTATAAGTCTGCTAATAGTAAGTACTGTCGTAATCAGTGATCTCTTAATAAAGACTAATAATCCTTCAGGCAATGTCTTATGGTAGCGTTACGGGTTTCCTTTAGTTAATAGCGTTTGCAGTCACGGTATGCAAGGCAATCAGCTGTTCAAATATCTACCCAACTCGAAGCAGATGTATCACCCGATCAGCAATCAGTGCATGGATTGTGACGCAGAACGAGGGGAAATCTTTATGGACAAATGCGATGAGCATAAACCCACGCAGCAGTGGGTATGGACGCATTTCAATATTACACTCATCGAGGAGAGGAACGCTAAAGCAAAACTTTGAAATATTCTGGTTTGCTCATTGCACATCTTTTGCAGCTTCTTATTCATTCTTTTTGGAGTATCGCTTCTGGTTAAGCTGCTATTATGTGTTGGATGGCTTGAATTGAGGTCGGAGATCTACGAGATTCAAAATTCCATGAAGGCCTCTCGACTGTTTCACAAGTCTAGGTCTACAACTTGAGGTCAAGCGGAGTCCATAATTGCAGCATAACACGTTTTCCTCAAATTTTAGCACTGTAACGCTTGAAGAAATTATCACTTGTGCAGTTAGGGGTTATCTCACATTTGCGATCTTCACTTATGCTACGCAAACTATCATGTATGTGTCTGTCTCACTACTCACCATTGTCACTGTTCACATTCCAAATACTTTTATATTTGTTGCTAGGTAATGTGTACAACACAAATGCGCTATATTTCATTTTACTAAAAGCACTCGTTTATCTCAGGGTGAAAGAGAGAGGAAGGGGAAGAAAGGATGACTAATGCTTATTAGTGGAGAAGGAATTTTAGTGTGATGGAACTGGGGAGAGAGCCGGGCTATTGTAGTAAGCTCCTTTCCCATTGAAAATCAGTGCTTTCTTATATTCTTATTTGAAGTTTTTAGTTGTGTGCCTTTACAAAATTAGTTTTAAACTATCTTCCAAAAAGCCTGAGGAAACGTTCAGAGTCATTTATTCATATGTTTACAAAGATAGTGACCGCTGATTCGGATGGCTTTAACTGCTCTTCGGTTGAGTTCGCAGGAAAGGTTTTCCTCATCCCTAACCATGATTTTCCTAATTTTTTTCCTCTATATGAAAGGTGAAGAGGGGGGTGGGGGCTTATGTATATGGATCTCAATTATTTTTGCCCCTTCGCACTTTTATTGCTCATTAGGCATATATATATATATATATATATATATATATATTCTTTATCTCAACAGTTTGTCTATGCGCTTCTTGCGAATCGAATTAGTCGTAAGTGTTATTTTTACGTGGAAATGTTTCATTGTGAGGAATTTCTTCGTTCGTACATCTCAGTGATGGATTTCGAGAAGTTTACTCTATGAGAATTAAGTATATTTTAATTGGAAATAGTCGAAAGAACTAATCCCATTTAATTTAGATTAATCTAATTTATTACTTCCTCTCATTCATTTTGTTTATTTTCGTACATATTTTGCCAGTTGGGAAATTTCTTTCTCATCGTCCAAATCGATTTATCGAATTGAAACATTACCTTTTTGTTTAGCGTCAAACCTTTTTCGAACTTTACTAAAGAATTGACGGGATGAAAAAATTATAGAATTGAGGTGTCGCAGCATTTTGTTTTTTTTTTGTTTATATCATTGTTCAGTGAGCTCTATATGCCCATTTTGAGACGTCCGTGATTTGATAGGCGAATGAATT
The DNA here is from genome assembly GCA_006503575.1 of Baylisascaris schroederi. Lineage (NCBI taxonomy): Eukaryota > Metazoa > Nematoda > Chromadorea > Rhabditida > Ascarididae > Baylisascaris > Baylisascaris schroederi. Next base: position 1,777,667 of record QEWY01001293.1, read on the forward strand.
ATACAACCTTTGCAAATATTCTTATATTCGATTAATAGTTGTTAAGTAGTTCAATTGTGCGGCTATTGTTTCGTAGTTTAACAGCAACAGTGATTTAATAGTAGTATTGATTCGTTGTTTAGCAGTAATAATTACGAGTAATACGTAGGCTTATTGCTCACGCTCATCGTTTATTTATTTATTTATTTTTTTTTTTTTTGGAGGAGAAGGGAGCGGGCTGGATTCTTGAAAACTCATGTTTGCGCTAGCTCATAGTTGATGCAGTTTTGTTGTTCCAATTTCATCGTTATTGTGTTACTTAATTAACTGACGTTTATTTCTTTCACTTTTACACCTTTAAAATGTAGCCATATATAGGAGGTTATTGAACGTTGTACGCAGCTGTTCTAATTTCGGAGTTTTTTTATTCGCTATCAACAGGTATCTTAAGTGAGTCATTAATGGCGAACAACTAATTTCAACGTATTGGATGCTTGTTTATTGTCTTTAAATATGGCTTTCAACACAATTGTTGCGATTACCGCTTGAACTGCTTTTGATTGTGTATGTGAGAAAATTTAGCAACGTTCGGAAGGTATTTGGTAGAGGCGAAGTATGTATGAATGCTATGGCGCCTCGATTTATAGCAGAAAGCTAATAGGTGGAATTTTGTTGATTGTCTTACCTGATTGCTGAGAAATGAAAGCCTTGAAAATTGTAGTGATTGGGGCTATGGTATAGCTGAAATTGCTGTACTAATATGAATCTACCTCGCAGTATGATAGCCGCAAATTAGAAATGACTAACGAAGTGGCCTATGAATGCTTGTTCGTAACGATGGAAAATACTTTCTCTTCTGCTCAAATTTGGAGAGAAATGCCTTTATTGTTTTTTTTTAATATCATCTTCATTACTAGATTTTTCTCTAATTTTGAACATAAGTTTCATTAATATGTCAGAAAAAAATTTTTTTTAATTGCTGAAAGCAGCGGAATTTCCGCTGATCCGATAATCAACTTCCGTCTAGCTCCAGACTGGAAATTTAGGGTCATCCTGCTATGGTATTAAAAATGCGTCAACGCTCTTTCTCAATATTTTCCACAATCGTCTTGCAAAAATCTAATTTTTAAAATTTTAATGTGGTGTAACTGCGTCGCGTATAATTAATTAATTCCCTCTCCCTTCCCCTTTCGCCTCTCTGTCCCCACTCGTATCCCACTTCCCACATCGGACGAAGAATGCAGGTTATGGTATTTCCGAAAATGAGTCGTAGTTAGAAGGTAAGAAAAGGGAACCGGAAGTGATTTTATGAGCACGTATTGAGGAAAATCGAAAATTTTTAAGAGAATCACCCGAAGAAAGCGATTTTCGGCAATATTAGCGCTTATTTGAGCTAATGATTCACCAGTTTTTGTCTAGGAGTCATGAAGGATTACCGTGCTGAGGGTTTTAATAAAAAAGTTTCATTTTCACTTGAGGGAGTTCTTGGTAGCTTGCCAATTGGTGACAGCAAATTCTTACTGAAATGTTGAGGAAAAAATCCATGAACAGCATGTCATATGTTTAGGTGAAAAACGATGGGTGGCGAATTTTTAACCAAAATTAGTGAGTGGAATCGCAGAATGGTCGAAAACGTAAAGAATAAAGGATAAGGGAGTTATTAACTATTTTTAATTCATTGTAATTAATTTTTATCAATCAGTTAAAACTTTTTCTAAAGTAATTCCTGTTTAAAACCTTTGTAACTCCTGTAGTGTGTGTGTGTGTGTCAGTATGAATTTCACCCCGTTGTTGTTTGCTGTAATTGTTTCGTTTGCAGATGACTATCGTGCATAGTAAGCCGTGCAACATATGCTGATGGAATTGTTGCAGTATGAATTTAGGTTTACGATATGAATAGGTTTTGCTGTGTTGGATGTGAAGATATTCACATTATTTACTTATAAAGTATGAGCCAAGTATTTACTTCGTTTGTTTAGAAGGAAACGACCACTTGCAGATTTGGCTGGTCTGTGGCAAAATAGTCGGTTGGCACTTAGTCTTCTGGAAGGCTTTTTTAACTGTATGCATAATTATTTGTATACATTCCATCTTCCGTTCATTTTCGCTGTTTGCATCCTTAATTTCTTCGTCTTGCTTGATATTATTCTGCCGAAATGTTGACAAATCGGAACAGGATTTCACTTGCTAATCTTGTCTTTTCTTCATTCATCAAAAGAAGCTTATCTTTGCCTTTCTTTTTGTTTTGCTGAATTTTTTTTCCAGAATTCTATTAAGGCATTGAAGTAAACATTTTCTGTTGGATTTTTTTAAAATTTGTCGTTATTTGTGGGTCTCTTATTTTCATAGTTCTCGTCGATGTGCCACCCCTCGATTATTGACTGTGATAAAAATAAAATAAGTTTATGGTCGCTTTGTAGTGCTTTATTGGAACTATGCAATAAAGGTTTGCTTTGGCTGAATGCTGCCTGTTGCAAGGTTAACGTTTTATATCGAGACCAACTTTTTAAGCCTAATGAAAACTTGACATGGTAACCATTGTTTTGTGACTAGCGGAAAGAAACATTGTTCGTTGGTGAACAGTGTTCGCTCGTCATCGGATCATAAGATAATTTTTCGCAACCACTCCTTAGCACTTCTTGTTGTGGGGGTAATTGAACATGCTGGCACACATGAGAAACGAGATTCGACTGCGAATTGTGACTACAGAGCACTTCCGACGAGTAAATTTACAGAGAAATTAAAGTGTGGGAGGAGACAGTTATTGGACAGGCTTGTTTTTTTGAATTGCAGGGTAGTCGATAAATGAAGCGGTGTGTGTACTTCCTCAACTTTCGTTGTTCAGTCCGCTGGTCATGTTCGTTCCATCTGCATATGAAGTTAGCAGAGAGATCTGGTCTTTGTGAGTTTGTTGTTTCCATTTGTAAATTTAAGGTGCGTTCTTCGAGGATAATACAGCAGCTGGTGGGTGAGTCAGGTCTTTCTGTTTTGGAACTACTGCAATAATAGCTTTCAGTGTTTTGAAACAGGTCTGTTTTGTTCTGCACCTTGGGCATATTGAGATACATCATAGCTGATTCCGCCCGTAGTAAGGCAGTTTTATGCATAGAAAAGAGATGATTTCTGCAAGGAAGGAAAACGATGGGGAGTTTGGATGTCGATGAGATTTGAAAGGTGAGTAAGGGGAGGTAGACGACCATAATTAACGTGAATGAATGAAGTATGCTATCAAAACGTCTACAAAATTCTAACGATTAGAATTGCGTTAAGTCAAATGCGTTCAATTAATGCGTCCAGCAAATTGCAGTTTATAATGTTATGCATGCAACCTTATAAAAAGAATAATATCGTCATCATCTATAGTCGTTCTTCACATACGAACCCTATAATTCTTTCAGCTCATCCCGTCCAGTTTTTGCTTATTCTAAATAATCGAAATGGCAGCCTTTTATTGTGGTCGCTTTGTTTCAGCATTCTGGCTATTGGGAATGAGTGTCAGTTTGACTATATGAACTGTTCGAGAGTTTTTTCATTTTAAATAGCGGATTTCTCGGATTTCTCATAAACCGTTTATGCAATGGAACACTTTTTTAATGATAACAATGAAAGTTTCTGTCTATAAATTTCCTTAAAAGTGCACTCAGAATTCAATATTTTCGTGATTTTCAATAAATAAATATTCGGTACTGTTTCAAATTTACCTGTATTTCATCTCTCTATACGCAGTATTCTACCATATTTGATAGCAGATCTTTTTGGCAATACATGCTAATTTAAAGTAACATGCATGATGTAGGCAAGTGTTGGCATACTGTTGACATAAATGATTATAACGCATCAAGAAATGGGCTGTGTAAGCAATTCTACGAATTACTGCACCAGCAGTTTTGTGAATGGTACAGTAACATGGTATCAATAATCGTGCGATATAAACAGAGTATGAGGTGCAGATATTTGTGGGGCAAGAGGTAATTACGAGCAAAATTTCCAATATATTCGTAATAGGTTTCTGCTATCTTAAACGTGGAACATTCGTTGAAAGTAGAAACATGCAAAGACGAAACCAACGACGTCAACAAGTGCTAATTGCCAAGAAAAATACCAGAGGATTTGCTGAACAACTCACGTTGCTCTTTCAGTGTCTCGTCATCTAATCATCTATTTTCCAGGAGTTAACATTATAAAAAAAATCGCGCAAATCTTTAAAACAGATGGGAATTGTTCTCGAAAAGTTCGAATGTTTTGAAGATGGAATAAAGATTTTTCCACTAATATAATTTAAATTGAAAGAAGCGTCGAATCAAAGAGTTTAACATATTCAAAACATTGCATATAAAAATTATTCAAATACAATTGACAAGCTTTTAAAAATATCCGACAATAATAACTCAGTGAATAATTGAATCCACACAAGATAGTTGTGGTGATCAAGCAGCAGCTGATAGAGCTATATTCATATACCATCCTTAGCTAAGACTTGAGAGCGCCTTATTTGCCTTCCAGGTAGTCATACTTCCCGATAAAACTGCTTTATTTACTTTACTGGGAAAAATTATTGCTTTCATAACTTTTATGGGATATTTCTTTATATCTGTTGATGATAATATAACATATGGGGCACTTATATATTCATTTATATAACTTTTGATATGGGATGTGGGATATATATATATATATATATATATATATATATATATATATATATATATATATATATATATATATATATATATGCTGAAACTGAGTTAGTGTCCCCTGCGAAAACTGGTCAAATTGTGCATTATCCACAATCACCAATCTCAATTCAAACTTGCTTGTTCGATTGTCGGAAGTGGCAGCCTTCATTATTCGAGCGATCGAACAAGCTTAACTCGTAGCTTTGAATTTGTCAAGCTAAACGAAACGAGCTATAGTTTTCAATTCTCGTCTAACCTATAAAACGTAAAAGCCGAAAATTTTGGTCATTTTGCTCAAGACTCAAATAAAAATATAGAGGTCGAATGTCTCTCATCAATAAAGATCACTACTGGGATTTCCATTACCTGAGCGTTCTGGTCGTCAAGCCTATCAACTACTTGTATTTATCTTACCACAGTTCTATACTTGTCTGTAATTATAAGCCAAGCATTAACAATCCACTGTTGCCATGAAAACATGGTTCACCGAACAAAGGGAACAAAAGAAGAAATGCCGGTCACATTAGCGGTTATTAATGCTGACATTTATTGGTCGTTATACACCTTTGATCACTAATCACCATACTTGAAATAGAATAGAAATATGCAGATAAAATTAACACAGGTGGTGTACATGCCGCAGATTTTCCGCAGATATGCAGCAGTTTTCAAAAAGTGAAACTTATTATACAATAAGCAAGTATGTTCGATTGGGTTCTTCCAACCAACGGAAGTCATTCCCATTTGCAGATGGAGTATTTGCCTTTCGCAGTGAGTATGAAAACCGTGCTAAGCCAGGCCAACCCCTTTTTCCATTCATTAAGCCTTTGGAGATAGATGTATATAGCATTATAACGTCATGTGGCCGAAAAAATCTTCCCCTTAAGTCCAATATCCGATGAAGGCAGTATTCTCCATTTGGCATAAAAGAAAAAAAACAATGCAGCAAAGTCAATGATGATGTAGAAATTTGTTATTTCAAGCAACCTTTTGTCGATCACATCAGAATATCCTCGGCTGCTTGATGTCACCCGCCCACTTTATTCGCACCATATAAAAGCACTCTTCACCATTACTTTTCCGTACTGTTTGTTCTTCACGAACGGAAGTAAATTCCTTATAGGTTAAATAATAAATTATCTCTTTTTCATTAGTAATAGAAGACATAAGAAATATTGGAAATTCGTAAAGTCAAGCTCTCTTTCTTTTTCTTTCTCCTTATTTCTATATGAATGGTACATGAATGATGTAGTTGGTTGTCGCTCGTTTCACTACCCCATTATGTATCCAACAGTTATCGCTACTGCAAAAGCCTTTTAATGCTCTAGTGTCTGTTAGAACTTTTTAGTATCGAATTACTCTATATAATATTAAGGTGTTCGAAGCTCTCTGCAAATGTTTGCCTAAATGCATCTATTAATAACATGTGTTATTTATGATTTATTAAATATCAAGTAATGTTTATTAGATGTTATATGGTAATCTGTTTATACTATAATTTACATTTAAAAGTCCACATGTTTTCGATGACCTGATAGTAATATATATTTCAAGCAAGCGTAATAGGTCTGCTCATTTCAGCAATAGCACCTAAAATGGTGCCGAACGATACTTTTCGCTCGAGAGAGGAGGCGTGGAAATCCGTCAAAGAGTATCATGAGTAAAGATGTATTTAAGAAGGGCTTAGTAATGTTGTCGCCGAAGGAATTGTGTACAAGAAAGGGGGCTTAAAAGGAGGAGTTTGATGTAGGGTATCCAAAATCCATCTAGCAACAAAGGTCGGGCGACAACGTCATCCGCATCAAACTAATTACACTCATTTGCTGAGTGCAACATTAAATAGATGGAGCGAAGCGTGAAATTCGCAGTTTGTTCTTTTAGAAAGCACCCATCTCGAGCTAAACCAAACCCACCGACAGACCATTACTTTTACTCTTACAAATCCATCATCGCTACACAATAGACCAATGTGAATCGCGAAATTTAGTCACGACGGATATAGCTCACTCATCGTGAATGTTCATCACATTTCTGCTTCGTTTACTCTATTTGAATTTAGAGAGGATTCTTTCATTTGTATTAGTTTTATGTGCTATCGTTGTTGTTCTTTTTTAAGAAATTTCAAATACTAATTCATCATTTTATGGATTCTTTGTTGTGACTTTAAAGAAAAAAAACGAATCTTTCTGTTAGGTAAATGAAGATTTCGCTATAAATATAAAATGAAAAATTTGCAAGTACGGAAATCAGGTCGCAGCATCCTTCTAAAGGTCAAGAGATGGAAAGGTTGTAAGAGAGACTGCTATGTTGTGCAATTGCTTCAGTATCATCACCCAGACAGGGTGACACTAAATTGTTTAAAAAAAAAGCATCGAGATAACAATTCTATACACTACCACTTTCTGTATATTTCATACTTCAAACTCTTGTAGCAGCCACTTGCAGCAAGAGTCGTCTGAAGACTGAAATATTAGCAACAAAAGCGACTAGCACGTAATCTTCAGGAGATCCAAGGAATAGGAGGTATGAAAGTAAAACAAGAAAATAGAAAATGACTGGTCGAGAGTAAGTGTAAAAGACCGCAAAAGAAAATTGGATGATGGTTGTGATCAAGGGTATGTTATCTTGCCTGATTTTACATGGAATTGCCAAATGCATATACTTACATTCAAAAAATTCTGTTTTGCCCCCACGTTTCGAGTCACGAGAAATTTTGCATATGCAAATTTCGAGTTATGAGAAATCAATACCTCTCGGATTCCATTGCCATGTCTGTTTCCTGGCTCGTTAGGGACATCTCAGGTAGACATATGAAAACTTTTGAATCGTTTCCTTCGATGAATGCAGCTCAATTTGAATTCAGCAAGTTCTAAGCAATTATCATTTAAAAATCCACAATTATGGAAAACAACCGTGACTCGAAATTCTCGGATGGTTTTAAACGTCCTTTGCACAGTTATGAGTGGTACTGTTAGTGGAGGAGGAGAAAAAGAAAGGGAGAGGGGCAAGCAAGAGACTCATATTACTGATCCGATTCTTGATGAGTTGCCTAAAAGATTCCACTGCATGATGCCAACGCACCACGTTGTTTTTCGTCCACAACAGTCGATGCTCGTTGTTCACAGAGGATTTAATGGTTCAGTGACTTTCAACCACCAACGTGACTTCAGAAAGCAATTTGTCAACCAACGAAATTAGATGCATTTTCTGGATGCTTCTCGTATTTTCTTGAAGCGTAAACACAACGTTGTTGATGAGGTGATGAACTGTAACGGAAACAAGCTTCATTTATAAACTTATTGATGTACTTTATGAAAATATTATTTTGAGGCGTTTAGGTGCGTATTGTGTGTGCATTGTTGTTGTTGTGCAGAAGATCGCCCAAGACGACGATCACCGTCCATCACTTTCACATTATACTCGTCACCAACCACTACATTCTCTAATATGCTGCTTGCGGTCCTCTCAATTGTTGTCGTCGTCCTCTGTGCACAGGTACACTGCGCTACCTTATCAATAGCCATTCCACTTACTTCACCTCATACTACCTCATTGTTTTGTATTTTCAAGTCATACGCTATTTCACCTTACTCATATCCATGCTTTCCTTATCACCTGTTTCCTCTACTCCACATTTGAAATTAAGTATGCCGGTGCATGGCGATGTGCAAAACATGAGCGAATCAAGCTTGCTGTTCACCCCAATTTGCTGACAGAAAATTTGCGTATGGATAAAAAAAATATAAATTTAGCAAATTTGGTATGTGCGAGCTACTATAAATATTTTTGCGTTCCCGCACTGTCCTTGCATTAGCACCACCTCATGTGCTTCAATATGCTTTGGCTGTTGGGACCTTCAAAAGACAAATATGCTCCATGTGTCGATGTTTCACTTTCACAAGATGGATTTATATGCACAGCAGACACGTTGCAAAATTTAGCTATTATTTTGCTTGTCTACTCAGTTGCAGTCATGGCAGTGAGTTGAATATTGTCGCACATCTGAAAATTCAATCTGTCCAACAGGTTCAACCAAAGCATTTTCTCTCCATCGCTTAACTTAAATGATGGATGGTGGGTAGTTGAGAGTTTCACTGCGCGAAACTTTCACTATGATCGGCTCGATGGCTAAAAGTTAATGGTCAAAAAATTCTTCAACAAGCCAGCCACATTTTGCAGGTTGCCGAATTTGGCTATGACTAAACTAAATTTGCTTTCCTCGAAAATACACATTTCTTACACCCAACAAGAGGGCAAAGATGGAGCTTACAGGAGTCATCGTCGAAGAGTTCACTCCAGCTCTCAGATTATGCCAGAATCCAACTAGTAAAGATATAATAAAGCATCTTGCTGCAGCCATTTGTTTGTCTTCTTCTATGGAATCAATATATAATTCGTTCACAGTCTAACAAATGAGTAGATGAATGAATTATGTCTGTGGAATCTGTTTCTGAAATTGAAATCTGTTTCTCTTACGATAGTATAGATCAAAAAATTAGAAATCACCCTCAAACGATATATTTGTATATCTTTGTTACCTGATATATCTTTCCTCATTATTCAAATGGTGAGATGGATGCATTTTGCTCTTTGAATTCTTTAAGAGCCCTCTCGCACTCTAAAAAACCAGCTTAAAATTAGCCTTCTAATTAAGCGTTTGCTGTTACTAATATGAGCACTGGAAGGCTCTAAATGTGTAGAGGATAAAAATGGAGGGTATTAGGGTGCAGAAGTAACAAAACACAAAGACGAAAAAAACGTAATTTCTTGAGGATAAATTCTTGATTGTTTAGAAAGTGCCCATTAATTGCATGAAACCACGAGAAAAGGCGAACTTTTAGCTTATTTCCGCAAAATTATTTCTGAAGTGTTTTGCATTTCGCATCTATAGTGGTTCTTTCAAATTCCATCCGATTTCTATTTGAAATTGCAAAATTTTTATCGCATTTTTGGAACTTATGAAGATGACTGAAAATCGTATTCCTACCACCTGAAAATAATGGGGGGAGGAGGGAGAGGAGGGGGTGATTCACATCCCGCAATTTCTCTTCTCTTCTCCTCGTTCCATCCTCCATTCTCTCTTTGGCGTGCCTAATCACGGAATTTGCGGATCGTCACGACCACAGTAAATGAAAACATCTTAGAAGTTAAACTTCTTCCTAGCAACGAACATATCGGATGTCCACAAGAATACTTTGCAGAATTCCAATGTTTGATACGAAAACGTTCAGTCTGATGGACTTACAACAAAGGAAATGAAACAATAGTTTAATGTTGTGCTTTTGCTAAAATGGTGATGATATAAAAATTTCGCTCAATGTTTTTTAAATCTTCTCAAACCTCATTTTCGTCACCTCTTAGATTGATTTGCATGTCGAAAATAATGCTCAATGAATTAATTTCTTTGAAATTTCTCGTCATTTGAAATCATATTATTTTATTTTCGGATTGGACTTTATTCAACAAAATTTCTAATAAGTATTCTGATGAAGAGATCTATGTGGTGTTCATCAAATCGTCGCCACTTGATTAGGTGTTGACCATTAGGAGAGTACATACCAACAGCTGAAATCCGCATAATCTTTCTGAACTAATGAGTGGTTGAGGGTGACAACTGTGAAATATTACATAACCTTCAGCCACATAATTTTGTTCCAAAATTTGAGGGTCGGGGGAAGGGAGAGCACTTTGCCCGCAAAGATGGATGGGTATCAATTCCGTTTGGGCCTTTCAAATGGGATTGAAAACTGTAGAATTCGGAAGGAATCTCCATGTTTTCATATGTTTCTGCAAAGCAACTAAGCACAACTTTCAAATACGTCATAAGAATGCAAATTCGATATTCGATGCAGAGACAACATTCAAATGAAGCGCTGTAAATATTCGATTAATATGAATTTAAGCCACTGAAAAAAAAAACTGTTTCGTTTTTGTTATAATTCTGAGACGTATCCAAAAATTATAAATGACTTTTAATGGTAGGAACGGAGGTCCAAGTTTGAGCATCACCCATTTAAAAAATTTAATTTTCTTGGTCTGATATTTCGGTCTTTGCTGAAAAATGTTTCCACTGTTTTTCTACAAAAATAACGGCCAAAAAGGTTGATTCCACATTTCAGTGCCAGACAAAATTAGAAATTAAAGTTAACCATACCGTCGACTTCTCTCGAAACCTAACCAACGCAAAACAGAACTATCCAATTCCACCATTTTATTCTCTATCCGTCAGAAACCGCCGCATGCTTCACGAGTGGAAATAACCGTAGTCTTGGTTTATTATAACCACTATTTTTGTTTACTAATCTTGGAGATTCTCATTTCGAAAACTATTGTTGTTTTGATGTTCCAGAGAGTCCATACTGAAAAAAAAAAAATTAGCCGAGTCATTAACATATATCTATCAGAAAATCGCAAATGTCTTACGACTAGGTGCATCATCTTCAATAAAAAATATCCTCATACAAGTAGGACGGGTGCTTTCAAATTTATTCGGTTGATGCTCTCTCATCTTCTCTAATCCGAGTGCATTGTTACGATTAATTCTAATGAATTCCACTATTCACAAGCAACGATTTAGAGCTATCAACAAGTTTTCAGGATAATATTAATGCATAACAGAATTATGAAAGATACGATGCTAAGTTATATCGAGTGTTGGTTTATTCGATTATTGATTGAAATAATACAATAAAGAATTTCTCATAAATTCACGAGAATGGAGCACTTTTAAACATTTTTCTATCATTTTCAGAACAACGCATTAGCCAGATTGCACTTCTATAGGGACAGCTTATCACCAGAGGGAATGGAAGAGAATGTTTTATTGACGCCACTGGATCAGCAACTTACCATCGACGATGAGCGTATGTTTTTAGATTGAACTGCTATATTCTTTTCACTTAATTAGCAGAACGCAAATTTTTATGTGTGCTGACGACTGATATCCCATTGCTCGTAAACTAATGAGCGAACTCTCTCCGCTGCCACCTATTTTATCCAACGGATCATACCACATTTGTTTGAAGACAGGTACTCAAGCTGAATAGAGGTATTCGTCGAATAGAGTAGACTCTTTTTTGGAAATTCGCAAAAAATGAGACCTTTCTCGGCTGAATGGAAATCCCGTTGAATAGAATTCATCCTTAAATAAAAGCAAAGCCGCTCTGCGAAGACTCCGGAGCTTCTATCTGCACCCGCTTGAATAATTAAACTGACATAGAGTGCCATGTGGCATCAAGACCATTTAGTTAAACTCATTTTGAATAGATAAATTAAGCACAAACACCTGCCTAAATGATGAAAGGTGAACTGAGACCAAGAAAGTTCCGAGAACCTCCAAATTCCGCCCGCAGCCACATTTCACAAGTTATTGTCCCATATCGCAATTGACACCTTTGAACATCGAAATCAATCGGTCAGAAGAAATCCTTTAGCATGTTTTTTAGTGGAATAATCGTAACACTTCCTTCATTCCGTTGGTTTTTTTCGTTTTCATAGAATTATGTACAAATAGTGCTGAAGCAAGCAGCAAATTTTCCATGGATTAGCGAAGCAATTTATTCAAAAAGTGAACGCCTCAACGCAACAGCAATTATTTTCGTCTAATTCTGCATACACTTTAGCTGTATTGTATCGTGAAAGACGTTGTCGGTGGAAGCTGTGTGGTGCCGGTGGGAAGAAATTCCGTGGCCTATGGTAACGCTGCAACAATTCAGTGATCAACTCGAACACCAAAATGTATATAGCAGCATGCCTTAGATCAGTGTGAAATTCATTCACCAATCGTATTCACCATCTCATCTCTTCGACGTGAAGTACTGGTGGATGCTGTTTGTTTTATATGAGTAAAAAAGTTTGTTGGAATATTGCTATTGCCATATTCGCGTCATTCCCGACTGGATTGCATTAGTGAAAAATGAGTCGTTCCAATATAAACTAACTTCCTATAATTTGAAAAAATTTACATTAATTTTTAGCTCAGTAGTTTTATGAGGGTATTTATTTAGTAATTTGTGAGGAAATTTTGTGAAAGGATGACAGCGTTTCTCAAAAAATTGAAATATGAGGCTAACTGCACTGTAATTAGACTCATTCGCTTCATTGAGCTGAACATCTCGTTTTATCCTTGTTGGTCCATTTTATCCATGTGACGTGAGAAATTTGGGATTGGAAAATAGCATAAGAACTCGAAGCTGCTATGCAATATCCCCTGGGCGTTAAATGAATGCATCTGTTATGCTACTGCCGTATGAGCATAACCTTTTATGTCAAAGAAACGTCGAAGAAGAAGCAATGATGACTGCAATGCTGCTTACTGTTTGTGTATCATCACAGGACGGTACAGCTCGGTGCATATTTGTTCCCCCCCCCCAAGAAAAATGTATGTGCTCCTTTCTTGCACAAATGTGTACCCCATTTTCCCAGTCAGAATTTGTTAGGAGCTGAGACATCAAACTCGAGTTTCATTAATTCTACGCGGTGTGTAGCACAACACTGCTGCCAGCTGTGGTAGCTATCCAAAAGAATGAGTATCAGATACTCAGAAACTATACAGAACTTAACGGGTTAAGCTGAAAACCTTGGATATCCTGGCTTCGAATCCTCTCCCAAAAAAAGATAATTAGCATACCCATCATAACTGTTTTCTGAGTAGTGAACTGATGCAAATGTGACAACGATCACAAACCTACAAACACATGTACATATAAAGCGGGTCCCACAATGCAGAGTTCTTGCAACTTTGCAAATCTAGATGAGCACAAGTGTAAGAATAGGACTTATCAGAAATCCTGCAAAGAAAACACAGAAATTCTTACCCTACCAAACAGTGATAAATAACGTGTCTGCTTGCGCCTGCGCGCCTGTATGTCTCGGTGTGTACATGCGTTTGCGTGTGTTTCTCTGCATATTTGTTTCGTCTGTGTGTCCATGCGCGTTCGTGTATGCGTGCACGATGCTAAAGTGGCCAGTTTTATCGTAAAACAGTGGCAGATAATAAAGCACGACCAAACTTAATGAGGAAGAGTGCATTGGTTGGGAATTTTTCGTATACAAATTAAATATAATAAGGTTGAAGCGAGAAAGTCGAGAATATGATGCAGTGTTATTTCGAATAGAACCGGTCAGAAACAAACCAAGATTTTCTAGACGCTACATTTATTTCAGGCAATACAAGTACATATGCAAAGACCAACAATGTTGTTTCTGTATGATTCGCAGTTATTGTTGAAAAAAAAAAGCCAAACTGTATGAAGTATCTAATTGCGATGCCACACGAGCGTTGAGTAAAGCTTGAAAACGAATGCCCACGTCACATTATATTCAACAGCTCAGCGAGGTGCCTTAATCTCATAACAGTAGAGTGATCTATTCGTATTTCTATTACCCACATTCCAAAACCTCATTGCTTGCTCGGAGGAGGGAGGAAGCGAGAGGATTGGAGGACTCTTTATGCGAAGTCAATTTCCAGAGAGGAGGAGGGGGCATTTAAAAGGGAATGGAATCTTAGCATTGAAGTATTCAAGCAAAGTACTTCTCTCACAATGGAATTTAAAAGTTTTCATTTAATTTGCTACAAATTTGTTCAAATAAACTTCTCCAACATCTTTTCGTTCAATTTTCATTAGCATCTTTCACTTCACTAGTTCTATCTCATAACAAAAACTTCATTTGTACTTTAATTTAAGCCTATAATTTTAGAACACACATAAATAATGAAAAGAAATATTATAGGACATTAGTTCAACAATAGATGAAAGACAAATACGGCAAAATACTTACAAACATCAAAACGTCACATCAAGTTATGAGTTATTTGGTACTATGAGCAACAAAATTGCATCAATGAAATGCCGAGAATCGCTTTTTATGGTTTTCAATAACTTTTCAATGTTGCAATTTTCTGCAGATCAAAAATTCCGATATGTTCCTATGAAAATAAAGAATCTTCCATATAAAAGATTCACTTAAATCCATAATAAAGTGTTATTTAGTCCTCTTTCTAGTGAACATTTCTCGGAGCCTAATTGATAGTGAGCTGCAATACGCAAAATATTCAAAATACGCAATGAATTGCACTGAAAATAAATTAGTGACTTCTATTTTTCAATGTTTTTCGAGTATTTCCTCATTTCATGAGAAGAATAAAAAATATCGCCAATTAATTGCAACTTTCCTTCAAGCATTTCCAACAAAACAGTTATTGCTAGCATATTTCACTTATAAGAAAAGTCTGGGCGAAGAGCACAAACCATGTTACATCTATCCTTGAGGATCTGCAAAAATTTTCACTCTTATTTTACCTCCGACATGTCACAACCTTACGTCACAAATTCGCGATGACGGTCTTCGTTATGAAGTCAGTTGAGAGAGCGCTTGCATCCAAATGAACCTAAATAAATTTATAAATAATTTTAGCGTCGAGGATGAAACTCTAGCACCAAAAGATTGCTTGTGATGCATAATATTGGCTGCGTTGTTTAACGTTAGCACGCAGAAATATAATAAATAGAGCGGTTATGCGTTTAGCTTAAAATTGCAACTCTTTATAATTATGTGCATTTGAATGGGTTCATTTCTTTTAAATATTTGTTAGTTATCTTTACTAGGTTTTGGTGGAATGGCGCAATATTGAGGATATTTATTCACCGTTGGCATGTCATGCTATGAGATTTGGAAGGGGTACTAGCTGCTTCAATAATGAGGGTTAAGGTAGTTTGGCCTCACCCACATGTCACGAACATAGCACAAAAATATATCTGAGAAAAAAAAACATCAAAAAGAAATGTAAAACAGCATAGTATTATTTTATTTTTTGTTCTCGAAAATTAACCTAGAAGCAATTTGCGCTTTCCAAACAAAATCGAAAACATTTAAAAATTCTCAATAGGATATTGACACAATGCAAAACTGATCTATTCAACGACTAAGAAGCTGCGGAAATTCAAATAATTAGCAAACAAAAATTATACCTATTGTGAATTTTAGTCTAAACAAAAGAAAATTTTGGTACAATTTTTTTCTGAGGTATATAAATTATTTGCATTCACATGTGAATAAAGCAGCATTGGTCACAAACGAATCTATATGTAAATGTATAATAGTTCCACAAGTTCTATTTAAATATCCGTTGATGCTGAGTTAGTTCATTTTCATTGGAGCTATTAAATTGGTTATTTTATGTGTACGGAAAGAAGAAAAAAATGAGCTTCATATATGCAACAACAACTTGTCGAATATTCTTCTTCTTCAAAGAAAAAGGAATTTCATACTTTGGTTGCAATTTTTGGTGGTGTGGTTGGTCGCATAACCTCGCAATGATGTTCCAGATCGTCCGAATCAGCCGAAGACAATGCCTGAAATTAAAGTTTATTCTTTTCCCTTCTTTATTTCGAGTTGTCCAATTAATGGAAATTTGTAATATTGATTAACAGTGAAGAGACAACAGTAAGTTTCCTTGTAAGCAACAATTACTTGAACATGAATCCACAAAAATATTCTCTTGAGGTACGTTATACCAAATGCTGAAAGATCTATCATATGCTGAAAGATCAGAGTTATGAAATAAACTATATATGCAAGCAAACCTCGTCTACGATGAGCTGGTCATCACCTTTCAGCACTACTCGAGTCTCCACCTCATTACATAAGTTTGTTCGCATTGTTGAAAAAGCATTTGGCAGAGACATATTGCTATTTTCATGAGGCGTTAATATCAATTCCTGATTTAAGGAGGGCAAATATCCTCTTGGTTGTTTGTTCAAAAGACTGTCTTCTTTGAAAGAGTATGCGCCGATATCGGATATTGCAGATGACGAAAAAGTCGATTTTCCCTCATCGCCGCTTTCCATTTCATGTTCATCGGTGGCACAAATGCTAATTACTTGTAAAGCACATGGTGAATGCTCAATGTTTTGGACATTCTCGCCAATATTTTCTTTGCAAGAAACTTCGATTTTGGGAATCGTACTCCCCCATTGTTTCATTGATGTGTCATGCATTGCGCCATTGAGTACACATTTGAAATCTTCGGTGCCTAAAGTGACGACACTTGTCTGTAGTGATGGGTTGTTCATATCACTTCCATTTGAGGTGTCGTTCTTTTTTTCCGAGTCGGCAACAATGACGCTCGCTGCGCCGTCTAAAATCTTCCCGTAATCATTAACTCATATGAATATTTCCATCTCAAAATACATACGTTTTAAAATGAATTGGAACAGAAATAGTTCACTATTCTAGTAGAAATATGAATAGGCAATTTTCCGGCAGTCAAAAAAAAAGCTCAACATAGCTAAAAAATTTTTTCCAGAGTATTATTTCTTAATAAACTTCTGAATAATTTAAGCTCAAATGACTACATAAATGGTAAATTTAGATAGCATTATAAAAAATCACCTCTCATACATGCAGCATCCAATTCATGCTTTTTCGGAATATTTTTGCAAACTTTAGTGCTGTTGCAATTGCCATTATCGTTAATATTTGTTGATATAATTGTTTGCATATGTGTTTGAGTACGCTTTCTGACTTGATATCGTGTTACAATCAGTGAAGAAAGTGCAACAATGGCAAGCACTATCGCAACGATCATCACAACATACATCCACCTGAAACTTTGTCGACAACTTTTCATATAAATTAATGCACAAAAATTTTCAAACAAAATTGAGCACAGCAACAGATTTAGAAACATATTTTAGACTAAAATACCATGGGGCAAGTTGTCCATTCGTTGTTGAGTTCGCAGATGAAAATAATTGCAGCACAATTTCAGGTGTTGTCGTATCATCAACAATAGTCGATGTCGTCGTCGCCTCATCTGATGCTTCTGTTGAATGGCTGCTAGCTTCAACCTAAATACTGGTATAGTTCTGTCACAATAACTGTCGAATATTTTTAGTGCATTACCGTTTAACTTGCTCACAATGAGTATATAAGTATAAAGCGTTCGCGTTTTTCTTGAGACGTTTTAAATTTTCGCACAAAAATTTTCGAAATAAGTTAGCATAAGCTGCATTTTTGATGCACATTAAAGCATCGAGATATTGTGTCTCGGCTTTCACCGTAATATCTTAGAATTGCAACATTTAAACGCTTTTTTTCTTGCTAAGGTCATCTTGAATCAAGCAATTTTACGTTGAAGCATTAGAGCATTATTATCGCAGCGATCACTCTGAGTTTCGTCACAGGTGGAACTCTGTTATTTGCTACGAATATCGTTCGTGATACCCCCCCCCCCCCCCCCCCCAAAAAAAAAAAAACAACAATTCCTATGCAACGTACACTAATGATAACATTTCCGAAAGATTTGATTTTTAGAAGTTTGGAACACAATTCCTTTCTTAACATCTTGATGAGACTTAGCGTAGGTACGTTGAAGGCGCTCGCATACCTAAAGTACGACAGGTACTACACATATTCTGGGCGTCATTTGAAGAGGAACATCACTAAGCAGGTTACACTGACCGCGTCATAGTGTTTTTTTTCCATTTTCAACACTCCTAAAAAGTTTCTTAAGTAAAAGATTAACCAGCTTCACTCGTATTTTTATACTGATACTGTGATAAAAGTACCCAAAGAATAGTGACAGATTTTTGGCCAGGAGCAAGTTTCAAAGCTTGCAAGAGAAGCAATTTCCATAGGTTTAGCTCCGACTAAGGGTTATTAAACGTGTGGACCTACCTTGAATGGATCGATCATTTGCTCACCAATTTCATTGATAATATTATTCAGTCCTTCCATGTAGTTCTTTGCGTTGAATAAAGCAGTGTACTGATTGAATACATGCTCCATTAAATTGGCTGGTAACTTCAAATCTCTTCCTGTCTGAGAAAATACATTATGAATTTATTGATTTTTCATTTATTTTCTTGCACATCATTCGTTGAAAAGTTGCAGCACATCCCTCATACATTTGCACAATATGACAATGTAACCGATAGGCATCAACTGAACGATGGAAGAAATGTTGGTTGACATTTGGCGGAATTACTCATATTTTTGATGTGCTGTGCATAAGGAACAAATTTGAATTTGACAAAAGAAATTGTGATACGTCAACTGTCCAGTAGCACATAACTATGCAATGCATACGTCAAATGATGACCATTATGGACGGAGTTTACGCTGACCAAATAATCAAAATGACCACCAAGTGGCCAAAAAATGACCATAAAAAGACCAAAAAACGAATCAGAGAACAAAAATCCTGCATGAGAGTTTATTCCCTCCCCCACCCCCCCCCCCCCCCCCCTCCTATCAGCATCTGCAAACCCATCTATAGGCTAATAATGATCAACTGTTCATGGGTAGATGAAATTGCCGGCCTTATTTCACAAGCTTTTGAAGACGGCAGATATCTCCCGCTTTCCATCCCATGTCACTTGACTATAAAAAATTTCACAAATGAAGCAATACTTACCCTAACATATGCGAGTTTAGCTGCTTCAACGCCAACGATAATCAAGAAGTTTTTACATGGTAGCGAATTAAGGCCATACTGTTCGGCCACCTCGTTGCCGAATTCGGTCTGAAATTCAGAACAGCGCAGATAATTTGCTTGAATCAAGGTGAAAATTCATCTTTTGCATGCAATACAGGACTCACCTGTAACTCTTGAATCTCATAAAAAACCTTCACACATTGCATGAAATATCAGCATTTTGTTTCAGCGCTTTTAACCACAACAGTACGTTCCCACTATCAAGTTATGTTCTAATAACCTTTATTGTTCGCAGAGGGGTTCACGGGATGACCACTCCCCCCCCCTCCCCCTCCACCTTTCCCTCCCTCCCCGTCCTACGCGTTAATTTGACTTCCACGTTCAGTTCCTCAGTTCATGAATGCAACGGTTATCAGACCAAAGTTTAACTTCTAAACAAAAAATCAGCATCAAATCGATGGCGTTGCAGGATTGGAATTGTGGGTTTTCATAAGAAAGCAGTTATATATTTCAGTAAATCACATCTTAAGAATAGTTACAAAATTGCCTGAACTTCCCTCAAGCTAGGTGTGTTTTAGTAATTGGGTAGAATGTAGTTGGCTAACTATTACCAAATCAGTATCTGTCGTTGAGTGATTGGAAGCCGTTTGAATCCTTTTTGCAAGAATAACATAAATTTTTACGCCTTCTGTTATGTTTTGATAACATTCAACCGGTGCACTTTCACTATAAAGTGTATCGGCGTCATGCAATCCTGAAATTGTATACACTATAATATAACCAACCTTTCAAATATATGCTAGCTTTAATAAGAAAATATGAAAGAGCATTTAGTTATGCTCAAGTGATATGCTGATAGAACATAAGTAATAAAACGCTACAAAAATTGGATCATGAATAAGCTAGTTGTCTGAACAGTAGGATACGGTTTTTAGGTTGTATTAAAGAAAAGATGACTTTATGAGTTACCTGTCACTTTGAATAAACTTCTAAGGAATACAATTTTCAAAGATTTTAAGAGCTTTTCACTGAAGAAAGAGGTTTCATTGACATGAACGTTATTTTTCTCCCCAAAAACTTTCATAAATTACAATATAATTCCATGCTGCTTCAGATACTTGAATACAAAGAAGTTTCGGTTTATATAATAAAAGTGAAGATCGGTTGAGGATGGGAGTTGCTATCTATTGCTGGTTTAAAGGTGAGATCTACCCAAGCTCACCGAGAGTAAATTGTTGAACAGTAGATATTTGAAAATTCACTACTTCTACAAGTTTTACTTTGCGACTTTTCGTAACTTTTTGAAGAAAAACGTATTCTCAATCTGTCGATTGATGTTTTCGTGAATATCCAATCGCCATTGATCGGTAAGAATATGATCGGGATCGCAAAGTGTCGAATTCGGCCACGTATTACATAGTGTTGAATTCGTTCGAGGATCTGGATATGTGCTAGCAGACCACTGTTCAGTATCTGCACGTAGAACTGTACCAGAGGCAAGAATCAGCGAAAGCAGAGACAGCATACTTCTTCAACGCACGCCAGTTTCCTCTGAAACGTTCGAAAAACTTTTTTCATAAATCGCATTCTACAATTTTTTGGCTACAAGGTCGTATGGTTTTTAATTTCTTAAGTGAAGAGGGAAAAAAGCTTTTTCATCTTTATGCTACTCGTCAGCCTCCTTCATTGCAATAATTAGCTTCAAATTTAGAACCAGTATATAAAACGCTCATCGCGCCTTCAGTAATAAATTCTATGCAATTCATATAAGAAATACAGATTAGCTGCTGATTAAACGAACAGATTGAGAGGAAACCAAATCAGGGCTGGCACTATTGCTAGCTGACCAGTTGCGTTTATAGATAGATATATTTACTCAATTCCTTTATTATCTATTCTATGAGAGGCTGTCTTATCATGGACCGGTCCTGAACCATGACAAAAAAAGATTGTATAGATATGAGTGATCGACGTTGTCCTCGTCATGTTAATAATAAAATAAACCTGGATAGTGGCGACTACGTTTGAATAAATGAGATGGTCTATGTGTAACAGTGAGCATGAATTTAGAGAGGAGGGTTTGTGTTGTAGAGGAGGTGACACAATGCAGATAATGTTGACTTGATAACGTTTCTATGGGTGAGGGGGTTCATTGCCAAAAGCGGTGCTGAAAACTGCCGCATCACAACCTTACAAAGGGTGATACGATCGCTAAGAATAGTAAGCACATACGTTCGCTATACTTAAAGAAAGACGATCGCATGCGGAACAAGTAAAATGCGGCACAACAAAAGATTCATGGAAAGGGTGAATTCGATCACCGAATCGAATCGACAAATGCCGCCTCTCCTAATGTTATGCTTCCTCTACAGCTCAGATACTAATGCACAATGATCACCCCTGGTTTAGTTCATAAACTAACTTTGAATTGACTAACATATAAGTGACTATCAAAATTGACTTGTAACTAACATGCAGTGCCTCACCTCACAACAATTGCTAGATGAGTTTCACAATTGTGTGTGCATCGATGGCGCTTCAAAGGTTCCACATTATTCTGCATGAATTTCTTCGAAACAATACATTCAGCAGTTTTTTTTTTTTCAAGAAGATTAAATAAATGAAATATGTCAGCATAGGACTTTGCTCTGGATTGATTGCAATATGGACGACAATCGAATGTTTATTTGTATTTTTCGCGAACGATTTTTTTAAAGCCGATTTGATGGGTTTACATGTGTAACATGTGAAACAAGTGAGGCATTATGAATATGCCACCCTTGTGATTGAGACTCCCTTAAGTTTATGAAATATCAACTCTATTGGCATATTGCATGCGTATAATGCTTATGAAATTAATAATTGCAAAAATATGGCATATTATACATGCAGTTACGCATAACCTCAAAAAATTTGCGATTTCTAACTCATATCATCATAATCAAAACATAAATGAGGCACAGTTACAACAAGCAGATATATAAATGGCAATGGATTTTGTTCGCATAAATCTCTCTCATCGAAGAATATGGAAGAAAATGGACGGAATTTTTTCTTAAATAGGAAACGTCTGTGTCTGACTTTCATATATAATGACTTCGTGAAAAAAGAATTACATTGATTTAAAATCATGGCAACAGCCGGTTTTTGATAATGACAATGCAAAGCCCACAGTATGGACTGGTAGTAAAAAAAATGTTTCACAATAACAAAAACCTTCCTTATAACTAACACCTACCGTTAGAAATACTAACATATTGGAGAATCAATACATCTACACTGGGACTGTTGAGACAGATACAAAAACGATGAATATTTCTTGTGCAAAACAAAAAAGACGACACCACTTGAGAAGGTGAGTTACGAGTGGGATGCGCGAGAGGTGTATTTGTTCGCGTGTAGCACGGCTGCAACGGAACGCACAAACCCGATACTAGCGGAATAAGCGTACAGCAAAATCTTTTAACCATGCAAGAATTGCTTTTGAGCTTTTTAAGCTTAAATCTGCACCACTGCGTTATTGTAATCAATTACGGGCAAGATATAAATAAACATGCGCTTCGATGACATATTTCCTGTCATGCCCCAAAAAATCTAAAATTATAAAAATTTGTTTTCTTATAGATAGTTTTGGATGATTAAATTCGGGAAAAACGAGCATAATAAGGTTCACTGAGAAAGAATAATTGCAATAAAATTGTGATAATGGAGAAATTCGGTTGTCGCACCAATATGATTTGAATTTGTTCCACAACATTTAAAGCATCAACAAAACCTGTTTAACTATTGGGAGTTGAAGTGGCTCGTGAAGACTATTCATCACTTGCAGTACAGTGATTCCAAAGAATATAAACTCGAACAGATTTATATGCATGGTTGTCATTGTCTTGTACAAATTGATATTATTGGACCAAAATTGTGATCATTATACTGGACTTGAATGATGACCATTCGTCGTATTTTAGACCAACGCAATGTGATTATTTTTGCCCCTTTATCGTGCTGAATGAACTATGATATCATATTTATCTATGCTGGGCACTAAATTGGTGGAGACAAATGCAAAAGCAGACAATATTATTTTCGTTTTGTATGGTTTTGCAGATGAAAAACTACGCAAAAAAATCATACCTGCAGTTACGGCATTAGGGGAAAGAAATGATATCAAAAATTAGGAAAGAAAAAAATGATATTTAAGGGGAAAGGGGAAACGGAAAAAGCTAGGAGGTAAGAAATTTCACCGTCTATCGTAAGAAATTTCTTCAAATGTTCGAGCAAATGAAACCACAATTTATATCATTCATAGTGTTTATTGGATTAATTTTCTTTTGCATCGAATAATAACAGACTTTTCTCTATTGTAGATTAGCCAACGCAAATTTGAACATTACTGTAGAATTGTTTATTTTTATTGATTGATTTATGTGGAGATTGTAACTTTTATTATTGCAGTAAAATTTAAGCAAACGTAAAATGAGGAACTTGTTTTTATGTTTGAGTGTTGAGCATTTTAAAAGTGCATTGAGAACTCTCGTCGATAACCTTGCAGCCACTCAGACAATAGCAATACACAGAAGAGATCGAATAACCAAACAGGAAGCATCTTAAGTATTCATTTCATCATCTATAAATTGAAAAATACAGAAAGGGCTTATGATGGGTTTCTCTACTAACTTTTCAAGCATGCTATCCAACGAACACATCAAAAAAGTTTTAATAAACAAGTTGGGTGTACGGTTGTCGTCGGTTAAAAATGGAAATGACACATCGAAGGGAAAGTAAGAGGAGTTGTAGAGAATGCCCACAAATCTTCACATTAACAGCTCTTGCTATGAAGTTTGAACATTTCACTAGTATAATGCTCGACCTAAAAAAACCACCCAGGTTTTCTATGTACTCTAATCAGTGGAACATACCAAAAAACGAAAATAAATAAATTTTCAGATATTCTTAAGTTGTTTAGAGCGTGGGAGGTGAGAGAAGGACCGAAAGATGAAATTCAAGTACGAAACTTTGAAGGGAACGTCTATAAGCCCAAAAATAGAATGACGCAACACCCTAAATAGCAAATGAGAAAGGAGCGAAATAACGTGGTACTTCATTCTCATGCTGAATTTTAGCCAGAAAAATACAAGGCAGACCAATCGGCTATAGATCAAGCGGGAACAGTGCGCGGTGCAAAGTAGGTCAAAGAAGGTAAAGGATATATAGGCAGATCAAACGACCACCCAGAATGTGACGTGGGGTTATCCTGAGGCAGAACTGAGAGAGTATAAAAGGGGTTGATGTGGTCATGTATTCGTTCCAGCTTCTAAACTGCTCTGGTAGCGGAGTGGGCATACGCGCTGCCGTTGAAGTGCGACAGGCGTGGACAGCTAGATGAGCCAATGGGAGCTGACCAATGCGGGAAAGTAAAGGGCTACATTATGCGAGGTAAGACGCCTGGTATCTACCTCATAGCCAAAAGTTAGCATGCTGGCCTTCTTTGATTTCGCCAAGCAAATGCGACGACAGCTATATGGAAGACGCCCACCCTTGTTGAGCTCACAGAGCGAAGCATCGCAAAAGAGAAAGAAACTGTAATTTTTGAAATGCTTCCACAGTAAAGAGGCGAAGAGATACCTCACTTTGCAGGGGCACGCATCAAAAGAACGCGAAAGCGAAATAGCACATCGCAACGATCGTTATAAAGTGGCACACTCGTCGGCTCAATAAAACTATTTGTACCATGCTCAAGCTGGTGCTGTAAAAAGTAGTCAAATGTGATGTTACGAATATTAGCCCATTCCTTGCAGTCAACAGTAAAAGCTTTGTGCTACTTTACAGTTTGGTGTAGCTCTATAAAAGGCGTTACAAATATCACTCTGGCTATAGAAAATCTAACTTGTCTCAATTAATCTTCAGAATCGGCAACGTGCCGTGATATAAAACGTGATATTTAGCTTTGTTTAGCAACAAGTTAGATCACTATTCTTCGCGTCACTGGGATGCATCTATTGCATCGGTTCAACTGCTATGTTGCCTAAGCGCGAGCATTTGAATGTAGCAAACTCAGATTTGCATATAAGTAAAAGTACACGGTTGGGCTTGTACAGTTGATTAACGTACAAGGTTATCTGTGCACGCCTATTGGATTTGACTTTTTCTTCGGAAAAAGTGGCGCTTTTCTTAAAAGTTACTGTGAATATTGCAATGATATTATATTCATTCCAATTAATTCCTTTACTTTCTCGCATATCTACAAGCCTCATTACACAACTCTGCATTCAGCTACGCGATTCTTCTACTCTGCCTTCCTCATTCAGATTATTTGGCTAAGCTAGCAGTTTTATTTCAAGAGGCTTTTTGAGCTAACACTGTATAACATTCTAGATGTGCAGAAATTTTCTAATATTAATATGAATTTCGAGAAAAGATTTAATGAAGGATGAGCTAACGCCCTGTTAAGCCAGATAGGTGGATGAAGCAGTGGTGCACAAAGCCGTGAAGTTAGACGCGATTGAGTGGCATAAATAACGACAGCTAGATATGCGACGATCGGAGGCTGTCTCTTAGCTGGAACCACCCTACCACCCTCTGCAAATGTCACTGATGATCCCTCGGCGATATTCGCGAAGACGAGTGCCTTCTCCCTTTCAAGTGTCTTGTAGTCTTAGTGACCATCCATCCGACCTGTGGTGTCGTTTTTGTCCCGCTACGATGTGGGCGGTCTTCATTACATCGTCTTTTAAAAGTGTGGACACATCGCTCTCTCTATCTGAGAACCTCATGTAATGGAGTGGATACCAGATTAAATCATCAAAAGTTTTCTCTAAATGATTCACCACCTTTGCTCCATTATGGCTCATTGATCTTGCACTAGCCAACCGTTCGATTAAATGTTATGTTTTTTGAACTTCGCCATTTTCTAAGTACAACAGTGCTTCGAGACTGAAATCTAAACCTTGAAAGCTTAGCTGCTGGAAAATGCTGCATGCATACTTTATGTTGGACGGCTCGATCACACAGATTCCACAGGAACTCTTGTGTTGAACCGGCGTACGGAATTACGAAGAAAAAATGAGCTGATTGATGAATCCTCGAATTCCTAACCCCTACCCCTATTTTTGGCGCTCTTGGTAGTATTTGCATACATTTTAGAACTAACAAAGCTGTCAAGCAAAATAATTCAAATGAAATTCAATATTTTCCATATACTGTGAACTTCTCGAGCGTTCTGTAGGAAATTAAACCCAGTTTTCGATGTTGAAAGAATTCATGGAGAAAAAACGAAACAGGCGCTGCTGAATATCAATGAAAGAAAAGGCAAAAATTTCATGAGGGTTGATGAACACCAATCGAACAGAACGTCCTTTTTGTTATGTTGAATGACGTGTAAAAATTGAAGGCAATATTTGAAAGAAAGGAATTATTGAAATGTGAGCAAATTTTCACTGGAGGCAAATATCGGTAGAATACGGCAGGTTGTTAACAAAGACGAGTCACAACGTGCTCAAAACAGGTTGAAATCGGTTGCTACTAAACTTGCCCATATTCTTTAAACACGCTTATTTGCTCGATGTGATAGGGAAAAAATGTTGAAGTATTAAATATCACTTTGAGTATGACGTTATATGTAAACGTTAAAACAAATGCTAGAGAGTATCGATTTTTCAAAATCGGGGTGATGTGGGACAACTTTCTGGGGAGAGGAAAGGGAAGAAAGAAGGTTCATAAAAGTTTTTTGTTCACCATTGCTAATAAATCGAAAAGGCTATATCGAAAACGTTGCACGACTGAGAAAATAAGAAAATAAGCTATTGCCGAGGACCTGCTCTCTAAAAGTGTGAACACGCTCAAACAATAGATTTAAAAAGAGCGATAACTACGATATAGCGTTGAATAGCCGATTAGATGGAAAACTCGTCAATTCGAAAACTTCGATGAATGGAAATCGTTTCGGAATTAGAAGCGTCCTCGTTATCGACAGTTGTACATTAACAATGCCGCAAAGTGGTTTAGCATCTATGAAGTGACGCATTATGCAAGCCAACTGCAGTAGGTTTAGGCCTTTGCATCTTCACATAAGGCAACAAATACAGCAGTATGTATGTTAGAATAATATAACAGTTGGCAGTGAGTGCAAATGATTTCTGATAGTTCTTTCGCATATTTTATTCAAAAAACAACACTATAAACTGATGAAAAGAGAACTATTGAACAACATCCTTTATAAGTTATTTCAGAAAGAAACCAACAAACATTTTGTTAGACAATGGGTCCCATCTCTTCAAAAACTGGGAAAGTTATGAGCGCAAACACTATCACTAATATTTAAAGTGAACGCCTCCCACTGATGGGCAAATTACCTCACAGAGATTAAATCGTGACTCAATTTGAGCGTAGCTATGCGAATGCTTCCCAACAGTGACAATTGAAATGGGTGGAGCCATTTAATTAGTGCATACGCCAATAATAAGTTGGAAAAGACGATATTCGTCCGCTGGCACAAGATTTATTGGCAGTTAGTATAAAAACGGCCTTGAGCATGTCATCAGTGCTCACAGGTGTCAGATCGGATCCGCCCTCAACTCCTCACAGAAGCATTTGTATTGAAGATTTCGAAATTCACTATTAAAGAAAATCGAAAATTCTTAGAAATCTTTGCGTAGTACGAAGTTGAGTAGAAATGCAGATGATTCTATCGAATTTTACACCTCTATGCAGTGCTGGATTCAAGACTTCGCCACAAGACAACTAAATTTATGAAATTTTTGCCACCACTCATGAAAGTAGGATGTATTCTGAATTAACAAACAGAATTCCTTCTTAACTTGGTCTCTAGCACTAAATTTTGCGGTGGTGATCACATTAGAGCGAAAAATGTATCTTTGAAATTTAGGGCAACATTCTGAAATTGAGGTGCTATTTAACACTGGAAACAAAAGCATCGCCTTACATACTCTTCAGTATAATTTTACACAGTAAGCTAAAAGCATAGGGTATTATTACATTTTTTTATACAGCTAAAGGTATAGGGTATTATTACATCTCTGACGACAATCTCGAAAGCTTCACGAACTGCAATCCTTAAATTCGCTTACAGCCGTTAAGTCTTACAGCTCAGGGCAAATCAATGCTAAATTTTGGGCCGTTCTGTTCAGCATGCCTGATTCAGGAGTAGGTAGTGAATGTGTTACAGCGATCGAAACATAAACATTTTTCCCCTTCAGTTAAAAAAACCCCTTTTCAGTTGTAGTAATAAATAACGTTTTAAGCATGACGCTATAAGAAAACCCTAGAACAAATGCTAAACAGTACCGCATGTATGTATGTGCCTCTGTCTGCTTGTTTGGTAACTTGAATTTAGGAACCGATGAAGCTGCAGTTACGAAACTTTGTGGGTATAGTGTACACATAGCGAGAACATCTGTATCATTCCTCACTCGCGCTCGTTGGCAATGGAGTTATGGATATGTAAAGGTGGGAGGATCTGCGTGCATTTTACGTCTGTCGATTTTTCACCTACACAGATTGAGGCACAACAAGAATGCACCTTTGTTCGTTTATGCGACCGGTCGAATCAATTAACATGTGAAGGCATTATTTTCCATACTCCATATTAGTTAGTAACTTATGGAACTAGTTGGCCGGGTGAACGAGCATGTGAAAACTCATAGTGTGTGGTACCTTAATTTATAGCGAGTTGGTTTCTGCAACATCTTCGTATTAATTCAGAAAAGCCGCTTTCGAGATGTATTACAGAGAACTTTTGGTTTGGTCTTATCTCTGAATCTTCTTTCAGCATGTGAGCGCTTCATTTAATCGAAGTCATCATTGCTTCACTTTGCCAGTCGGCATGTATATTTTCAGTATGTGATGGCAGCGAGATTTCAACAACACTTTAACAATTTCGAGCACAAGGCAATGTCATTCGAGAGCGTTGATTTGTTTGACTGAAAGCAGTTATTCTTATAGCGAAGAAACATGTCATTCGACCCAAGTAGTGGATCGATATGCGAGAAACGAGGTGATCTTCAAACGAACAGCGGTGCTGTCCCGAAAAATGCCCGATAATATGGACTGGTACCATAGGCGTAAGGAGGATGGACCTGCAAGTGATTAACCGTATCTGCGAAAAAGTGACCTCCCTTATAAAAAATTTTGCAAAAAAAACGATTACATTACTTCTCGTTTTTAAAAACGCCAAGTGACTATCATCGATCGGATGTGTACCTGCTGGAACATGTTAATGTTACTGGTGAGACAATTTCAGAAAACTGCAATGTTTCTCCTTGCCTTATTCGCCATACTAGTCGAAAGTCATTCTGAAAAGATTAGTGGCGAAATCATGACATAGTAATTAAGGTGACCATCTAGCAAATGTGTTTGTGCCATTCATCAGATTCCTGCGATAATACAGTACTTGCGCAACTGCAAACCATTTGTCTTTCTTTTTTAGTTTTCTCTCTCTCGTGAGCCTCGAGGAGGGTATTCGTTCAAGGAGGTGCTTCTGGTGGGAAGAAGACTTCGATTTTTTTCACAAAAGCATCTTCCAAACTTCGCTATATACATAAGTATCTGAACATAAGTATCTGAACTTTTTTTTTGCATATAACCAAGCAGTAGACTCAAGCAGTATATTCTCACACGTTTTCATGTGACATTTCAGGTTTGTTTTAAAGGTATAAACGATCTAAATACAGTGCAAGCCGTTTTAAATAGAGGAGTTACATGCAAAAGTGGGAGGGCGGCTGCATTCGTAAGGTGCTCCCGTTTTCACAACGCCACACTGCAAGGTTTTTGGCCAGCGGGAGGCTTCTGTTTCCAAACACGGTAATTCGAACAGTAAATATGTCTACTCAAAGGTCACGACTGCGTCTATAGCTAAGATGCCAGTCAACCTTAAAATATCAATGGGAATATGAATGTGACTTACTCTTGCACGACTTCGATACACTCTGTTCGTCAATGTGTCGGAGCCGAATTCTGAATACATCGGGCCGAATAAAGGCCGTTTGAATCGAATTCTACAAAGACAAATCTAAGATGCGCACTTGACATCATTATGGAATACGTTCAGTGCTGCCCTTCGAATGTTTTATGATATGCAAGGAACACTGAGATACTGCTCTTATGATGCAATAATCGCTCATTAGCTTTCGTTCAATCTTGAAACGTTTCTTGTGAGCCCAGAAATAGCATCCACAACAAGTTGCTCCTCAAAAATATTTCCATTTCGGCAGTGTGAAACTACTGAAAAAGATCAACAGGTGAATCCGCGTTGCATGGAAAGTTTCATTTACATTTGTCTTCCGAGCACCTTATGAAGTTTGTGTCATATATACTGCGACATACTCTAATAGCGGTTTGCGTGGCCGCTGTTTCACTCAAGCACTTGAACTGAAGAGAGGGAATCTTTGTTGTTCGACCACTGCGATATACCTAACTTCTACACCGAAATTTGGCATGCTGAACGGAACGCAATGAAATTTTGCACTTATCCATCCTAAGCCATAAAACTTAGCGGCTGTATGCAAATTTAATGACTACGGCTTGCAAAGCTTTCGAGATAGTCATCAGAGATGTGCTACCAGTTGATTTTTACGAAACGGCTTTCTAGACTAAGCATAGTTCGGCATTTTTCTATGATGTCGCAACTTACCTCTCCTTTGAGCGAGAGGGTGTTTGCGTTTAATATGAAAACGCCAACGCGGTTTGGAGGATGGGATGCAGAGACACAAAGAAATGCACTTCTTACTCACCACGTGAAACAAAGAATGCGAGTTGTGCGCGTGCACAAGGAAATATCACCAGAGACTAAGCAACATGTAGAAGACATGTCTCTATGCTGTGCAGAAATAAAATTGAGAATAAAATGCCAAAATATAGCAGAGAATCCCAAAATGAAATCACCTGTGAGCTACTGTTCAAAAACGAGGAAGTCGTTTGACTCCATGAACGCAACCCAATTTCCCTGGCTCATGATAAAAAGCAAGAATTCCGTTATATGCGGACAAAATTTATGAAAATTTTGCCAACACTCAAGAAAGTGAGGTGTGTTCTGAATCTGCAAACAGAATTCCTTCTTAACTTGACTCATAGTACCAAATTTCGCGGAGATAACAACATTAGAGCTACGTAGTTTCGAAATCAAGGGCAATATTCTAGAATCGAGGTGCTGACAGCGTACAGAAAGGCATTGCTTTACTTACTCTTCAGTTGAATTTCACACAATAAGCTAAGGGTATGAGGCATTACTACAATGGAGAAAGTAAATTACCTATGTGGGCTTACCCTGAACCATAAGTAATGTCCAATGAAGCACAGAGTTAGAAATTTTATAATTTATTTGAGCACTTCCGTATGCTTCGGTACTGCAAAGTGACATGTAAAGGTGAGCGGTATGAAACAATCGCAATATCAACATTGACCACGTCATTATGGACTTGCAATTAACGAATTGCAACTCCCAAAGTGCAATTAGCAAATTACAAAAAACAAAGTATTCCACTCCTTCCAGAACTGGCGGAAAAAACTTCACAAATTTCGTCACCATGTAGCGAAAGATTCGATCCTTCTCGTCATGACCTGTTTCGGAAATTGGGTTCCGTTCACGGAGCCAAACGACCTTCTCGTTTTTGAACACCAGTTCAGGGGTGGTTTTGGCATTCTCTGGTCTATTTTAGCATCTTATTCTCAGTTTTATTCTGGCACGGCATGGAGACGTGTCATATGAACTTTACTTATCATTCTATGGTGATATTTTCTCGCGCACGCGCACAACTCGCATTTGTTGTTTTATGTGGTGAAAGAGAAGTGCATTTCTTTGTTTCTCTGCATCTCACTTCCAAACCGATCTCCCGTTTCGTTTGTTTAAAAGTGGCATGGGCGTTGACTAAAGATGGCCAATGTCGGTGGGGTTGGTGATTATACCGCAAATGCGCATAGGTGCGGCGCAGGTCCGGGGAAGTTTGGACAAAGCGTGGTCAGTGCAGGTGGTTTTTGTCCGAACTGAAGTCGAAGTACAAAAATAAGTCCGAAGATTGTAGGTCCATGAGCAAAATACCGAACTGTGCACATTCTAGAAAGCCGTTTCCCCTAAAATGATTTACTAGCACATTTCTGACGACTATCTCAAAAGCTTCACAGACGGGGGAGGTCAGGTTGATTGGAAGACAGCTTCGTAGCTTTTTACTGAAGTGATGAGAGTTTTTTCAGGAAAGGTGAAACGAACTTGCATTTCCACGAAAAGAAGAAACATGAACAGGATATGGAGCTTATTAGAAATACTTAGGGAGCACGAAATTTATTTTGTAGTGCCCTGAGAAAAAGGACTGGAATACCCTAGGAGGTGATTGAGGCCTTGTTACTGAGCTTATGAACATCCTTGAGAGCTGAGCGAACATAAACATCAACAAAACCTAAGTGCTTTGTAACATGGCGCACTTTGATCAGGCAGAACGCTGTTGTCATCCACGAAAGCAGATCAGAAGTACTCTCTAAATACGTTAGATTTTATATGGTCATCCGCAACCAGGCATCCGCAACCGCAATCCTTCTTTGATGCTCCTACCGTATGATGTGTTTTCATCTCACCGTTGACATATTTCTAGAATGCATTCCTCTTACTGCCACATCGCGCACATCTCTTGCAGTTACTAGCAAATTTTGTGCATCGAATTCGTTAGTACGCAGAACATCGATTAAATGCTACTCTGCTTATGTCGGCCAAGTCCAAAGAAATGTTTTTTGCAGCCAAGTGCTAAAGAACTCCTGATGATAGCTCTGTCTTGGTGGTCCTTTTCTTCAGTGCGTACACCTCAGTAGCATTACGCGTGAAGACTAAGAAGCAACCACGCATTTTGCGACATTCGATGAACCCTCAAGGAATGCATCCTAATTAAACTGAGCCAGCATATCGCTTGCTTCTTCCCAACTGCTTTTCATGGCATGTTTATCGTTGTTTCATCTATGCTACACAAAGGGAGTTTCGATTGCAGAATGGGTTCGTGCATGATCACTAGTTGAGGAATTTACTGTCACTGAAATATTTTCTAGAAGAAACATATGTTGTTTTCTCAAAATATATCAACAGTTTTATAGCCAAAATTAGGATATTGCACGAGGTTAACAACAGCAGAGCTTCTGAGAAAAGCTTCCGGACAAGTTCCAGCAAATCATGCTCTTTATGACCATAAAATTTAGCTCATGTCATAGACTACTACGATGGTATCATCCGCCACACGCAACACAGAAATTATGTTGAGAAATTTTTTGGCTTCATTTACCCAATTACAGGGTGCTCGGCAGATAGATATCGAATGAATGATTTTGGTTGCAATGATGCCAAGGCAAAGCAATTCACAATCAAAGTATTCTGGCGTAGCAACGACCTCAACCGGATTTCTAAGCCCATTTAAAAGCATGATCACTCCGTTTCCTCCATCCTTCATGTGTCCACCTCAAAATCTTTACACCGAGCGGCTAATATGAGGGGTTTGTGAAGTCCCTCATTTCCAGCAATTTTACAGTGCCCTAAACTTTGGCTATTTTTGTTAGCCCAGTGCCAGCCATAATCCCTAGTTACACACTACTTTTATCCAAAATCGCCTTCAATAATGTAGTTTTCCGCTCAAGAATTCCATCTGAATTGAACCAGCATGAAACCAATCAGTCGAAATAAAAAACCTGTCAGAAGGTTGCCTGCAACTGCAAACGTTGACAGAAACGAATGCCAATTACCTAAACCGGAGCTTAAATCATTAAACCAACTTATTGTTGAATTTATGTTTTTCTTGAGTTGCTAGTTTTTTTTTTGCTCGACAAAAGCTTGTTCAAACCTCAAAAGTTTCTTACTTATTGCTCTTTACATCGTTTTGCAGCAATATCTTACTACATCTTGCAACATCGTGCTTTGCCTCGGGATTCATTAAAATCAATCAAAAAAGCAAGACTCGAATCAATGTTGCAAAATTTCACAATCAATACTATGTTTGATTTTTAAAAAAAGGTTCCGTTTCTGCAATTAGTGAACTCAGTAAAGATACTTTTCATCAATGCTTGTGGAAGATTTTGTAGTGCAAGAATTGCCACAAATTGCACTCCGGATTCTTGCCTCAAGCTGTTGTTTTCTGATTCCTATAAATGAGTGTGAAAACGCTTTAAAACTATTATGCAGCTAAAAATGAGAAATTCCAATTAACCTGTCATCGTCATAGTGCAATTGGAAGGCGGCGTCAGTAGTCGATATAAAGGGATGTGCAGAAATGCACAGCAATAATAATGTTCTCCACATACCGCTCCACTAAAATTCATTGCGTGTTTGTTAAATAATTACATATGAATGGTTACATTCATTAATCGTCATAATTTGAGCTTCACAGCTCGTATCGATAGCGCATTAACTTTGTTACACGTTGAATTATGTTATAATAATAGCAAGACATGTTATACCAATTATTTCTTCAGTCAAATGCTAGTTGTTATCGAATTATGCTATATGCCTTGACAACATGGATTAAAAATGTAAATTATCAGTGGAAAATCTTCGGCTATTGTTTACTCGAATTTTTAGAAATACCAACACCTTGTTAGACATTCAATGATCTTTTCTTTGAATCAAAACAACTTCTGTACTCAGTGATCGACTTGCTATCATCGGAATATATAAATGCAACCATGAAAATGATACTACAATTTCACTTTTTTTTTCGTGGAAGAAACATTAATCAAGTCTGCCAAAGTAAAAACTCCGATTAAACGTTTTTTGAGAATGTGATTAAAAGTGATTTTTGCACCTTTTTTTGCATATCAAGGGTAGAAGAGTCTCGGAAGAGGAGAGTCTGAGTACTTTCATTGCCAATGTTAATGGTACTTTTTTACCAACAACATTTAGAGCAGCTCTACCAAAAATGGGTGGAGAAATTTTTTCTGCTTAATTTTATGGAAAATATACCTCAGAAATGTTTTTTACTTAGCACTTTCATCATATTTATATGCGCAACTATTGCGGATTCAGTTTACAGTTGTCAAATATTTCCTATGAAATAGAAATAAGGATTTTCAGCTATACTTAATAAGCCGTTTTCATAAACACTCATCCGTTCTCCAACAGTCTATCAAATTGTCAAAAACAGCTATCTCAAATTAACAACTTTATAAGGCTTTTTTTCTATAAATCTCATCTATAGCTGCCAGTTATTGTAGAGCTCTTTGTTAGCGTAGAAAACTTCAATAACGCAAGAAAAAAAAGGGACATAACTAGCCTCCAGTGAGTGGAGTTTGCTTTCTCTATACGCTCTCCATTTTGCTCCTGAACAACTGAATTAACCGAGCGGTGCCACGAATGCTCTCTCTAGGGATATGAAACTTTAACTCCTCGCAAATTTCCAATTCCTTCATTAATTGGCTGTCGTCAATATTAGAAAATATACCCCATTACTACAAATTAAATTCAACATCTAGCATTTCATACTCATTCTGATTTCATATCGAAAGTTTGAACTCATTCAGGATTTATAATGCATATTTGAATATTAACTGTGTGGAAAAGAATTTCTGCAATCGGTAACATGGATTTATGAGCATATGTTTTAAAATCTACCGAAATATTCTAGCACAGAGGAAGCGAACAACTCAGCACTACTTAGAAAGTATTAGCAAACTTGTCGAGATGGATCATTCTAAATATGAATTAGTCGTCCGCTGTGACATAAGATTTGAACATTTCACAATCATCGAACGTAGTGGCACTTTCTATAAGTACATTTTGCTCATTAGTAAGCATATCGGTCATTTGGTAGGTCACTTGATAAAAGTTATTCAGTTTGATAGTGGCTGAATGGGTAGGAGGTCGGTTGGTGTAGGCACTGGATGCAAATCGGGGAAAAAAACTCGTTTTTCAGCTACGCATAAACTGATGCAATTTGACAAAGGAAAAAAAAACGACTGCTGTGGTGGAACGTTAAACATTATCATCGGAAAACTATATAAGTGCAGCCGGAAAAAATTGTTCGAAAACAAAACGACGAGGCAATAACTAGTGAGAATGACTGAAAAAAAACGTATTAGCGAGAACTTCGAGGTTGATAAAAGCCAAAAGCTTCGTCAACCACATAAATAATATTACTTTATCAAATCCTCTTATACTATAGCCGTTTCTTTCACATAAATTTGATGCCCATTTCACAATGCATACCTAATATATGCAAATGTAGTTGTCCCAAAGAAATATTCGATCGCTGTTCATATATTAAGCACGAATAGTTGGCTCCTGTGCAGAGGTATAAATATTTCGGCTAAAATAAGAGCAACGTTGTCGTACCGGTATTGCAGCACGCTCATCGTCACAACTATGTAAATGAGCACTGAGAAACGAATCTTTTGACATTAAACTTCATGTTAACTGGTCATATGCCATCACCATCAGGTTTGAGAAGTGGGAGCTTCTACGTACTTCAAGTATACTACCTCCGATCATCGTTTTAAGGAAAAGCACGTTTTGATAAGGCCGCTGATAGAGGTATGTTTGCAAACGATTTCATAGTCGTACACTTGTGTTGTTGATGCTTATGAAGTACTTTTTAACGAGAGTGGGGTGCCGACTTTGGAGAGCAAATAAACCTAAATCTTATAATCGGTGACTGAAAGAAAAAGATTTTATTGTGCTGAATGAAAAGTATAACAATGAGTTTAACGAAAGTATACAATAAGAAATCAAACACTGTATACCGAAGCACTTTCCCTCTTTACTGACTGATCAGTTCAATTTTTTAGTCGAACTTATCAATTTTTCAGTTCCGTCATTTCTCTTTATCTTAAACAATCCATCAAGGGCGCAGATGAAAATACAACTTCACACTTGAAGATGGTAAAATTCATTCAGTTGATTATAATAAATCGAAATCCTTCTAAAAAAATTTTTTTTGCCTAGCAATGCGTAGCAAATGATGGCCAAAAATCGAAACCACAAACAATTGCCAACATAGAAAAACTTTTTCGAGGCTAAAGGTAATCAATCCATAGTACGACACGCGAAATTGTGTCACTTCCATATATTAATGACATTTTCATTGTACATTGTATATAAGCACAAGAAAAATGCACAAAACATAAGGCGTTAAGAAGTTTTTTCAAAGGAACAGTGAAAATAGTGTATCTCTCAAGCCACTTAGATACAGTGGATTTTATGTGAGCAGCGTTTACAGAATGAGGAATTCTAAAATGAACAACTGGGCGGTCGATCTATTCCTTAGAGATGGTCTAATGCGTTATGCACTCAAATCTAATGCCACAAGCGAGCCATTTGTAATTAATCACGAAAAAATGGACGACGAACTTCCGAAGTTGTGTATGAGAAGACATTATTGTTTACAACACGCTCCCGTCCCCTCACCGCCTCCTTCCTCTATGGAACAAACTTTTAGACTCTGTTAAGATCCTTCAGTCAAAAAATATATTCAACAACTATTCTCATAGGATAGGAAAAAGTATTCAAAAACTTTTTGGCCTCAAAATCATCAGATATTTTTCAACTTTAAAGTCGCCAAACATTGCGACTTCGAAGTCATCAGAAACCATCCGACATGAAGGAGTTACGCTGTAATTAATCTCTTTCGAGTTGCCCAGTCTAAGTTGTATATTCATGAGGGTTCTATTGCAATTGCTCAAAAGCATCCTAAGCCTCTTGGGTATTACGGCATCATCGTCGATTTTTCTCGCACAAGTTTTTGTTTAAATTTTTGAGTGAAATTCGACGACTTCCTCTTGCCGAATATTCGGCAGCAATTCGCATCAAACTGCGGCGAATCGATAAACAAGAGATTGTCGTCTTGTGGTTCCATATTGCTATCACTTCAAAAATGACACCTTTTTTAAATGTCGAATTTTGTGTTTCACTGCCAATAATAATTTCGTTCCTCAAGCCGAACCGATTTTCGGTGATCAATTACTAAATTTGCCCTTTCCGCTTCAGTAAGCTTCATCCGTTGTCACCAACGTCGAATCTCAAAATTAGAGGTGTGGAACGCAAAGTTGAATCAACGACAATCAGCAGCACATATGCGTATTGTAATAGAAGCTTGCTAGAGTCTGAACAAGTATGTTTGAAACGACAACAGTAATGAAGTAAATGATAAAAAAAGATTTCAACTGAAAGAACATAAGACTATCAAAATTTGAAAGCAGGTGAGAAACAACTCAAAAATGCGTTTTCACAAAACGGCCATCACGTACTGCTTGATGTGTGGCGAACGTACGATAAAGCGATTACTTACCATATTCCTCGAGAACAGTCTTTTCACCGACCAATTTATCCAGGGATGGGCTATTCAAAAAACCAAATTAAAAAATGGGCTATATTTGTATGCATAATCACGCATAGGCTCGAGATAGTTGGAAAGGTCCTTCATCCCGTACAGAAAAAGAGGACGACCTGAACTCGCGCGAATCTATATTTATTTATCATTGACTATATATATATATAACCACAATGCATTTCCATATATATATATATAGGGAGAGAGAGAGAGAGAAATATTTTGATGAATTAAACATATAAAATTTCAAATCATTTGGAAGTTGGAACAAAAAGACGTGATTAGCTAAAATTTTTTTGCAACCTTTTGTTAGACCTCTACATTTAAGTATATCTCTCTCTGAATAAACGCTCTGAATTTTCTAAATTTTCCAGTTTTTTCACCATTACTTCTGAATTTCGGCTCTTTTGTTTTACGTGTTAAAATCAAGAATCGGGATTAAACAGCCGAGTAGCAAAAGCCTCCATTAACCTATCAGAATGGTAGGATTGAAACTTTAAAACCAAATTCACAATTTAAGTATATGACGAAGTAATTTTTAAGTCACATTCAGCACAGCTTTGACTGCTTGAAGTAATGCAGGACTAAGGAAGCAATAGCGCACTGCGATTTCAACGTTTCTTTGACTGTTATTTGGTTCACCAAATGAAACACCTAATCGAATAGTTTGGATGATTTACGGACGGCTTATATTGAGTTAAGGAAAATTTTCCTCTACTCTCTTAAACGCATATTTAGTAACGTCATTGTTTTTAGTATCACTACAACTAATAACAGTAACAATAACAATACAAATAGTAAAATTAACAACAGTAATACTGACAAGGATGATAATATCAGGAGGGTTAAATCCAGTTCTGATAATTGTACAAATCATTGCACATAATGCGCTCCATCCAACTTTGTGCCTAAGACATAACTTTATATGAAACGGAGATACTCACCAAAACAATAGAAATTCACTTTTCCTTATTTAAGACGATCAAGCTGTTGGTACAAAGGAGGGAATGAGAAATACTAAAGAACATTTTACTCGAGACTGCTTATCCTTTCCAGAAAGAATAGTGGGAAAATGCGATTCGAGTATAATCAAACGAATCCTAGTAATCAGAGAACTGGCAGTCGTAACGAAGTGAACACTGAGCGGTCACTTAAAGGTTCGCGGCAGACGCATCTGCAGAATCCTTTGAATGATTCTTCAACATTTTTTTTTGCATCCTATATGCTTCTCTAGTTGAAAAGGTGAAAATTGAATTTCTGTCGAACAATCTCCTCATCTTACTCGTAGTTAGCTTTCTTAGTAAATCCAAAAAAGTATGCCCACATGACCTCTTCTTTTATTTCTTTCTGCTTCCATCAGTTTAAGTAAGTGGTTCCTCTCAAATCCAATTTCAGTTGTTGTTTTCCTTACAGAAGCCTGTCCACAAAATTAACCAATAATGAAGAAATACTACACTACTTTCTTACTAATTCAATCGTTTTTGAAGCAAACTTAGCACGAACATTCCTTTCTTTTGTAAGCTGATCGATGACCATTGTCCATTAGTGTTAGGTGTGGAACTGCACCTGAAATTTTGGTGAATTACTCTAAAGAATTTTGAGTTCCATTAGATTAGTCGGTAAGAACAGTAGTATAAGAAGCAACACTACTTAAACTGCTATATAGAGGAGGCGTCAACCCCATCTCCCTTCCTGATAAGCAATCACAAAATCACCTCAAAATGTATAACTTTATTTGCTTTGCACTCTCTATTTTCTTATTCTTGCGTTCTTTTTCTTCGTACATTTTTTTTCATCCGGAACGCATTGCATGAGGTGCATGCTATCCCTTCTTTAAGTCGAGCAACTATATCATTATCAGCCTCTCTTTAATAATCGATAAGGCAGGCCCACCAATCTGTTAAACTTCAAATACTCTGAACGCTTCGACTGACCGTATGGATTTGCTCTGAATTCGGACTTTGCGGATTCTTGGGATTTATCTGTACTTCAGTGATGTAAAAGTGGCGGTTAGTTCGTCAGAGTTACAGTATCAGCGCGATACAACATCACCCTATTCCATACACCAAAGATATCGATTTTTTATCAAAATGATCACTAAAAAACTCTAATCCTACCTCCTCCAGTGTTTACTGAAAAAAATTAGACACTCGGCAAACAGAATCAATAAAATTTAGAAAAATCGGATTCGAAAAACTTCTGAGTTCCAACAGTATACACGAAGTGTTTAAAATGATACAAGCAACATCCTTTACCACTCGATCTCTGCACTTGAATTTGGCACATCAGGCAAAACGGCCTCAACTTCCCATCAGAACCTGAGGGGTCGTGATACTGCTTATAATTGCAGCAAGTTGTCCAGGTAAAAGCGAACATTTTCTCCAGTACTGTCTGATCTGCCAATGGAGAAATTCAACACACTCGACCGGCCCAACGATCAAAAATGCCTCGCCATCCAGCTAAATTGGCTGCTTGATGCGACAAAAAATTACCCATACGATACTCTTGCCGCAATACCAACAACCTGTGCTTCGCGCTAACTTACAGCTGGCAATGACTCGCGCAGAACAGGCTGCATGAAAATTGCTCAAATCAATCACACTTTTCCTATGTCCCATTCACATATTATCTACTCATCGCGTGACTTGAAACTAACTTTTCGAGTTCATAAAACTTGGCGGCTTATACTACGACAGCATGTTGTTCAACAACATTCAAGTTCAGTTCTCAACGCCAGCTAACAAGACGATCGGCTTCAGAAAAAAAAGTCTCAATAAGCAAACGCAAGCGACTATCACCCCAATCAGCTATCATCAACCAAAGACGTAACACTTCCACAATAGCGAGCAGTTCATATTGAATGAATGCCTTAGATTAAAAACGTTTATGTATGTAGCAGTAAATGTTCGATTAGCAACTCATTCCGAATCCATGACATATAAACAGGGTTGTCAATATGAAGCAACACACCACTTAAAGCTCTAAAATAATACGATATCCATAGCACAGTGGCACTAATATGCCACAGTACTAACATCAACACATCAACAACGATGAAACTGAGCGCTATAATAACAGCAATACGCCAAAATAATGTCACTAACATGCCATATGATTCCCCTCCCTTCCCACCACTTCACCTTTAAAAGCACTCAAATATACTGACACGTTAAAGTGCTATATTACTAACAACATGGGTAAACTGCGCTATATTATTAAGGAAATAAATGAGATAACACAAAACGAGATAACCATAACACGTATAACATATCTTCATAATGCGTCACCTACATCGACCTGTTTAAACACATGACATGACATCAGCCATATGAAACATAAGGCTTTTTACAGTACTGCTTTTAGAAAGGGAAAAGGCGATCACTTTAGGGCCTTATGTTACATAGCAAGCCTGATCAATTGGGAGAATGACGACCTCTAAATTCCGAAATCTTTTTTTTTTCAAAAATTTCGCTGAAAAACAACAGGCTGCAAAGCGGAAGTTGGTCATTTCGCTGAAAAATAAAACAGGAAGAAAAAAAAAGAGAAGGCAAGTTAATTACTACCATTATCGGGGAACAGCGGAATGGGCGGAAGAGGAAGAGAAGGGGGACGGTGTGGGGAAGAGTATTGTGAAGCTATCACCTGCTTTATAAACATAACTCGGAAAAGCAAAGTCCTACTTCATCAACCACAATCAAATCACCAAAAATAATGAAATCACGACCCAATAGCATATAATAAACCACCCGAATGCACCGGATAGCAAGACAGAATGAGAACGAAAAAAAAAAACAATAAATAAATGTGGTAACCGAGGATGATCTTAACAAAAAATGAAACATTAATAATAAAGCCACTTCAGTGGCACCCGAAACGAATAACAGGCGAAGCTATAGTAAAAAATGCCGACAGAAATATTTTCCGGATGCCTTTCACTTCAACATATCTAATCAGCATTCAATTTCAATGAATGCTTCACTTTTAAGCTAAACATAAACAAACATGCGTTAAACTATTCAATCCATATGATGATCAAGTGAGAGGCATTGACGGCTGTTATAAAGAAATATGAAAACAATTCCACAAGAGATCGCTGAAAACATGACAACATAAAACAAATCAATAATATACATTCAACAGTTGATAACTAAACGATTCTCGAAAACAATGTTATGGGCGATTTCCTATTCGAGCTGCTGATCTCGGAGACCGAATGATCGGGGTTTTTAAAGGTT
This sequence comes from Baylisascaris schroederi, assembly GCA_006503575.1. Classification (NCBI taxonomy): domain Eukaryota; kingdom Metazoa; phylum Nematoda; class Chromadorea; order Rhabditida; family Ascarididae; genus Baylisascaris; species Baylisascaris schroederi. Next base: position 1,820,295 of record QEWY01001293.1, read on the forward strand.
CGACCACAATAATCCCGGTCATCAAAGACCATTCGTAAAATTGCGCTTACATTGAGGCATCCATCTATCAAATATATCCTAAAACGAGGCAAAAGTCCAAGTAAGCCGCGATGAACAAGTTTCATTTCTTTTCGAAGCGGTCAGCAAGCGCGAAATCAAAGCAAATGTTTTTCGTTTGCCAATGTTAATTCCATGTTTTAGACTGTAAAACAAGGGCAGATTACATATATTTCTTTTAATTATTCATTACACATCGCCTTCTGTATTAGAGTACTGATCTCAATCACCGTATGACCTCCTTATTTTATAGATATAAAAATACGAGTTATCACTTCATTTTTTTTTTTTTTAGGAAAATTGAGAGGGAGACCTACTATTTTTCCTGATAATAGGACACAATAAGATGGATAAAAGAACAGGGGGTGGAAGTCAGAAAAAAAGAACAGCACAAATTTTGAACAAGAAAGATTGCTTCGAAACGGTTATGATGGAGCCTGTACTACTTAACCCTTCCAAATAATGGTTTGCTGCGCACCAAGTTGGAACCGTGGCGCTTAGATTTGTGGACTGAGGGCGAATAAGTGAAATTCTGGTCGTTCTCTCGATGCTATTTACCTGGTTGCCCATTCTATTTTTTAGAAGAGATTTGTTCAAAGAGCCATTTTTCAACAATAAAGCGGCCAAAGAAGCTAACTAATTGTGCTCAACGTTCACCGTAGCATCTACTCTCAGACAATACGAAGGCTTTTACTCTCAGATACTTTCAGATTCTCAGACAATAAAGGAAATGGCCAAAAGACCGAAACAAAACATATGTAAAATGCAAATTTAAAACCGGCCTCTATCGTATTCCTCAAAGCTGATCCTTTCCACCCTGCCAAGCATCGCTTTCGATCATAGATGTTCCCAACTGTGCGTCATCGCATGCGCCATCAGCCTTTGGCAGCCGCATTTCTTCTGGAATTTATCAAATATTTATCGGATATAAAGGACTAATAAGACTTAACGTTACTTCTGCAACGGAAACCGACTGTAAAACGCAAAAGTATAAGAATGTATATACACAATTCAAGACCGTTTGAATTCAAAAGCAACTAGTCTCTACCGAACCGCTCAAGGCGCTACCTTCAAGTAGTACTTAGCACTCCACAGCAAAAGGGGGAATTTTTTGCTAAAAAGGGGGAAAGCCAACAGCTAGAAAACAATCACTGCAATGGAAACCATACCTAATTCCCAAGTGCAACATTCTAGCACAGTATTATAGCACTACATTACTTCTATATATTCACAAATATTATGCTAGAGTACTACGATATATACCACGATACACTATAACATACAACAGAACACAGCTGTCTTCACGTTATACTTGTTTAAAATTTATAACGATCACAACTGCAGAAAACTCAAAATCATAGAGAACTCTCAGAGAACAGCATATCTACGATCTCACAGGAGACTATTAATATCAAGCAGCAAATGTTATATGTTGCCTGCGCTGCTCGCTTGTTTATGTCCGATCCGCAATAAATGCGTTGCTTATTTATCTATTCCAAGTTAACAGTTATCAATCTGTTCCACTGTTGGCCTCGATGAAAATTCATTTCAACAAAAAAAAAAAAAAAAAACAGAATGAACTCACCAAATTGAAGGGCAAATTCCGTTACTTCGTAGGATGAATCAACAACCTGCGGCTCTACCGAAAATCTCCTGAATAGAAGCACACTTTATTTATTCTACATTCCGACAAAACTCAAAGGGCAAATTGACGCAATGATCTTTTGTTTCAAAACAATGTTCTTCACTTCTCTCATCTTTCGCTTAAGACAGCAGAGGCAAAGAAAAGTTGCTTTCAAGCGGGTGAGTTCAGCATGTTCCCCCTACTGAAATTCGATAACATGTGTGATGTCATTCCTCGTTCTAATTCAAGAATACTGCTAAAGTGACGCAACCGTATGGAGAAACTTTGAACTGTGGATGGAAAAAATGAGATGAAAGAAAAATGAGAGATGAATGAGAGGAAAGAAGTCAAAAACAACTCCAGTCGAACTTTCTCTTAGAGGCCGCATGCACGATATTACATGCGCAGAATGTTTATTGTAAAAGGATGAATAGACAAATGAAGTACTGATGAAAATGATAAGCCGTAAAATTAGGCGGAGAGAAGGAAAAAACAGCGTTGTAGAGAATCTTTCCAATAAAGTGGTAGAGGTCTTGATGTCAAGTGGGTCTTTATTCGCTCTTTAGGTAAGGGAGGGATAGGGATAGCCATCCACTTACAAGTATTAAAAAAAAGCCATCATGCGAAACTCTGAACAGAGTGAGACTTGAACGGTGTAAAACATGGGGCTTAGCTAAACTGCAAACACGATTACATTCGGCCTAGATATTCAACGCTTACTAAGGCTTTGCCTTCTCTACTGCAAAAAGCTTTTAGAATGAAAAATATTGGTTTGTAAAAACGATCAAAAATAATCCAAAAAAAACGAACCATCCATTTGTTACTATTTGCTCCACGGTTGGCACTGAAAATATTCATTCATAACAACGAGGCTATAAAATAAAAATACGGAAGGAGATTCGGTAACATAAGAAAATTTCATCAAAAATTGCGTGCATTGGTATCTGATTAATTTGCCTTGGACATAAAGTCCTGCTCATTACGTTAACAGTCATAATTTTTTAAAATCTCTTTATGAAAATGAAAAACTTCTAAAGTAAACACTAATCAAATTATCTCAGCATAAAGCACAACAATTAAAGTGCTCAACTGAATAACAAAAAGAAGCAATTCAATTAGAAATGTGTCCTCCAAGAAAAATGGCCAAGAATTTGATGTAAAATAAATAAATAAAGAAATAACACTGCTCTTATTTTTCAACATAAACGCTTAAAAACGTAATCTACAAAAGTAACGATTTGCTGAAGCAATTCTTTAGCATCAATTCGGTAAGATAAGCTGCAAGACTACATTTTTTTTCTTACAAAACGTTTAAGACAGTCCACTTCAAAAATAGCGATCATTTCCCCGTACATCAGTGATATGCAATAATTTACTTTTAATATTCACATAAACCGCTGAAAATGTGCGACGATAAAAACGCTGACTGACAAGTTCATTACTGCTCCTTTATGTGATCCTTAGTTAGTGGGTTTGTTATCGCTGCTCTATCCATACTTTTGTGCACCTAGCCCCTTTATGAAACATGGACGAAGTGTCAGTTTGCCATTCAATAAGGTATCGCTTAGCACCTAGCTATATACAAATGCTTCATGATTAACTTATCAATCTGAGCTTATTACCTAAAAATTTCGCTTTTAATGGCGATTCGATATGAAATAAAGACACAAGTGGCTTACTGTAATAATCATGCTCTCTCAATGGTCCCTCTTGTTTAAGTACGACATGAGTGCCCAAAGGCTCCACAATCCGAAACCAACGCAACTGTCCATCCTTCAAAGAGGGATAATCCACATATCCTCTTTCCACCGCCGATTGTTCCTGAAATATATCTATTGACTGATATACGAGAATCGGTTCCAAAATAAAATTGCAGAGAAAAGCAAACTGAAGCATAAGGAGAACACTTGAAAACATATATTAACGGTAACGGTAGCAAAAACAGTACCCATCAACAGTGGTCTGCACAACCTAGTTATGCCTCTAGCTAAATCATCATAGTTCGGCATACTCTCCAAACCGCAACAGCAATAAAGATTATTTATAGCACTTATTCGCCACCCTAAAGCTATCATCCCTCTTCAACTAAAAAAAGAGGACTGAATTCATGCTTGGTTGTGCAAAAGCAAACTTCGTTCCTTCATGAAACTGCCTAATCAATGCAAAACTAATGACAGGTCAGCATAAACTAAAAATATGACATGAATGCAATGCGTACCTCGCACGAGTCAACGTCATAAACTACCGATGGCGAAACGTTGTCATAAACACGTGAAAGAACTCTTGAGGTCTTGTAGAAATCCGCGGAAGCATGCCGCTCTTCTTGCAAAAGAACCATCCCGCTTCCATCTCCCGTCTCTCCATCAAATGAAGGCTGCACTGAACGCGACAACGAGCTCGCCGGCAAATTGTTCGAAGCAACTGGCTGAGAGAAATGCGCTCTGTCATAAACTTCTGCCAACGGCCGAGTTCTTGCCGAACTCCCCAAACACGAATCTTCTTCAGTGCAACATACGTCAATTGGAAAATCACTGTCACTCCAACTGTCATCACTCACGCCATTCTGTGAACAAGTCGGCTGGCTATACCTTCCCCCATACAATGCTCCAGCATTGTTGTCATAAATGTTCAGCGAAGAGTTCCCCATAAGCAATGTGTCATGCTCTGCCACTGCAAATCTCTCAGCAGGAGCGTTTTGACGAGAAATTGGGCCATTTCCGGTGCCGTCATATGCAGAACTCGGCCACTGTTCTCTTGACTGATAGTGACGTTTGTTGTTATCAGTCTGCTGAAAAGGAGGGTAAATATTGCTAAGGTACTGCTTGGTAGTTAGCTGTAAGCTGGCACCTTCCAACGATACCTTTGCTAACATTTCATTTTCTGCTGTAACTGAGGGGTTATATAGTTGTTGCGGAATCGAGGAAGAAACCATCATAGCAATCTGCCTTCTCGATCTATTATCAGATGCTGCCATTTCGTTGTCGATTCTCAACCCTGAATGCTCTGAAACATTCACAGATTGGAGTTCCACAATATTCGAGTTGGCCACACGATTGTATTCTTCGGCTAATCTGCCTGGAAATACTCGTGCATTTGGTCCGATTTCCTTAATGGTTTGGCTGTCATTCATACTTGCATCAAGCTCCGATCCGAATTCTTGTACTCCACTTTTCTCTCTGCCGAATGGTCCCTTATGTTCTGAAAATAATAAAAACACTGACTGGTTGCAGTATTTTTGGTCATGGGGGAGAAGAGAAGCAAAGTCAGCCCTTAAAGCGAAGTAAAACTATGAATGTGTAGCTACTGCTACAGGCGGTCTTCATCGGGCTGTTGTTCCCGGCTGCTATCACCTACAGATGGGTGACGATCAGCAACAGTCAACTTATACACATGCTGATCTACCTCATGGACTCATTTAAACTGTCAAGGAAAACACAGCCTTCTCGGTCCACTCAATCGCTTCCGAAAAAGCCCAAAAATTAGGGCGCATTCAATGGAAATCCCCCCCCCCCCTCTCCCCCAGAAAGTATTAGGATTCAAACTGCGCTATAATATTAGATTAACACAAGTGATGACTCGATCATATTCTAGCTGACTTTTCAAACCTAGCAACTAGACACTGGAGAGTACGACGGGATGAAGGAGAGGAAGGAGGGAATGAGTGAAGAAGTGCTTTGGCTGCTCGGCCAATCAACTCAACAATTTTTGCACATTATAATGCAAATATATGTAAACTTCAACGAGCATCAGTATATATTTACAAACAAGTCCTCATAGAGTGCTTTTGAATACATGTCGACTTTTAAAACTGCAAACAGGTTCGAGGGTTCAAGGGCTTTTGAAAAGTTCCAGTGTAGGAGGCCAATGTCTTTCCTAAAACCGAATGGCGAGAAATAAACTGCCTAGACACCCCATGAAAACATTTTTTTTTTCAATTTTTCAACAGAAATTTACGAGCACTTGTAAAAAATCTGAAGTTGTACATCCGCACATTTTTTCTACATTTATCACAGATAAGTACTACGAACACAAGTAAGTATAACGTTTCAAAAAATACCCATTTGCAGGCTTTTTGTAAGATTGTATTGCTCGATGCGCTGCTCGCGTTGCTTAGCCCTCTCTTCTCGGCTCTACAAACAATACGTGGGCACCATCATGGACAAGAAGTAACAGTGAACATTTCCTTGCCCATCTACCCTATCCTTCTCCCCAAGAAGGAACAAGAAATACATTCGTAGATTGGATTTGAAGTGATGAGAATACTTGATTAAATATTTTCTTTCAGCTAAGACGTTTCTGAAAAGATTTAAACGAGTAAAGGATATGCGCAACCGCAAGCGGATTTGATAAATCTCTTTGAAGCCAAAAATAAAATTTAAAAACGCTACCTGATTTTTCCATCTAAAAAAAAATGTAGAAAATTTACTATAATCAATTTAAAGTTTGGAAAAGAATTCCGCTGCTAAAATCTTCTTCCTAATAGTAAAATTCTCACTTGCACCTACCGATATACTTCATTGCAACTACTTCCACTACTCGAGATAGATGGCCAACGCCCTCCCTTCCCCACCCCCCTCCCCCTAATTATTATAAAACCATGATTGCGTTAATGACAAAAAAACCCCGTTATATCTTACAGATATCAATCGCGCGACAGCATTAAGAAAAACGAAACAAAACAAACCAACTGTTTAGGCGTTTCAAATTGCAAAGCTTTTCCACACAACACGGATCGCATCCACTTCCTCTCTTGAAGACTATTTTCCATTTCAATTTGCAATTTTCTTTCTTCCTGAAAAATTTGATGCGAATAAACTGATCGCAGATCAAATAAACGAGTATATTAAACCAAATGCAAACTACCCCTTAAGATGTATCAGATTCATATGCTGCCCTCCGTAACAGGTAGCAATTCTTAACTTCTTGCTCAGCATCGCTTCCCTTCCACTTTTTGCACCTTTCAAATTTTCGTTATGGCCTTCCGATCATTGAAACTTCTCTCCGATTGCGACCTCAACACCAGATAACTGTTTTGCCTTGTAATGACGTTTGCTCTCCAGCCTAACTCCCACCCCCCCCCCTCCCTCTCAACAACCGCTTTTCGGTGAAGCCGCTTTCTGCAAGCTACTCCTCGACTTTCCTGCGAATGCTAAAGTGCTCCTCGATGGGGTACACCCCACCGCTTCAAAAATCATACACCACCCTATGGAAAATGGTGCTCACACATGCATTAGCGCTATTTTCTCAAAAGATGATTACCGAAAAGCGTGGCAATTCTGAACACGCCTTGATTGCCCTGATTTCTTTTTTTGCTTACTCCCTTTTCGTCTATTTGAAGAGAAGCAATTTGTGCCAATACTGGCACCAATCTGTACAAATTGCATGGACCCATATATATGGATGAACAGAGGGCAATAGGATCACAGAGATTAAACGAGGCCGCAGCAGAATATTGTTATCACAGTTCAGATCATTTTCTTCCCTCCTAGCAAAATGAACAACAAAGACGCAATATTAACATAATTGCGCACCTCCATGCGTTTCTCACGTTCGATTCTCTTTTCCTCTAATCGACGACTATGCCGCAATTGATAATTGCCCGTAGAGTTGGCATCTGCTTCAACAGGCATGAAGCGACTCTTTCTCTTCATGAAAATCTTCTGCTGCAAAAAGAAAAACCATCAACAAAAATACATCAAAATAATAAGTAGCATAAAAAGAAGTGACTATAATCTGCGCACTATACTTCACTCGACAAACACAAATATCGAAGACTGCCGACAAAAAAATGCTCTGAAAGAGTTCTAGCGAAACCATTACGACCAACTGCTTCATCAACGCAGCCTTCCCTACCGACAAGCCGATACAACAGATATTTTGGAAAACTTTTTTGTTAACGATAGATCAATTTGAGCAAATACTTCGAAGGTAACGAAAAATTTTAGTTACGCAAAACTTAAGACATTAGGAATTGACAATAAGCTGTGTTGCAGAGCACAATTTTAGTACGGTATTACCTTAAGCTATGCATAGGTTCGATGAGTCAAACTTCAACGATCGTAGCTTTTTTAGCTCACAGCTGACAACAACAGATAGACTTAGACATGTAATCACCATAGAGCACTTAGAAACACCGAAAAAGGGCAAATAGTACGCCGACTTCATTTCAGTTTCAGCCTTGAAACCAGAATAAGCACTTTCAACAGTTACCGTATGCAACGCCTTTTGCACTGATGGCAACACAACATCGATTAGTGCTTTAGACAAAGCGCTATGCCCGGCCTTGTGACTTCCTCGGAGGTATTCGATTAGGAAATGAATGTCATCTTCGCTTTTGCACACCACTTCCCATAAAATATCCTGCTCGCGTAGACTCTCAAAATACTCCTGCAACAATCGACCCGGAACATAAAGTCATTATTTTATTTCGATAATAAATCTATCGGCAAGCATGCTCTTGCAATCACCAACAACTATCAATCCCCTCATTTCCCTCTCTTCTTGCCACAACTGCCATGACAGACAACAGCAACTCCCTTACGATATCGTATCATGCTCTCATCAGCGAACCATTTTATCACAGTTCAATGCGTCTCAAATGCGAAATTACTTTCGCATTTTAACCTGATTGCGAATTTGCTTTCGCACCCTGACCCAACCGCGAAATTGCTTCCGCACTCCAAACTTCAAAATTACTTTCGTGTCTTTCAAATAATCTCATTGAATGAAAGAAGAAAAAGATTAACATAAAATCCTGTGCAAGTATTACGCAAAAAACTTTTAAAAGCAAAAACTCCCCAGTGGATGTGCTTGGAGAAACATGCAAACAAATGGCTATTTTTTGAAATGATATTTCTTCAAAATTGGGTATCACACGCAATCCTACACCATCGTCACCAATCATCATTCATAATCGCATCTCAATGCAGTGTTATTATAAATGCTGTGCTACTAAGCGTACCAATCTACTGTAGCATTACAGCCTAGCAACTAATCAACAGCCCAATAAGCAGTGTTTTTAATAGTTAATACAATATTCATGGGAATGAGTATGAAGTAAATCTACATGAAAATGTCCATCAACTGTTTCTGAACTCTATTAAAACTTGCGAAACTTTGTTCTTTGTCATCAGCAGAAAATGAATTCTGCTCACTTGTGTTATAGGAATGTTCCTTCAAGATCGAAAACGACTAAACAAACATCAAGGATCACTAAATGCAATAATTAAAAAAGGATGACACTCACTGGCAAGACAGTAACAGGTAAAGGGGTAATTTCCATTCCACTCGCACTAAACAACAAAACAACAGCAATTTTGGGAAAAAAGACCTCCTCGTCAAAATTTTCGGCATTATCGCAAACAGCATTGCTTTCGATAGCGGGGACCTCCTTCAGATTTTCGTTGATGCCTTCTATGGTTCCTTTGTTCATATCCACAAATCCATTCATCTGGAATGAAAGATTTGTAAGCAATCTACCTCAACTCTCACATATAACTACTGAAAGAGTGAATGAAACGAAACATCGCGGTGACCGTATTCTTCAGTGTGGTTTAAAACACCTTTGAGCAATGGAATACTGCCCCTCTTCGGCTAACAGTGTTACTGCGATGCACCGTGGATTGATGGAGATAAGTTCCACCCCCACTCTAACAACATGATGCAAACGAATAAGACCACATTGGTCACAATTGCGCCCGTCTTAATGGCTGGTATGGTAAAAGATATCAAACGTGAAAAAAAAAACGTGACTATCATCTGCATTCGGTTGCTTGTCTACTTCAACAGGAAAGACACCAGTCATAATTTTGCAAACGGAAATGTTGCGAGTGGTGAGGTGCGCGCGCAGCTTTCAGATGTGATGAGGAAAGGATGGAAAAAGGAGAACGGCGATTTAAAAGGATGCGAAAGTTCAGGCCATCAAGATGACGTCATAGTAGATAGACAGTTGCCGCATATATATGCACACCTCCCACCCCCCAATCCATTCAGAGTATATGGTACTGCAAAGGGCACAGCGCATCATAACAGAGGAAAAGTTTGAAATCTTTAAAAAGTATGGACGAAAAAATCGACAATGATGGCCATTGACTGCAATCTAAAATATCAAAAATGTAGAAGGTCAAAGATCGGGACAATAATAAAACATTATGACCAAGAAGGAATAATGATTCAATTACGACAATAGCAATTCTCACGGATATAAGCATAAAATAAGGATGTACCTTGTCAGTGAGCACATGACGAGATTCCAGAATGCCATCCTCTTTTTTGAAAACAGTCGCAGTGCCATTATCAGATGCCTTTGGATAAGCTTCTTCAAAGCAACTATCCATCGCATCATCTTCAGCTCCTTTTAGCCCATTTCCTTCAACAGAGTCATCCATCCTCACAACGCCATTTTCCGTCCTATAAGTTCACCCGACTACTTAAAACAATGGAATCACAACGATGCAGCAATAAGAAAAAATATCTGTAAAAATATTTATATAATAGAGCACTCAACAGAACTGTGATGGAGAGATATATTAAACAGAAATCAGTCAACTGCTGTCGAACTTATAAATCCTTTAAAAAGAACACACACACACACACAAAATGCATTGTAAATATGAGAAATTTCCGCCCTATAGATAAAATTATAAAAATTTAGCGACATCGACTATTTTCATGGCATTCTTCCCACACGGATATCCCTTATGCTTATATCGACTTCTGAAAATCAACAACCTTCTCTCATGTGGGCTAGACAGGAATTCGATGCTTCTTATTTTGTCCGAAATCAGTAGTATTTTAGTGCACCTTATATTGATAGAATATTGTTCAACCATAACTTTCCTTAGTCCGAATCAATCTCTTATATCTCATCTCCTCTTTTGCAACCGGAAACCGCAAGTATTAATAAATGCAAGCATAAAATAAACGTCACATAGGCGGCACCGAAAAATGGTATACACTGCAGCAGAAGTGGGAAAGAAAAATTGCGGTACTTGACATAGGTAGAATATATAGAGATGTAACTGCAGGAACTAGCACAGATAAGTATCGACATGTGCGGTAAAGGCAAAAGGAAGACGGGAAGATTTATGTGCAGATGGGGAGAAGCGGAGAGGGCTGACCGAAAAAAAAGGCAATAAAAATTGATCAATGTAGCATCGTGTATCGCTACATTTGCCTTCGAAAAAATATGACCAAAAAAAGCAACAAACCCCTTCCCCGTAAGAAATCCTTCACGACTGCCTCTTTTTTGCTCAAGATGCCTCTGTTCTTGCGTATATCGATTTGCAGGCTTTTTGCGCACCCTTTTCGCAGCTACTTCAAAGTCACCTCCATATGAAGTTTTCATCTCTTGTCTGCAAATAATCAAAAAAGAAAAAAAAAAGTGCAAAACTCTCTGTTTGATAAAACAGACTAAAATAGTCTACATTTCCAGAAAACATCACAAATCGAATGGTTTTCTCAACATCAATAGTGTATGAGCTAATACACTGTACTGGCAACAGCTCCATTCAGAGAACAGCATCCTTTGAATATCGCCAATCCCCTATATTACCACTCTAAAGCTGCACTGGGCTAGTCATACTGCTAAGTAAAGTAATACGACTTCCTATCAAGTCATTATATTATTTGTTGCTGGAACATTTGCAGAGGTTGGCAATCAAGTGGAAGTGCACACCAATCAATTAGATGTAAATTCAACGTGTGAATTCTCACTAGTCGATAAGAAATGCGCGAGGCAATAGCGAAGCCGGGATGGATCAGGTATACAGATGTCATACAGAAGTGTGGGTGGGAATAAAAGGAGGTCGGGGAGGAGATTAAATATTATTTGTTGCTGGAACATTTGCAGAGGTTGGCAATCAAGTGGAAGTGCACACCAATCAATTAGATGTAAAATACAACGTGTGAATTCTCACTAGTCGATAAGAAATGCGCGAGGCAATAGCGAAGCCGGGATGGATCAGGTATACAGATGTCATACAGAAGTGTGGGTGGGAATAAAAGGAGGTCGGGGAGGAGATTAAGGGTGGAACAAAACGAAGGCGAGGATGTAAGATGCATGGAGCTCTAATAGGCAACATAAAATGCGAAGGCACCTCAGTCAACCGTGGAAAATGAAAGTTTTTAGATATCACCACATCCGGTACACTTTTAAAACCATAAACTCTATTCTCTAATCACTGTTACAGGTAAACGTGCGTCAGTAAAGGTAATGAGCAGACAATGCCAACAAAATGGCGTAACTCAGAACTGTGATGTGCAAATGGCACAACTCATTCAACATAACCCACATATCTAAAAGCGTACCAAATCACATCACTTATGAGTAAGAATCGATGCAGAGGAGATCAAAGAGAGTTTGGGGAACTTAACTTCTGCAACCTGCATGCTGCAGCAATTTCAATCTCTATTCTTAATCAATATTTTCTATCGTCTAAACAAAGACGACTTTTGAAAGAAAACTTGCAACTGTATATATGTGAAGGACGAACCTGATCGCTTTGCGCGTAAATGGCTTGGATCGATAGACCCATATTCCTCCCAAATAGTAATATTGCTCTTCGGCGGATGTACCAATTGGCAGAGTACGTAATTGATCCCCCATAGGTAAATCACTTTCGTCTATAACCTGTAACAGACGATCTGCATGGTTCTCAGGTACTTGCTCTTAACCACTTCATTAACCACTACACCCATTTATTACGTTTCAATGAACTACCAGGGAATAGAACTGCCGCTCACAAAAACGGCTTCCAAAGAGGAGTAAACATTAATTTCGTTCCCGACAACCAAACGTATGACCACACGCCCCATCTCTGTGCAAAAAACCAGCTACATTGCCCACATCCCCACCTACAGTAAACAGATACTGAAATTTGAGAGATGAAAGTTAACGTTAAAATCAACAAATAACTAACCGAAGTATACTTACTAGGCCATTAATAGTAATTAACCTATCAAAGCTACGTTATAGTTGACGCTATAAATACCGAAGCATCCATCAATGACGCTACAATTTCATAAGTAAACAGAAAGAACCTCGAAACAGGTTTCGGATTTCATTCAAATAGGTTTCGATATTATATATTGACAGCAAATGCTGTAAGAACTAGTAAATTAGAAAAAAAGAACCAATGAGAAATAAAAACGAACATACCGAATCTATGATGTCCTGTGCATCCATACAAGTCAATCGATACTGACATAAATCGTACAATATCGCAGCACGTACACGAGGTTCGAATTTAAAGAGATCAGCAGTATCTAAAATGACGAGCCTCACTTAGGATCTAACGACTAACTAACTTGCCTCAAAATATTGCAATAAATATTGCAACTACAATTATATACTGCAATGAAAATACAATAAAAAATACACCTGAGAAGAAACAGGGGAACGCAGTGACGTAAACTTCATAGCATAAGCGAAAGTTTATAATGAAAAAAGAAAATGGTTACATAAAAAGATTAAATTTGTCAATCCCAAAAAGAATAACGAAAGTTATGCCAATCATTTTTGCAGCGATTTGCAATTGCAATGCAATATGCAAAATAGGAGGGAAATAAAGTACAGCGTTTAAACTCAGACAACAAAACGATCAACTCACGCTGACCAACAACAATCGACAACTATAAAATGACCTACAGCATAACAGATTTTATAAATGCCCCATTTTGATGAAGGAAATTGTAGCAAAATAAAAGAAAAATTATAGATGAAGAAAAGCTCTACCCTTCGAGGAAGTGAAGAGATTCTTGAAATTGATTTTATTACGCATAAGTTTCCAGTCATGCTCGAAAAACTCCCACAGCGATATGTTATAATTCTCCTCACTGGAAAAAAGAAAGATATACAATTGCAAACTATTAAACTATTGGATTTTTATTCATAAAAAGAACCATTCAGATATTTTTAACCAATAAGGAAAAACAAATTTTCGAAAGAAAAAATTCCTCAATTACTGTCGTATATCGAGTGAATGAGATCTATAAAACTATAAGAATATTGTTGATGAATTTGAAGAGAAGAATAACTTGAACAGCTTTCATATATATTTTCATGAAAGAGGCTTCGACTCTGTCTTGCAGCCCTATAACTTGTTTAGAAATCTCCCATCATGAAAAATGTTTTGAACAATGAATAAGAGTAATAAGCAATCCCAAGCAAAAGACATCTATGAGTCAGCATTACTGTGCTGTAATGACGCTAATAGAGCAGTGAAACGAACTTCGTCTCCCTGTAGACACGATTTCTATGATACATTCGCATTTGATGCGTGCAGTCAACCGAGCTGAAGCCACTCAACAGTTCCACACACATACGAACGAGAACACGCGATCCCAATGAGGCTTCCTGAAAATATCCGTTTGAGAGATCGATTCACACCATCGACAACTAAACTAAATCCACGGCTAATGGAACATAGCATGATAGCATGTATGGAGGGATTTAGAAGACAGCGAACACTTAAATTACCACAGATGATATATAAAACGATTTTTAATATATGCATAAAAACGTTTACAGATAGAGGTTTGAAAAGGTTGTGGCATTGAACATAATACTTAAACCTGAGTCACTCTCGTTAGGCACGTTTCCCACGATTATCAAGGTCAGATTGTTAAAAGCAATATCAGACACACAGATATCGAGCTATAACCATCAAAGAAAACGAAGCATTCGTATTTTAGCACTACGCTTAATGCCATAGCATTTTTGTGCTATCACATCGAATGCAAAAAATTCATATTTTTTCACCATGTGCGTAAGCTTCCCCACAATCATTTCGCCTCATACAATTGCGTCATATGGCAACGGATCAGAGAGAGAAACAAGATGGAAGAGATGAGAAAAAAACAAATCCTCCCAAGTCAGAAAATAAGAGAAAAAGTGTTTCCCATATTTTACAAGCTGATGGATTCAATTCATTAAGATCACTCTAAAACAATCAAAACGCACAATAAGGCTTTTTGCAAGATGGTATCCAAATTCCCCCTCCTCCCTTCACCCTCCCCCACGGCTTGCTTTTCCATCTCCCATTCCTTCCCTCCCCTAATAAAACCAATCATTTCATCGCACAATGCCAACGAAAAACAAACAAAACCGGATGAAGTTCCCACCTAATTTCGAAATGCCCGGGATTGAGAAGAAAGAGTCAGAATATGTCACTTCAGCTTTAAAAAAATGGAATTTGATTCAGAAAAAGGATAAAATCATAAGCTGAATTAACTAACAATGGCATAAACGGCTTCGTAGAGCTCATCTTCGGTCACTTTAGTCAAGTTGAATGCATTGCGAAATTTGTTGAAAAAGTCGAAAACCAATGCAAGATTCAACGACGTCGACGGCTCTGTGTTGCATTTGTTCGATAGTGCAACCTTTCGCCAATCGCCCACCTTTGTTAGTCTTTCAGGAAATACATATTCTCCTAAAAACCTCATTCAAATATTTTTCACACTCACTGGAAGAGGTGCAGGTAAGGGGCCAAATATTTCACACTTCTTCATGGATTGAAAGAGCGGCACACGAGGAAGAGAACCTTCAGCCACCAGAGACGATGACAAGCTTTTAATTAATCTTTAACTAAATTCTGAATAGGCCTTTTATCTTATGAGCATTCACAAGGTAAGCTAGCCAAAGACGATGCCACAAAATTAATAACCAAAGTCTAGAGCAGTGTGGCTCTATTAATAGAGCTTCAAAGCCGGATAGAAACACAAATGCAGGCTTTGGCATGGGTGTAAAAAACTCGGAAGATGAGAGATTTCAAAGGCGCCCAGCACACCGTTACTGGCATCTTTACAGACAACACTCAACCTTCGAATTGAAAACAGCCTCTATGCGATGTGAGCGAGCTTCCTATCCACCACTCAACTATTAGCCAATGACGCATCTGTATTAGTCCATCATCAGCATTGTCTTCCTCTCATCGCGAATAAATCAATCGATAAATCATTCATACCATCGAAATTCATAGAATTTCAATAAATTATAAAAATAACAAGAACTTTGAAATGCACAGAAAGTATGAGGAGATAAGTGATCGATTCATGTTTGATTGCTATGTAATACTTCAGCATTTCGACGCCAACAATATAACTGCAGTCTAACAGCCGATGTGAGTATTACCTATGCCCTATTAAAAAGCTCTTGGAAGCAAACGCTTACAGTACACCTTTACAATCTTGAATCCGGGTAACCAGTCGAAATTGAATCAGGTATGGTCACCGGCTAGGCATCTTTCCACACCGCAAAAACATCGCGATGACAACGACCATGAGGGAAACATGAAGTCTTGTCCAATAAAAAAATATTAATACTGCTCTTATGAAGCGAATTAACTCTGACCCCTCCCCCCTTAAAAAGCCCTATATCAATCTTCAAGTACACACCACACAATCAACAATACAATGAGCACCTTTATGCGATACCATTGACGATGTGGGTGTTGATGTCGACGCTTCATCTTCAGTATCCTTTGAACATCCACGCAATTTCATCACTGCAAATAAAAATTACAATAGAACTTATCAGGGCACTAGTTTACTCAATGCAAGTATGGAATATTCCTTAGTTCTCCAGTTGTTCCAACAATTTGCCGCAATCCCTCCTCAGCTAGTAAGTTTAATTACAAAAACTTTAAAATAGTTGCATGAGTGAGAAAGCTGCAAAAATAAATGCCCTCTCAAAACTCCCCATTCGATGTGCCAAAATAAATTCGATTCGAAATTACTACCAGCCCATCTGAATATATGATTCCGCAACAATGCAATTTATTCATGTGTAGAAATTTGCAGTAAGGAAAAACTTATAGCTGTTCATGAGATAATCACTGACATCGCTCTAATTCAAGAAATTGACGAAGTTTTGGATTAAACAGAAGCAAGAACATGATGATATTATCATGAAAATGAAAGAACGCTATAGTACCATAAAATGTTTATTTAATTTAATACATGTATGAGCTATATGAGGTCGTCATCAACTGGACTGTGTTTGAATGGAAACTAATTCCCATTAAGTGTTAATAAAAACCCCGTCAAGAAAGCAATCTATTACATTGCATTGGACGTGCCACTTCCACCAGGAAGCAGATAACATGATTCCGCCTTTCTCCCCTTCCCCCCACCCCCCTCCTCCCTCCCTCTCTCCCACAGTTACGGTTCGTCTTGATTAAATTTTTTGCCGGTTTTGACCACAAACGAGAGAGTGCTTGACCTGTTCCCATATGGTTAGAGATCAAACCCACTACCAGTTCGTGTTGCCACTGAGACCGGGAGTTTCGTTCCTGTCAGCCAAATCCTAATGGTTAGCTAAAATTTCAATCTGAGAACGACGATGCTAATGAAATTGATTTTGTTTTGTGCGAATGCTAAATGTTTGTTTTATAATTCATGGGTGAATGATTATGCAATCAAAGTGCCTCCGGTAGATGCACCTGGAGATCACTGCCCAAAAAATGCCCTTGACAGTTGCGCCCAAATAACGAGTTTGTGCAAGTGCGGCTCCTTTCGTTTCAAATGCTCCACCTTAGACTTAATCTTTCTGTTAAAGAATTCCAGTTGCTCGAGCTTCAAATTATTAGATTTGTTGAGTGTTACATCACTTTATGTAACTGCTATTCAGCGACTACCTTACGTCGATGTGTTACGAACCTACAAGTTACTACGGTATCACCACACCAACAACTCTACCTACGACTGGCACGTGAGGTTGTCAAGCAGTAAAATCATTCATATCTTTTTTCGCTAACATTTCACAGCCTTTCCTACAAGCCTTCTTAATTTAAACCATCCCCTAAACATGCCCCAATGCATCAATGCATATTCCTTGAAGTGTCAGGCCCTGTATGTTCAAAGCGTATTGAAACTGAAACAGCTATTGACTGTCTCGCTGTGGCTATCACACGTCAATGGGACTTAACAAGTGATTTTATTAGCTTTATTAGTTTTCCGCATGATTTTGATCAAAATGTCATTTTTCATTGGGCTCAGATATGTTGCTGTTCGATGTTTGAAAGTTTTTTCACCAGGGGCAATGTTTTGCTTACTCGATATCGACCTCCTTATGTGTCCATTTCGTAAAAACATTAAAGCGATTCAACGACACCAACAACTCGCATTTCTTTAAGATGCAATCGCCTAAGGCACTTTTATCACCACACAAACGGGCGCATTCACAACAATGCGAGTATGAAACAAAACATGGAAGAATAAACGAAGAAAAAAATTTGCATCGACTTAAACAAACAAAAAATCTTACTCGATTAATGATACTGATGAGTACACGTGTCGAAATGCAAATCGCCAACTCTTCACCAACCGGTCGGCTTCATTCACAAATAAAAATGCTTCAATGAACTCCCACCTTAAAACTCTTCATCACTGACCCAACAGTATATTCGCAACAATTTTATTGCGTTAACGCTGCGTTCAGTTGAAACGAGATCCGAATTCCACTATGCCCTTATTCATGGAATATCGTCATAAGAATAACCTATAAAAAGTGAGAAAAAGGTCAGGCTCAGGGCTCAATGCCGAGATAAACTCAGGGCACTCTTAAAGATTGAGTAAATGAGCGTAAAATCCCCCAAGGTAAATTGCATCACAACTCACTAGCAAGCCATCATGTTTCATTCAAAAGTGCATAAGCACACTGAAGAGGCAAAAAACGTTGACTTGAGAGAGTTTCACCCACCCCAATTGTTGGGGAGGTAAACATGAAAAAACACTCACAGATACCGCTTCAATTATTGAGCGTAGTAAAGGTAGGCCGTTTGAAGGGGGTCCTATAGTTATTAATGAAAAGTGTGCAATTTACTGGAGCATTCAACGATCGTCTCGTTTGTTTTGGATCGCTTCTGAACGACGACACATCATCTGAAATTGAATACGACAGACGGTGCGAGAAGAAAAGAGGAGAACGAGCGGAACGACAAGATGGGTGAGGAATGAAAAAATTCGATCACATTAGACAATATGCAACGAAAAATCAATTTCGTTAAAATGGCGCTAAATTCAAACTTTCGTTTATATTTTCCATCCGCCTCTATTTCAAACAATACAATACTTTACTTGTATTTCTTTGTTTATTTCGGCATTTATAAAAATTTGCAGCCGATATTACTGTCGTTATCTCAATTCTAATTTAACACGACAAAAATTATCGATGATTTCTGATTATCTTTACGATTCATCCTCTCGCCTACATATTAGATAGATCCTCAAGACTTACCATTTGTGGAATAATGATGCAAACACATTCCTAACAATCTTATCGATCCCATTTCTGGAATATTCAAAAAAAAAAGCCTCAGTGAAAAATATCGTCAAATCAAGAATGCGACCACTTCACGCATCATATAAAGTAATTATAGCAGTAATATATCCGCTCACTGCTATGTGCATTTTTCATTATTATTCGATTCATTTGAACTTAACCCATTTTAATTCAATTCAATTCAATTCAACAACTTTCCCCCACATATTACCGAGTGAAAACTTTTTTCGGCATAAAAAAAATGTGACCACCTCATTGATAATTCATCAGCTAAACAGATATTTTTTGGTGGGGGAATCTCTTCGATATAATTCAAACGAAACATAAATTAACATTTAAATGAAATAATTCGATGAATATGTTGCAATTTAGCAATCAAAAGCATTTTGTCGCAAGCATAAAATCACTACCAATCAAAAATAGTTAATCGAAAGGTTTTAGTCAAATATTGTTGTTGAATTTTTTAGTGAGGGGACAGGCAGGAAGGGGGTATATCGATGTGTGAATCGATCTTATTAATCGTTTTGCAAAGCATTTTGAACACTTCAGTGGGGAATAAAACTGAAACTAAGAAAAGGGGGTGTAGACAACGCTGACTCGATTGCATTGATCACATGTACACCACGCCAGCAGTGTTGCGCTTTTGTGCGCATCGCAGCCACAAAGCTGCGCACTTCAACGAAGCAAACGAGAGGATGATGTGCGCAGACGTGTTCTCAAAACTTGTTGCTTCTTGCCGCTCACTCCGATCAACGCCCTATTTTTGAAACTTTCATTACGCAACTTATTGGCCATTTTTAACGACAATCGTTCGAAATTATAGCCATCACTCTTAATTAGTTTTCCACCCTCTAAATATTAGTAATATTTTTATATGATACTCGTTTTTTTCCTGTTTGCATTTTCGTCGACTTGGGGTTAAACTGATCGCGGTCGAAATAAGAAGCCAGGTCAGGTTTGATCGATGAGCATATGTGGAGGCGTCGCTCAGGCAACCAACTTTATCCGAGCTGGGACCGCTGTTAATACAGACCTATTGTTACCCTCTATTTTCCATCTATTTTGTATTTCATACTGTATAGAGTGGAACATAGTCGGATATCCTGTCGTCGTTTACGTGTGAAAGACGTCTGTGACCACTGGTCGATTGCACTGCTGACGTCACTGCCGAGACTACGTTTGCGACAAAAACGCCTTCGGCGAATACGCTCCCGACCGCCTTGTGTTATGAAGTTGTGGAAATGCGCTTCATAGTCTCTAGATTCCTTTCTTCGTTTCTTGCAGCACTAAATTTGTTATCTATTCCTCCATCTGCATGTTGATAATGTTCAAAAGATATTTGCAGACAACAGTTTATCTGTTGAGATCTGCGCTTCATTACTGTTGATTTATTGTAAATAAGCTTGCTGAACCTTAGGTTCTCTAATACTACGAATGTAATGAACTTTTTACAACTGCCAACCTGATGCACTTACAGTTTACAACTTCTTACAGTTGAAGTCGATGCGATCGTCTGTGGCGTCATGTACTGTGATAAAACCAAGTCAGTCTCAGTTCTTCTAAATTCAGCATTGCTAGTTAAGAAACTGCGAAGGTTATTCACAGGACTTTCCTTTTATTGATATAAGACAGTATTCATATAGTATCTTCAGATATGTCTCCAAGCGAAATACCTTTTCATCCGTTTATTAATGTCTTTGTCTGAGTGCTTAGAATGCAATAAAATTGATGTGCAATTATATTTCGATGATGCCAATAATGCAATATTCGTTACAGTTTACAAGAGTCTTTCCTTTGTTGGAATAAATAGTTCAGTATTAAATGTCGTGGTATATCCAGGAATAGAGGATCGGATATTTGCTGCATTTACGATGTTTTTAGATCCTCATTAAATTCCCTTCTTTATTCAGAATTAATGCTTAAATATTGTTAACACTAGTGCGACCTGCGTTTGAAAATATGGAATATAGGAAAGTCCCTTTGAAAGATGCGACCGTCACCGATTGAGTGTTGTCGAAGAAAGCAGAAGAATGAAAAAAATATTTTATGCGGAAAATAAGCTAGTTCCCTTCGTTTTTCCAGGAAAGGACCGGGAAATTCTTTGAAAAGTTAGCAAGCACCAGGAAAACTTTTTATGCTGTCAGAATGCTTCCTTTCTCTTCTTTAGCTTCTTTGATTTACTTTTGACTACGTATATTAACTGCGTGATTTTATAAGCGCATATATTGTCTATGTTGCGAACGAATATTGTTGTTTTATAGAAACATTCCGAGAAAACAACTTTCAAGCTTTCAGACAATTGCACGAACGAGTGATATTTGAGGAAGAAAAAGAAGATTATTAAATACATCCATAGAAGGCTTGCCTTCTGCTTTTGTGCTTCGTTTCAACGATAACGAAGGCGGCAAGCTTCCTACACGAAAATGGACAAAGCAGAAGTTGGAAGCGACGTATGTCTTATTTTTTATCGTTCAGCTCAGTTTTTAGTTCTTTGATGAGCAAAACTTCATCAGACGTTTTCAGCAAATTTGAAACCGTAAGCAAGAAGAGCGTATTAATCTTGAGCTCAATACTTCGAGGTTTAGTGATGGCTCGCATCCTCTGACCTCCATCCTCCTCCCCGATTCGTCGCAACGACCGATGACGCCACTTCCATCGCTACGAACTGCAGCGTATTATAGAAATCGGAGCAAGTTTATTGAATTTGTGGAGTCATAAATACAGTCATTAATGATTGAATTAACAGCCTTAACTGATTGTCGAACTGTGCAAAGTTTATTGGTTATTGAAGCAATGACAGAATTAGAAATTAGAGGGCGAGGTATTGAGGTGAAACTGCAAGATAGAAATAAGCTAACGAACATATAAAAGTAGCCTTGCCTTGATATATATATATATATATATATAATATATATATATATATATATATGAGCAACTTTCTTAACCATCCTATCGGATTATTCTTTTATCGATTTCCACTTGAAGAATTCTTCGTTGTCCCTACATTTTCGGCTTCACTATGTTCTTATCATATTTTTTGAAAGCATCTTTTCCATCTCCGTGAAATTCAATTTATTTAGTGGAAATTTTTTGGTGTTTGTAAATATATAGAAAAAGTGTTTAATATGAGTATTATTGATTTTTTCATTTCCACTGGTCGTTCTAGTGAATTTCGAAATTGTAATATTAGGAAGGAATAGGATGTGACCTAAAAAATATCGCATTTTTATGCGACTGAATGCTGAACGAACTTTTTTTGAGAATGTCAGTCGAATTTCAACGATGGTACTAACAGGAATGTCTGACATGACTTTTTTTTATTGAGGTGCGCAGGTGAGCACCAACTGCTTAACAATAAACAATGAGGAAAAAAAGGTGCATCTTCATCTATTTTATAAATTTTCAATCATATAAAATGAATATGAGCAAATTTTCAGGTGTGCAAATTATTCTAAAGTTACATACAAACGTGAGGGAATTATTTGAATTTTTTAGGGGAGGATGGGGAACATAGGGGATGAATTTTTTTTGTTAGCACTGAACATAAAATTTGTGTAATTTTTACGATTCACTGCAAAGTTTCATTGGGTGTGTAATACAATAAGCAAATATACATGTAAATATTCGAACTTTGAACAGTCATTTTGCTTAAGAAAGTAATTTTTTGGCCAATTTAAAAACTTTTTCTGAGTTTGGCAAATTTGGCTAATCTGATTTACAAGCGCGAGTTAATCTAAGCATTTGCTAAGATGTGTAAACATCGTCGATACTATTTAAGAAAGTGGAATGTGAAGCAGTTCATGGTTCATCGAAAGAGATTCGTAGTGGATCCGACCATGAAATCGGTGAGAAGACAACGAGGGATCTTGTAGCCAATTCGATTGATGTCCTTTCACAAATGGGCGACGTGTTATATTCGAAAAGCAATAGAGAAATTTCACTTAAAGCGGGGTTTGTCATCACCTCATCTTGAAATATCTTTCTCTCAACGCTGATCGCCGTACGCTGTTCTAATCGACGTTAGTTTCTAAATGTTTGTGCAGAGACTCTCACCTCTATCGGATCCAGTTAGACACTCAGAATTTAGCGCATGACTCGAGGTGAGGAAAAATTTAGTGCTCACTCATTTGACATATAGTTTTAGATAAGTGTTATCAAACAACTAATCGATATGCGTTAATCAAATAGGCTTTATGAGCTATTCAGTTTGCCTGCTTGTCCCACTTGCTGTTCTTCCCTCGCATTCTCTCATTTGAAATGAACTTTTGGTTTTTCTTGCAGCATTACGAGTGTACTGATAAACTGTAAATGAGCCAATTCTCAAGCTACTAACAAGTGCTCCCTATCCGTTTTTAAAAGAGGTGAACATCCAAATTTGCAATATTATGTCGTCTTCGCCACTGTTGTATGCTCCATGGGCATGTCAACTGATCCCTGATAAGTAGTTCGGTTGGGAAAGAAGGGTTGGTTTAACTGGAACCAGTAAATTATTTATCAGCCGATGTTTAACACAGACAGGAACCAGCGTCCTCACCTCCCCCTCCTCTTTTTCCTCGAGTTCGCGGCAAATTTTTTTTTAATGCTTTTCTGAGGCTCACTTTTTTGCACACCTATCACGGTAACTGCGGACTGGAAAGGGCGACACTGTCTTCTGACGTTATTCGTCAAATTTTTTAGCCAGTTTTTTCTTTCAACCTGTCCTCTCTTGTAACGCTGTCTAGGGTTATGATGATGATTTACGTTTCCTCCGATGTTCAAAATTTTCAATTCTTTCATTTTCCAAACTCACTCGAAGAAAGCATCGTGTCGATCGTAGTTGCCAGGGAATACTTAATAAATGTAACCAAAGATGCGGAATTGCTATTAAAATTTGGTGATTTAAAATGTTTGGTAAATTCAGGAAAACTTCGAGCGCTTATACGCAGAATACGGATGAGCTTGCTGAGACAAACGTTATGGATGAACGCGATCTACCAAAAGAATCCTCTTATGTTTTATTTTTTGAGGTGTTCTGTTTTACACAATTCTACAAAACATACATGAGCTTGTCTGTTCTTGTGGGTGGTGATGGTATTTGGATCTCGCAAGTCGATTTCAAGCTATCATGGCCATATAAAAATTTGTGTGAAAGTGGAGAAAAGCAGAGAAGCAGGGAGAGCCTTGTGTAGGATATATGGGGGAGAGAATTTTTGTCACATATGCAGCCAGCTCAGTCCTCTTCTTGGACGGCACTGTGAGGAGTGCCACTGACATTGATTTATCTGAATGCCTTATTGGAGCGAAGGTACTGCTTTCGGAAGAAACTTTGCTGAGGAGTTTAGGCTGATAAGTGGATTCGGGCATTGAATACGACAATATATCGAGTTAGTAATAGGAACTATGTGCACATTTATTACAAGAAATAAATGTGCATATAGTTCTTGAGCACTCTCTCTTTTTTATCTCATTGTCTACAAAACTTCGTTACGTGAACTTTTTTAAATGTGTATTTCTTTAAGGTTCTGTTTCCATTCCTTGTCGCTGGTTTTGGAATGGTTTTGGCTGGCCTTGTTCTTGATGCTGTTCAACACTGGGAGCTCTTCGTACAGGTTTAAACTACCATTTTTATTGCTTGAATTCAATCGCAGATCGAAGCCGTACACATAGAACGCATCACAGGTTTTTGAGGCTTGCTAGTAATCAATATTAGTGAGTGAGATGATAGTTGGACTCGAAAAAAGGGGGGAGGGGGGGAAGTTATTTCCATCTTTAGATGTATTCTCGATAGGCATGTAGATGTTTTCGTTGAAATAGCAAATGCAGAAATGTTTCTTCAAAACGATGTTCTATTGTGATGTTCTTTTCAACTGACAGAATTCAATACTTTAAAATGGTTTGTGAGTTTGAAAGCTTTTTCAAACTTTGTTTCGAACCTGCAGAGGTTATTGTAGTATCTAACATTCAAGGTTCCCGAGACGTTCATACTGGTGCCAGCACTGCTTGGTCTTAAAGGCAACCTCGAAATGACACTCGCCTCACGACTGTCCACGCTGGTTAGTAGTCTTATTTCGCATCACCTATGTTGTTTTCCTGAGTTTGTGTAGATGTTCCATTAGACTGTGTTTGTCTCCTTTGGTAATTTGCAGAATAAGCAGGATTTAATATCTTTAAATCACCTTGTTGTAAGTGAACCTAAGATGAGTTTGTTTTAATGTGTATTATTGTAGGCAAATATGGGTCGTATGGATACCTCGGAAAGTCGATGGATGGTAATAACAACGAACTTAGCACTGATTCAAGTGCAGGCAATCGT
This sequence comes from Baylisascaris schroederi, assembly GCA_006503575.1. Taxonomy (NCBI): domain Eukaryota; kingdom Metazoa; phylum Nematoda; class Chromadorea; order Rhabditida; family Ascarididae; genus Baylisascaris; species Baylisascaris schroederi. Next base: position 1,845,549 of record QEWY01001293.1, read on the forward strand.
CGTCGCTTTCCTAGCCTCTTCATTTGCAGTTGTTCTCGCTTGGATACCCAAGGGACAAGTATGTGGTCTTTTCAAAGTTCTAATTGAAGCAGTTGTAAACATGGTTATTTTTTGAGAAGGGGCTCGTTTGGTTTTCCACTCAAGGCTGGCTTCCTTCTATCTTCCCTCTTCTCTTTCAATCATCGGATCTAATGATGCCTCCCTTTTTGAACATCTACTTTTTGGTCTTTGGGCACTTGTTGTGTTTGTAGTTTCCCTTTTTTTTCGTTTTGTAATTATTCGAAATATACGCACAGTTTGATGAAAACCTCAATACATCTATTGCCAAATTGTCAGGGATAAATGGTGCTACATCCCTATTTGAGTGGTCCATTTCAAATATGAAACTGTTGGTTTATTTTTAATTGAATTCCCTCCCGACTGCAGTCAATTCTAAGAATTTTCGCTGCATATTTGCTGCAAATTACTGAATTGTTGCAGATTGATTGGGCGCATGTGACTTTGCTATGTGCAAGTAGTCTGACAACAGCGTCGGTAGCGTCGTTGTTGTTGAGTTTTGTGATGATCACCGTTGTGCTTATCTCTCGATGCCTTCATATCAATCCGGATAATGTGGCGACGCCTATCGCCGCATCTCTTGGCGATCTAACCACTCTTGCTGTTTTATCCCTCTTTGGTTCGTTTTTCAAACATTTATTAGGTTCGATTTCATGTACTCGGAAATCCTTACCCGAGCCAAATATGTCAATACGTTCTGCAATATTTTGTTTCTGCCCACTTCTCCGTCCCCCTTGCATCCCTCGCGCAATGCTCCGTGAACTCGTTGTGGTGTAGGTGCCCTACCCTCTCTTCACGTATGTAAGTTTTTTAATTGAAGTCAACTGCTAAACGAATACTGACTGAGTGGGCTGCATTAGTAGAAAATGATCGGTTAAGCAACTCCTTGAAAACCTGCCTTGGTTATATCCAGTCCAGAGATCATGGTGGACTGATGGTGCTATATGAAACATTGAATCGCTCGTCGTATTCTATCTATTGTTCATATAGCTGCCGCATAAGACAAGCTGTCAGATGGAGCTGCGGATACGTGGATTTCCGAGCGATTTAATTTACTCACATGTATTGAAGGATCGGCGTTTCTTCGGGCACATCTGACGGAATCATGGCTCAATGTAGCGGTTGTGATGGTGTTCTTGTTAGTCGCACCTCTATGGGCGATGGCAGCTCGTCGTGACGATGGTGCAAAAGATGTGCTCGAAAATGGCTGGTCACCAGTTATCTTTAGCATGCTTATTAGCAGTACCGGTGGATTTATTCTGGAAGGTGCTATCAAAAGGTTTCCAAAAATCGCCGTATTCCAGCCTGTTATAAATGGTACTTTAATTTTTTTTTTCGATTAAATGCTTATTCTGCTCCATTATGGGAGCACTTTATTGACGTGAGTTTAGTGTGCCTAAGATTTATTTTATCCTTAATTTAGTGCGAATTGAAAGTATGAGACTTTAAGTCAACTGCTACATTTCGGTAATGAATGTGTGATATGAGAAGAAACTGCATTTGAATGTATATTGTCTAGCAGCATTTTCTGATTGCAAACTGAGTTGTTATGATATCGTATTACGAGCTCAGCAGAGAAGTCCTCAGAAGATAGCAATGAAATTTTTAGGTGCGTGAATTTTTGCTTCACTAGGAGTAGACATACTTCTACCAGCATGGCGACTTGTTTTGATGGCCCAATAAAACATGCTTGAAATTGGTCAATCGAACTTCTTACCTAAGATTTCATAGTGCTGTGTTATTTTATATCCCTTTGAGACAAAGATTTTAGGTGTTGGCGGTAACCTGGCTGCTGTCCATGCGAGCCGTTTGGCAACGTTTTTCCATCAGACTTCTACTCTCGGAGTATTACCGTATGATTGGTCTACAGAAAGGTTTTATAGCTTTAAACGCGCCTTCTTCTCGTCAGGTAATCGTCGATTTTGTATAGTTTTATTCTCACATTTAATTCAGAAGATTTTATTCAACGAGGCAATAAGATGTTCTTCCGGTTACGTTCAACAGCCGCAACTTAAGCTTTAAATCAATGCATTCTTTGCAGAACCGACATTCAAGTGGTCGTGCGTTCATTGTGAGAAATCTGAAACTATATATATATATACATATATATATATAACTTTGCCTTGCTTTATTTGATTAAATAGACACAAAGAAGGCTACCCAAGGGAAATGTGAACAGCCATCGTTCATCATTACATTTTTCTGCCATCGGGTATAGGGGAGGGGGCGCGAGATGCGCTGCCACTTCGCTTCTATGCTTATGGTTGCAATGTTGTTACGAAGCTTAATGCAGAATCATGAGATCTTTTTTGCAGAATGGGATTCTCGGTCGGCTCGAGTGTTGTTAATGTTGGTTGTACCTGGGCATATTATCTTTAATTGGCTTATTCGAGCTCTATACAGTGGTGAAACGCCACCCTCTGGAGCACTGTTCACGAGTCTCTATCTTCTCGCTGCACTTCTACAGGTTATTTTCTTAAATATGCACATTTCCTTAAACGTTCTTGCAACATTCTTAAGCAACGCAGTAAATTATGCTTTACCTTTATTTTATAAATAACAATCAGTTAGCTATTTCACGATGAATTCCTTCATTTCGTCATTGCAAGAAGCTAACTTTAGATATGTACATTACAAAGGAGATGTCATTGTGTAAACAGGTAATCTGCTGCAGGTGATGTTGATATTGTACGTCTGTCAATGGCTGGTCGCATTAATGTGGTGGCTAGAAGTGGATCCGGATAACGCTGCGATTCCATATTTGACGGCTTTGGGCGACCTGAGCGGCACGTTCCTTTTGTTCATTACTTTTTTATTCCTCAACTGGTTTCAAAAAAACGATATTCATTAGTAATTGGAGTGGGGAATGGAGGGGAGAGGGGTGGAGTTTTAAAGATGACGTGGTCATGATATGGGAGAATAAATGCGTTCTGTTTAATTAATTCCTTCATTTGGAATGTGAATGCCAAAATGGCATAACCTAACTTTTTTTACGACAGGTTTATAATTTGTAGCGATACAACAAGTATAAAGTGGAATCTCATCGCTGGTTCTTTTTCCTTACAAATCCCCAAATAAGTGTCTCAAATCTAACATCAGTTTCCTACCGCGTAATCCGATTACAAAAATTTGGAATCGCTGATATCCATTCCTCGTCTGTCCTGTGTGCTTTCTTAGTCTTGCAAAGATTATACAGGTGTTCAACCAATACTAAAAAGCATTGAAAGCATTATTCTTACTCCGACAGCAGATTCTTTTGTTTCTTTGTCAGTCGTGATTCGGCTAATCTTTCGGTCTCTGTATTGAGGTGTTATACACATTTGAAAGTTGTACCATATGTACTTATATAAGTTATACTGCATTCTGTATCTTCATTCCTCCTTTTTTTGAACAAAATCTTAAGGTTGTTTTCAAAAGTTATAAAGAGAGCCAGATAGAGGAAGGAGTATTGGGGGGAGGGGGAATGGGGAGACAGGCAGTTGTAGTACATGGAAGGTAAGCAAGGAAAGATAGTCTCAAAAAGCAATCGGGAGGGTGGAAGTAACAGAAAAGCGGGACTGAATGTGTAGTCTCTTCGATATATGTTGGTGTTGTCGAAGGGAAGGTATAAATCAACGGGGACTAAAATAAACTAATTTAGCACCGTGATACAGCATATTTTAATTGCCTCAATCGTCGACTATCGTATCAGCGATTGCCCATCGTTTGTGTATTCATGTATATTGATATCTTAATTTATACCTTTATATATGTTCACCTCTGCACAACTCTTGTGTATTGCGATTGTTGCACATTCACTTCGATTTTTCTATCGTTTATTTCACACAATTTTAATTCCTTTTGTGACATTGGGTCTTCCTTCATTGGCTTTCTATCATATAATCAGTACCCTTTCTTCTTATTCTTCTTTCTAAGTAATCCCCTTTGATGCTCATAGCAATCTATAAATCATAAATCCACCAAAATCGCTACAATTTTCACTTATAAAGCTCTGATAATGGCAATACTTTTGATTTATGCTCCTGAAGAAAAAAAATTGCGCATTAAAAAGTTCGATTTTCATCCAAAAAAACTTCAAATTTCAACATTTGTAAATTTCATTAAATTTCATCCAATTTTTACTGTCTCAACAAATATGGAATTTTTTCTAATGAATGTTTTTTGTGTTGTTTTCATTATGACGTAATTGTGATGTGATATCACTCTACAAGTGATGTCCTTCTTAGGCAATCTCGAAGTGCTTTCGAACGAATGACTCTACACTTGTTTGCTTGTTGTTGTTTTTAATCCCTCATATTATTCAAAAAGCAATACGATAGATAAATATTAGAAAAAAATCATTCTATCTATCAGAATTGCTTGGTTTCTTCAGTATTATGGCTTTAGAAATTGTTGACGTATTTAATTTACACCGAAAAAAAACCAAGTTACATAATGAGAGAAACTGCGCGTAAAAGAGAAGCTTCGTTAAAAAAAAATTCAACACACGAATAGGTCGATCTGAAATTTCTTGAGGGAATTTAGACTTGAATTTTTCATTTACTTATGTATTATTATTTATTTATTTATTTATTTAATTGAAGGTGTCAACCATACTCAACGAAGTAATATTTAGCATTTTAATGCATTATTGATTTCTATAAATGCGTAATTTAAATGAAACGATTGTGGAAATAATAGACATTTGGGTTTTCTTTTGTCTTGCAATCCACGTATTTATCTATATTCGCATTTGTATGATCATAGCTTAGAAAAAAAAAAAAAAAAAAAAAAGAGCTAATCATGCGCTTATTGAGTTTTTGATTTGAGAATTAGAAGTGAATATTCATAAATTAAACTACTTGATAAAAAAGTATTTACTTATGGAACAAAATTTGAAGTTCGCATTTTTATAAAATTAAATACACTTCAAATTTTTTTGGAAGAAAATTTGAAATGAATTTTTCAGTTAAATACTTCCGATTGCATTGATGCGATATCAAATGCAAACAAAAACGTGCGCATTATTGCACAAATATATGAGTTGTTTCTATGTTGCTTAAATATTCGTGGATTTATTTTATTAGTCGCATTATCCATGAGATTGTTTTTCTTTTTTTTTTTGCAATTTTCATTTGTATATTCGTATTCGAGTTTTTTTTTTGGGTTCTTTGTTGAGGGCATTTAAAAAAAACGCTATTTTATTGTATTCTATTCAAGGATGAGTTCACTTTTTCCCCGTTACATGTTCTTTCAGGTTGTTCTTATCACTGATATTCCCATAATCGAACCGCTTCAACGCATTCAGGTAGAACTAAGCCAGCATCTTGCTTACCTCAGACTCGCTTACTACGCCCCACCCCCTCCCCCACCTAATCCCCCCTCAATATATTTGTTAGCGAGTGAAAATGAGCATCCAAATTCCATCTGAGAACTCAGTTGCTTCCGAACATATTGTTTGGCATTCATATTCGATGTTTTTTGCTTTATAAAATAAATGTTTGTGGGAATACGAACATGTGCGCTGATTACAACCACCTTGTGGTGTCAGTACAGTGGCTGAATTTGGGCTTCGGCTCATCAAAACAGATACAAACGGTATCTCTTGAATGCAACGTTTTATCTTGGAACTTTGCGAACGTAATCCAAGGTGAATTAAAGAACAAGTTGCTCACTTTTTGTAGAAAAGAGTTTTGAAGCATGAGGATGCTGAAAGTAATGTTTTCCTAATGTAGAGGGGAGAATGCTTCTAGTTTTATCGTCGAGAAGGTCTTAAAAGTGCTGCAGCAGCAACCATGCGTCACAACTAGAACGCTTTCAGCGTGAACACAACGGAAATCAGTAAAACTCCATGTAGCTAGTTTTTTCTTTGAGAGTTTTAGTGGGCGTGCTTTTTAGTTTGCCCAGATCTCGAGCTATTTGAACAACTTGACTATTGTTTTATTCGAAAGATGCCTTTAAAAGCCGTTTAAATACTTTGTTGCCCAAAGGTGTCGGCGATTTAAATTTAAAGCTGTCGGCGATAAAACTTCCGTTAAATAATAACAGTTCAAGCGATTCGATTCCTTCAGGTTTAAAAGTTTCGAATTAGAGGATGAAATATGTCGTCAGAAATTTCATAAAACGTTTTCACTGCTATAAAACAAATTACATGATCGGCTGAATTAATTTCCGGTTCAGGCTGCATTGTACTATTTAATGCCTATTGCTGTAGCTCAAATTACTGTGGCTCTCAATTATACCAAAAGTAGCTCAAATTATCACCACAGAAACAGGTATATCAAGAAGTAGCTCAAATTACATATCATTTATTATCAGTAACAGTAATAGAGGAACGATCATAGCAGATACTCTTTGACTGTCAATTTGAACAGGTAAGGACATAAAGCTAAACTTCATATTGAATTGCATGTGGAAATTTTTTCTGTCAATGACTGACTTTCACAGCGGCCAGTAAGTATGTGGATAGCGCACCGGGAAGAATGTCAACTGATTGGCCTGGATGTTTTTTTGTGGTTCATCCCGCCGGGTTGCACATATATCAACGGAGTGACTATGATGGCTGTTAAATTTTTGTCTGAAAAGCTAATGCAAAATTCCAACACGGAGTGTTGTTTGCTGAGTTCTCGGCAAACAGTCGAAAATCCCTTTGGTATCTATGTTCGGCCAGCAAAAGTAAATCGCAAGTCGTTCAAAGATGGCGCAGTATGGAGGAAGCGAAAAGCTCGACCATGCGGGTGGTCTACGCTTTTAGAAGAGTTAAATTTCTCCTGTGAAAGTGTGAGGTCTACCTTTGGGAGTGGAAGGGCGATGGGAAGAGGATGTATGAGATCAACCTTGCACCAAAACATTACTATCGTTCAGCAATAGCAGCAGATAAGCTCAATTTTTTTTTTTTTTGACTTGATTACAGTCACAAATAGTGATTTATAAAGGAATGCAAGAGAAACTAGTAAGAAGAAATTGTGGGATTTTCATCTGTAGAAGTATTTTTCTTTTTGTGGTAATTTTCGTTTCCTTTTTCTCCTATTTGAGATGAGTGAATGAAAAAATTTTTCGTTTGATGGATAAAAATAAAAATGTGTCTAAAATATATTAGACTTTCAAGCGTCCAGTATAAATCTCCGTCAAAGTCGGTATAAAGCGGTATATCCTGCTTTTTTGGTATAATAAACGGCATATGAAATAGGCATAAAACCTCTGCCAAAATCTTGCTTTTTCCATGCTCTAACAGTTATGAGATGAAAATTAATGGAAAATTCTTTGTAATTTTTAAACTAGAATAACACTTTTAGATATGGCTGAAAATTTTATGGCATTTTCGAATTTGCTACAAAAATTTATTTCATTTTCAGACTTCTTTAAAAACTTTATGCTATTTTCATATATCCACAATATCACAATTTAAGTGATGCCCTTCAAATTTTAATACGATCATAATTTTCCCTTGTCATTAAAATCATACCAAAAAACTCCTTAATTTCCAATAAACAAAACAATATATGAATTAAATTATTATAAAATATTTGACATTCACTAGAAAATAATGCGAATATCAAGATTTAACGCTTACAATTACTAACAACTGTTTATAATTTCTTATAGTTTTTTCCTTTAAATACAGTTTTTATATATTTTATATAAGTCACAAAACTTACAACCCAGTAGCAACAAATTTCTAACCAGAATAATATCACTTACTTAAGAATTCCATATTCATAGATCTTGTTATGCAAACGAATTTATTAATACTTCCATATTTTATATTTAGAAAAATAAAAAGCCAAAAAAAAGAACTTCGGAAATTAATTCAGTTGATAACGAACGTTGTTCATAGATAAAGTATTGAAGATGTGATTTTTTTTCTTTATGTACAATCTATGAATTACTTAATTTCCAAGTGAAAATATTTTTCAAATGTGTTACAATGATGATAAAAATTATTTTATAGAAAATTTTTTACTTTATTGACTTATAAAATGGAATGAAAAAATTTTTTTCTTTAAAAAATAATACACTATTCCAATAATACAATAAATAATAAAACACATTCAATAGGAATGTAATATCATAAACAGTATCAGTTCAATTAATCTACGGCAGAAAAATTTATATGAGAAAAATTTCGCTAAAAAAAGAAGAATTACTATTAAAGAATGTTACTTGTTTTTAGTGATAGCATTCGAAGTACGCCTAGGGAATCGAAATGAAGCATAGAAATGTTCTTTAACCGCTGGCAAAGAAACTGCTTCTATCGATAAGAGAAACAATGCACGATTCTTGTAAAAGGCTGTTCTTTTTTTCTTTTTTTCTTTTTTTGCTTTTTTTTTTTGCTTCAGAATGACGGTACGTAAATTTCTTTTTTTTTTTTGTCTTTCTCACGACTGTTTGCTTTGATTCAACTGTTCACAGGTTTGAATACTTATGCTTTCTTTATCATGTCTAATGGAAACATTGATGCCCAGTTTAAAAATGACGTCAAATAAAAATTGACTGTTGATACATGTACAGGTGGGTAAGTAAGTTCAAAAACATACCAAAAATATTTGATCAATTTTGCATAGACGTTTTAAGTGTTTACTTCATTTGAAGTGTTTACTTCCTCAACACTTAAGATAAGCTACTCAACACGTGAGCAGGTGTTATATAAATGCACAGGTATTATATAAACAGAGGAATATACAAGTATACAATGAGCGAAAGGATAGAAGAAATACGTCAAAGAAGTTGACGCGGCATACGCTTTTGCATTCGGTTAACTTCGTCAAAAATCAATTTCACAAGTGGCCGACGAGCTATAAATATGTGAAATGTTTCCTTCACGTTTTAATAACCTCACTGTTAGGAAACATTTGCCTCACTAGTCTATATTCTGCAAGCTGAACGGCGCAAAGAAAAACCAGCCCATTAGAATGCACCGAGTGGGTGGCAATCTTGAAAGTTTACGAATACTTTCGAAGTTGCTGGGTTAACATAGGAAGTAGCATGATACGCCGACTCACAAACAATTTACAGACATGCACACACAACTCCTTACCATGAAGAATTCACCGCACGTTTACTGGACCCTTCCCACACCAACCACACCAAAAAAAAACACGGTTTTCGATTAAGGGGCAGAGAAATTAAGAAAAATCTATCATCTTGTTTTGAAGAACGCGTGCGATTCAAAATGCAGCTGGTTGCCGCGGGAATCGGTGTTGCCTTCGCGTTCCTGTAATGGCTAGGACCACATCTATCGCCCCGTTGGCCTTCCTTTAACAGAAGGGGAGGATTTTCTCCCTTCACACTAAAAGCCCACTTCACTCATCATCACAACTACTGTCGCCTCATTCCCCTTGCTTTCTCCTCCCTCTTATCATGCTAACATTTCACACAAAACAGTGGGAAACGACAAACAATTCTAAATGAAGAACATATTCCTGTAATGATCAAATGTTGTTCTATCGTCTTTGTAGACCCGAAACACTTTAGGTGAACTGCAACTCAAGCGCAAAAACCCATAAAATTTGCATGCAAATTTTTCGATAAGAAAGTTTTACTAGGAGAGGGGATGAACGGAGGTGAGGGGAGGTGGAGGCAGGATGTTTGGAACCCTACCACTACCCCTATCATGTTCTGAGAAGGCAGGGTGGGCTTTTCTTTCTTTCTAAACTCCCTCACCGCTTCTTCCTCTTTCATATCAGCATTACTTCTCTGTGATATTCAGATTGCGTCTCTCTGATTAGGGCAGCAAAATCAAGATCCGGCCTCATTAAACACCTTCAGAAGTACTCGTATCTTTTCTGTGTTGACGACTTGTCGAGCCTGTGCAGACTGCGTTCCACACGGAATCCTCATACGCACGTTTCTGATCATTGTCACACTATACGGAAACATGCATAATAAATTTGTTTGTAGGGTTTCGTTCATAGTCGAGCTTCTTCGAATACATTTGGCTTTATTATGGCTGAAATATTTTTCAGCTATATGATAGCCGTTTGTTTCATAAGGTGAGAAAGGCATTCACTTGCGTGTTTTGTAAATTGAAACTAATCAAGCGACTCATACACAAAGTTCATCCGTCATGCTCTGCTAAACATTCAATTTAACATAGGCTTTTCTTTCTTTCTAAACTCCCTCACCGCTTCTTCCTCTTTCATATCAGCATTACTTCTCTGTGATATTCAGATTGCGTCTCTCTGATTAGGGCAGCAAAATCAAGATCCGGCCTCATTAAACACCTTCAGAAGTACTCGTATCTTTTCTGTGTTGACGACTTGTCGAGCCTGTGCAGACTGCGTTCCACACGGAATCCTCATACGCACGTTTCTGATCATTGTCACACTATACGGAAACATGCATAATAAATTTGTTTGTAGGGTTTCGTTCATAGTCGAGCTTCTTCGAATACATTTGGCTTTATTATGGCTGAAATATTTTTCAGCTATATGATAGCCGTTTGTTTCATAAGGTGAGAAAGGCATTCACTTGCGTGTTTTGTAAATTGAAACTAATCAAGCGACTCATACACAAAGTTCATCCGTCATGCTCTGCTAAACATTCAATTTAACATCGATATACTTGTGCTGATTACGCGCGATTCTATATGGATGTTTTTGAGAGGAAAGAGCCATTATGAGGTGACGAATTTCAATTGCGAGAAATACTTATTTCTCACTTTATGCATATGTGGCGTTCATGTGAAATGCTTTGAAGTATGATAGCGTGCGAATTCATTGCACCATAATACATTGATTTGTGTATTTAGCAATCATTTCTTGGCGCAGTGACTAGTGCTTGAGCACTCTCTACCTCTGGATTTTAAAACATTTTTTGAGAGAAAAACCACTTCGAAAACTTGACCGATTTACTTATGAAGAATACTCCAATGGTAAAAGGATGAACAGTTGCAGATTAAGTGTGATCGAAATTTAAAAGAAACGGGATCGAATGCATCGGAAAATAACGCCAACTGTGATGACAGATGGTTGGCACTGCTTGGCTACTGTTAGAATCTTTTTACGTCAGGAGTTCAGTATAAGCGAAAGCCGAGTTATTCGCTCCGTTGGTTATGTTTGTGTAAACATTCTTCTCCTTTTTTAATATTTGTAAGCAATATTATACAAACCAGACCCACTAGACTTTGTTAAAAGTTCAGCACATTGTTTAATTTCATCAAAATTTTGAAATTAAATGCCATGACATTCAACTCTTTAAAATTACAATATTAACTAAAAAATCGATGTGAATTGAGATTTTTGGCAGAATCACCCGCATTTAGTATTGCTCCGTGATCGTTTTAAACTCTTTTATGACTTCATAGTTCGAATTGAAATATTCAATACCACTGATGCAGTCTATCTATTGCTTTGAGATATTCAAAATTTGGAAACGGAAATCGATTCTCAGCATAAAATTATTTGAATCATTTTCAGTAAAAAACACTCATAAAGACTTCTTAACCACAGAAAGATTAACAATAACTCATGCAAGCTGTGATGAAGCGTAGTTCAGTGAATACTATACAATAAAGTTTTTCTGAAATATTTCGACATAAACGATCCATCAGTCAGTTGGCTTTTTTTTTTCTATCGACGGATTCTTCGAGGAGAGTACAAATCGCTAGCCTAAAGGCAATAAGAGGAGTATTTGCTGCAAGCTATCGAAGCAACCCATTCACGTGAGGATCGGTGAAGCGTTGAGAATGAAAATGCGTTGCGCCATTATTGCTCTGCGCATAAGCCTTAAATACACAATTTGTGCGGTACGTAATAAGCGAATGAATGAGAGGGCAATTCAGTGCATAAGCACGCCACAAAGTCGGCGTCATCTGTCAGCTAGTGCAGGCGGAATAAAGCTGCAGTGTTCACTCATCAATATCAAGTTGAATGCAGTCGATGCTATTCTCGACAACTTCACGCTAATCATCTTATCATCATCCCTCATCGTAGGTTCACTGCAATCCACAAATCCTCTGCTATTCTATGCATACTTTTTAGTATATTGTTCGGTCATATTTCATAAGTCGCCTTTTTCTTCCACTTATACTGACAGCCGGCATCAAACATTTCTCTACTATAGGATATGTTGCTGGTCTTAAATACAGCTTTCGTGTTTTTATAGCCAAGCAGAAAAAGCACACAGTTTGATGATGTCATGTATATTAGATCTTAAAGAATGGTGAAAATGGAACAGCTTCTAGTTGTTTTATGCTTAGAGAATTCTTTGAAATAGTTTCTTCAGTTACTGAAATATTGAATCAACTAAATATGAATTGGGATTCTATCTTCTCATTGTCAATGAAATTTTATATTCTATCTGAGCGAGCACTTATTCGTGAGCTTCTATTAATGGAGTTTTTTTTGCTTTGTTTAAACAACATACGTAATATATGTATGAACTTTTCATTGTGGTTCACATATGTCAAATTTACATAATTTAAAGTACAATTTTAATCAAAGATCGCGTAGAAAAATTGCGATTTTCACAATGATATCGTACACTTTTTGTCCGATATTCTTTATCTACCTTATGTTGCAAAATTTTTAGCTGTTTTTTTTTCACACAAAAAAAGAAAAACGTTTCCATATGAGATCTTTTGCTTCATGACATCGTGCTTTAGCATAAAATACAATTTCTAGGTTACACAAGATGTTTACTGTTTTTCACCTCAATTTCCAAGCTTTCCGGGATATAGATGAAGTTTCAAATGATTGACATTGACTGAAGCGATGGAAAAAAAGTGGTGAAAAGCCGCAATTATTCTATTGAATAGTGTAAAAGTTGAGTTGATTAAGGAATTTTGAAAGTTGCCGCTATTTGGCATAATGTTTGAGTGGGAATGAAATTTGTAATGAACGATTGGCAAAGCATCAAACAGAGTTATCAACAATCAACGGAAAGCATATAGACGACGATACGATGAGCAATTTTAGACGCCGTCAAGCGATTGTTTGTGAGAATGAACAACACTTCGCCGATTCAGTTAAAGGTAAAATTATATTGCTATCTTTCATTCAAATTATTCAATTCTTCAATAATCAAGTCACTAAATCTAAGCTTCATAAGTCACTCAATGCATCGTTCACAACTATCAAAGTTTACCAACACCTTTCTTTTTTGCAACAATCATTTCAAACGAATATTTCGCTGGTAAATGAACCAAAATCGGTATAGTTTAAAACTTGAAATGGTGAATTCAATTATATTTTCAACAAAGCCTCTATCTACCTGTAACTTGAAATGATTCTTGATCTACTACAAGGTTTATGGCACAGCGGATGACTATGTAACGTTCAATATTGTCGATTGTCTATTTATGAATAATGGTCTAATACTATTGTAAGAGTTCGATTCTAGATAGCAAGTAGGCATGGTGATATATTTACGATAGTGATAAGTTGGTTTTACTGTTGATAAACACCGAAGAGGCGGCAGCTGAGAGAGTCTATTCAAATTTGTGATACATTATGTGAGGATCATAAAGATGTGTAATTTTTCTGATTAATTTGAACCTATTCTCCTATTGCCAGTTTGCCTTTGAGACTATCATTTCCACATCTGATAAGCTGGACATTTTCAACTCGTCTATATCCTCGACTTCATTTCTATTTCATTTCCCACTTCCTTCTCCCTTATACTCTCACTCCCCTCCCTCCTCTCTCCCTCAGAAAAAAAAAAGAAAAAAACAGCAACAATAAAATATTGCATTGGTCCCGCAAACGATCAATGGTGAGTTGTTCCGTCGGAATTTTTTTTTTTTACAGTTTTAGTGCATTTCACATATTTTTTTCGCAATGAGATTAACGCTAAAAAAAACTTTTTTTTGAAATCCAAATTGGAATGCGTTGAAAAAAAGATTTTTTTACAATTATTCAATGTAATTGGCACAATCATAATTAAACCTATATAGTCTATAACAGTCAAACAATGACTTTGCAACAGTTGTTTTTATCATTTAAAATTATGTTGTGGGCAATATTTTTCTCACTTTTGCACTCAACGAAATTCCATTATCTCTTAGCTATAGCAATAAATTAGAAAAGAAAACTGAGAAGACAAAAATTAATGAAGTCGATTCTCTTGGTGATAATTGTTTTGTCGCCGAGAAAGAAACTTCTCCAATCACTTTAAAGTCATTTATCATCATATCGGGCTAATTTAATGATGATGAAATGCAGAAAATATGGAAGAGATAAGGATAAGCTGTCTATGAGGGATTTTTGTGAAGAGAATCCGATCTGTTGATAGGTTCCGAGCTAGTCATTTCCGTATTTGCCTTTCATTTACCTTGCTGTGTGCATTTTAATTTTATCGCCATTTATATAAAAGATTTTAGATTACAATAAAAAGTGTTACACCTATATTCCTCATTCTCGCATAGTCGGCTTACTTGAACAGTTTGCAACATGCCGTGATGAATCGATTAATTCTAAAACGTTGAAAGGCTTTAATTGCTATGAAAATAGCAGTAAAACTTTGATATTAAAACTACGCTCCACAGCGCAGTCCATGATCATCACGAATGTTTAGAGCTGCAAAAACACAATCACAAATTAGGCATTTATGATATCATTTGTCGTCTTTTGGTTATTTATAATGCGACAAAATTGATCGTAAAACTTTTTAGAACCTAATTGCCGTTGATAAATACCGAATAACGCGGAATTTTACATATTGTAGCAAGCCGTAGTTAGAGGATGTGCCAAAAGTGTAGCGATAAAGTTTCGACGTACTTGTACAAAAATATTAGAAACTAATAGGACAGCATCTCTCAGGAATGTATATTTGTGTCTCTCAACAATACTTTTTCTTGCCATTGTGTCTTCCATCCAGACAGATAGGCTATCATGAGTCCTCATGGAGATACCCACCTGTTTTCGTTATCCCTAAAAATTTTGGTATCACTCGCTATACCGTCCACCGCATTCTAAACCGCTTCAGATCTCCCAACATTATTTCTGTCTGCCTTCCTTTCGATCTGCCTCCCACTGTCAAGACTTCATGCAACAAAAGGATCATCAAGAAGAGAGTCAATCAGAATCCCGCCGAAAAGGATGCAATAGATGGCTGACGAAATCTTGAGACTTTAATACATCTCTTAAAGTAATGCGTCCTATGGCCCACAACTAACCGAGGCCTTCACTTACGAGATGTATAGGTAGCATGCATAGCCGCACGTCTATAAGAACAATAGATTGGGGAGATAAAATTACGAAAATGCTTGTCGTAGATAAAAATTGAGTAATCGTAACCCAATAAGACATTTGTTAATTTCTTTGATGACAAAATTTGCTCTTTTTTATTTTTTTATTTTTTGAACAAACGAAAACCGGAAGTGGCGAGAGTAGAAAGCAATTTCTTCATCACAAATCGAGCTAAGAATATGCAACTAATTATTTATATACACAACATGGTATGTAGTAAATGATTAGGGGGTATGTGAGGTGGTGACAAAAGCGTTCCGATAAAATATCACCATCGTTTTCGTGATATTTCATATTTGAAGGATTTTTTTAGATATGCAAAGATCATTGATCTACTGAAACTTAGAGACAATACTATTTGGATAGAATTTGCAACGATGAAAATGAATAATATTTTTCTAGACGACGTTTTTTCTCCTCATTCGATATTCTCCTTATATCAGCGATACTTTGTCGGAATATATTTGGAAGTTAAAATTCGCTTTCATCCATCAAATCAAAAGCGCTTAAAAGCATTCTAAAGTGATCGATTTGCATTGATTCAAAACTTTATTCCATAATTGATTGGAAACCCTTATGTGATCTTTTTAGTGAACTCCACATAAGCGAATCTGTTTTCCGGTTATTGTCCATAATTTTCCTTTCCACTCATCGAATATTATTTCCACTAAATCGGAGTTAAATCGGAGATTTGTAAGTGAAGATAGCTATCTTCACTTACAAATAATGAGCAATATGCACTTAGACATTTGTATAGTTTATAGCATTCTCCGAGGATACTACTCAACAAGTTGACCTGAATAATCTCGTTCTCATTATATACTCTCCATGAGGATTAACATCGTTTATATGGACGATCATATTTTGAAGCGTTGATTTTTTTTTCAATGCCTCTCAAAAATTCAATCCTATAGTTTGCATTGTGTAATTGAAGAGTTGTTTGTTTTATTTCACTTATTTTTCAGGTGCAGCTGATGGAAATCATTCTAGCTTCATATATTCCGCATATCGACAGGAAAGTCTTCAACGGGTAAAAATTTTAGTTTAATTTCCTGAACAGATAATTGTGCTTAAAAATTAATTTCTTAGGAGACTTTCGCATATTTCTACGTGTATATTAAGCTTGGATTACTTCAAAATGTCACTGTAAAGTAGCGCATGTTTCATTGAAGGGTCTCATCCATGAAAGCTTTTCTTCGCGAAACAAGACAAGTGAGATGACTTTAAATAAATGCGTAATCTAAGTACGGGATGTCATGAGTGATTTTATGTATGAAAGTATTTTTAAATTGGAAACTTTTGTGTTTTTCAATACTTGTATAAGCTTCTTACTATGTTTTGTTAGCGTATAACTCTGATAATCTCTAAAAATTAAAATATAAAATATACGGAAAGCGATTTTATGGTTAATGGCGTTGCATTTTCGATGTCGCATCCTTCAATAGTAATGCAAAATTCTCCGCAATTTTTAGGTAATGCAAAACTATCTGCACTCGAATAAATTTGTAATCGCTTTATATTCGAGCTATTGTCCTTACAGTATCCTTAGCCATGTTCATCTATCTTTCGTTAATTAGTCATCACCACCTATGAGGCACATTAATCAGTGAGAAATTAGATAGCAAAAGTGTAGCAAAAACCACAACTAATAACATGATAATATCTAATTGATAAATCTAACGTCATAAAATCCCACAATGTGATAACATGATAACATCTACACAATTATAAGTCTGAAAAGTAGCACCCATATGGTCAAGGCACTCGGAAGCATCAAGATACAATCGTGCATGATTCGCTTTGCCTTAGCCTATGGCCACTGGAAGATTGCCGACTCTAGCCAATTGAGTTCTGCAGTCTGAAGTAAGAGTAATCAAAACTTATGAATAAGAAGTTCACGCCCTATTATTTTGTTTATATGGATAGTATTGGATTTAGACCACGAAATTTGGAAGCATTTGAGCAAAAATTTTTCCACATTGGTGGACAAAACCAACTATGAGTAACTGTGGATCATTCTATTGCCAACAATGGTTTAATTCAACTTTTTTTTAAAGTATTTACTCAGACAAAGTGTTTTTGCAACTGCTCGTTATCGATGTTCGTCTGCAACGTTCAAGATTACTAGCAATTTTTTCGATCAACACTTACGACTAATAAATAATTGAGGAATGTAGTTATTAAGTGCTTTTTGAAAACCAATGCAACAGTTGCAGTTTTGTTTAAAACTTCTTAAAAAATACCCCATAAACTCCACAAAAGGCAACACTAAATGCCCTCATTGATCGAATCGTGTATGGTAAGCACCGAAAAGGGATTCTACCATTCTGTCTCTTTTGCATACCACTCTAGATACCACACACAACGAACATAAAGTTATGTTATTATTCTTTTATGTTTTTCTTTCTTTTGAAAAAAAAAATGTTCAGGTTCTTTCTGAAACCCATTTCACACGACGAGAGTTGCGTGCTATCTATCGCGCTTTCAAGGAAACATCTTCGAACGCTCTTATACATCGTGACATTTTTCGAGCAATGTTTGCAGAACTTTTCCCACACGGTGATACCGAGCATTATGCAGATTTGATTTTCGAAACTTTTGGATTGGATACTTATGGCGCAATAAGTTTTCATGTTCGTATTCATGCAATCAATAAGCGACAATTAGTTCGTGTCGTCTATTTTTCTTTCAAATACTTCATTTTTTTTCGCTCAGTATTCTCTCTATGCTATTGTATAAGATCTGAGAAGTACAAAAAAATTGGGGCATTATTTTCGCATAAACAGTTTAAAGTCCTCTTCAAAAATTATTTCATAGAATATAGAAGGAATAATCAAGAAACTCTTTTCAACATATTAGAATTTTCATCGTATTGTAACGACTTAAAAATTTCATTCACCTAAATAGCTACTCATAATTGAACGCAGTCAATGAGATCCCCTTATGAGTTTATCTCGCGCTCACTCTTAGGATGCAAAGGACTATTGCAATTGAAGATTAAATGCTATATTTTATTTATTTATTTATTTATTTATTTATTATTTATTTATTTATTTATTTATTTCAATCAACAGTGCATTCATTCACTACGAATGAATATCTCTTCATATCGCTTCCACCTGCCTGACCCAATGCCTCTCTGATTCAGTTCACTCCTGTGGTCTTTAGGGTCGGTGTCTCCTTCTTGCATGTCAATCGCGTGATGGTTAGGGCTTAGGCTCGTCTCATGCGCGTCGGATACTGACGAGCCGAAAAGCTATATTAGTGATTTATTTTTATAGGCTATGAAATGTGAATATTAAATCTAGATTGATTGATATATCGAGGATATTTCAGCAGTTCGCTAAACTGCTTTCAACACTCTCTCGAGGCACTTTAGAGGAAAAGTTGGATTGGCTTTATAGGCTATACGATCCAAAAAATTCGGGCAAAATCGAATGGCATCGCATATTTTACATCATTACCGCTGTTGATGATTTGATCGGTGATTTTTCATATTCTTTCATTTTTTAGAAAATTTCCAAGGCAACCCCTTATCCAAACATTTCGTTCTGTATATCCTTGGATCCCTCCAAATGTCGAAATCGATTCCAAAAGTGCCAACTCTATCAAAATCAATTTCTTTCCCACACACAACTCCTCCTATTCAACGAATATTTCGTTTCTAATTTCATATGCACTAAGATTTCTGTCGTCACAATATGAATTGTTAGCTTAAGGTACGTTACAAATTTTCAGGTACCAAAGTAAGACCAGTTATTACTTATGAGGAACGAACTGAACATGCGAATCGCGTTTTCCAGGTATGCCTCTAATATTTTCCCATTATTGAGCAGAATTGCTTATTCGCTTGAAGGAAATCGAATCATCTCAGTGAATGATATAATAAACTTATTAGAAGCAATACTTTATTGTGCGGAGCAATCCCCGAAAATGAGCAATCCGTTCATTTTCGTATGATGTTTTCGACGAACGCTTATGCCAATCAAATATGGACTGATGAAAAACCAACACCTATAATTTTTTTGCTAAAAAACGCATTTAAAATGCGAAATATCCACACCTCGTTCCGTTTATTACTGAGCTGAACTACAATTTCGACCCCATATAGAGAAAAATTGGATGCAGCTCGATTGGCAGATAATGCATTAGGCTATGCCTACAAGGCAGGTAAATTGTTTCGCTTTTTAACACTAGAATGATAGCAGTTTACAATCAACGTCTTGTACCATGACTAATACAAATTTTTCCTGTCTGAACGCATAGCTATGTGCATTTTCGAGAAAGCTTTAGAGCTCAATTTGTTGGAAATAGCCATCGCAATAGGCGTTTATTTTAGTTTATTGCTATTCGTTCAAGGTGCTGTGATGAGCTTTTAATAGATTTTTCCTTCATCAAGAACCTTTCGAGATAGCTTTCAACGTTTATTATGGCCATAGAAATCAAATTTACCTCAATATTCTAGTCTAAAATTTCATTTAATCCACTAGAAGAAAACATTCTCATTGAGAATGTTTTCAAACGAAACTTAGTAAATTCAAAAAACCAACAAACAATTCTTATATTTTCAGAAATTTGATCGAACGAAAAAGGGATGGATTTCGAGAGAAGATTTCTTAGTCGTTTGCAGTGAGGATAAAGATATTGTCAATTCAATTGCTTCATTATACACAATATTCCCAGTCTAACATCGTTAATTTTTTCCAATAAAGTAATTAATTTGGCTTATGTTTTTTTACTTTCGTTGAAATGACTATAACACACGAAGACAGCCAATGTTTGCATGACCCTTAAATGCAGAATGCAATTTGACATGCAGAATGCAATTTGATGTGCAAAATATAATTTTTTATGGCGTTTTCGTTGCCTTAAAAAGCTTCGCGCTTATAAAGCTTTTATAACGGCTAATGCGTATAACCGCGCATCACTTAATTATGGCGCTTCTCCTTGAGGAAATATTTCTTGCATTTTCAACTTTTTATGGCAATGATTTTTTTGTTTTTTGAAGTCAGAAACGCCTTATACCAATCGAGATCACTGAATGCACGCATACATAAATGTAAACCCTCCTCCATGCTCTTCATCGTCTATCAATGAAATTTACCTCGACAACAAAATTTCGGCTGTAAAATTCATTCAATTTTGAAGATTGCATATTTTCAAGCGCATTTTGGTGCGTTTTGTCTAGAAGTATTCAGCAAACATTCCATTTCCCTCCCACTGTCGTTTTAATCAAAATTTCAAGTTGATGTATGCAGTGTGGATTTGAAAATTTAACCGATAATAACTGAACTTTTTGTCGACTTCTATTCTAAAATCACTCCTTAAAATTAACTCTACAATTTTATGAACCCAATCCCCTACCAAGTATTTATTCTCAATTGGAAACAAATGATTTGATAGCACCAAGTAGCAATTATAACATCAACTTTAACCAACCAATCGGTTTCCTTTCCAAAAATTATCCCCACAGCAGCTGACTTCGGTGTTTATGACAATTCAATCTTTTTCGAAGGTCACAGGTTCGGTCCCGCACGATGCCTTTTTTTGCATATAACACATTCGCAGCACTGAATCAAATGAAATTTCACACAGCACGTACCCAAACAAACTCCTAAACTTTATTTCGAAAACCAGCTTCCGCAACCTTTGACCTCGTTTCACAAAGAAAAAAAACACTGCGCATAGGCCTTCACGATACGCTTCGCTTCTTTCCCCTCTCCTTGTTTCCAATGTAGTATACTAATTATATTGGAAACTGCTCTCCAGAATTTTGTGCGCTGATTTCCAATGCGAATAATCGAGTTTTTAAAAGTAATCCACCGTATAAAATAATTTTTGACTAGTCGCAGGACTGCTAGAGTTTCTAAGAAATTAGCAAATCCTATTAGCTTGACCCGTAGCGCACAAGACAAAGTCTAGAAACTCATACAATGACACGATAAAAAGTACTGGTAAGATGATGCTCGTCCGGAATGCGGAACTAATTTCAATTTTTTAAAGAAATGCTTCCTTAAATTCTTCGACTGTGCGCGATATCGATTGAGTAATATCCGGAAATGTATCGTCGAACAAGGTATGGCATTCAACTGTATGATACCAGTTTATGTTAAAATTCACAGCTATCGAAAGCTATGTGATCAAAAAAAAAAAAATCATTCCTTCATTTGTAACAATAATCCTTACAGGTCCTGGCTTTATTAGCAACCTTAATTTAGGGTGTGATAGTACAGGTGACCATTACTTTTTTCAAAACAGTGGTGGTAGGCATTAGTTTATAAGCACTGTTAAATCGTTTTTTCTCTTTACAAATGCCCGATAAAGTGTCGAGAACGCAGTGAAATAGTGTGTCAAAACAAGAGAATTGGGGAAATTTTTGTTGTGTTTGTTGTGCGAAGTGAGCTAAGAAGTAGTCGAGAGAGCTGCACGTGTGCGGAGGTCAAGACGGCTAGCTGGTGTGTGAAGGTGAGTGGCAACCAGCCGCGCGCCACAAAAATTCGCCACTGAACCTGTGTCGGCCTTCCGCAACGTGTCTTTGCTGTGTGCCTGCTCGGTGTAGACGTTCTTCCGGGTGCGCTTGTCGTCATCTCTGTTGTTGTTGTTGTTGTCCCCTGTGATTATGCGTGATCATGGATGAACGCCTTCCACAAGTGCTCAATCCGAATGCTTTACCTTTATTGAACTTCGAACCACCTGAAGGTAACGCAGCATCTCCAGTAACCGCTTGTTTTTTTTTTTTTGTGCTCAGTTTCTTTCACTTATGGTCGCTGACAAATTTTTAAGAATCGATGACTGCCGCATTTTCACTGTCTAATGAAAATGGTTAGTAACACATCATCTGGACAGTACGGATAATGGAAAGAAGCATTTGCGGTTTTGTACACTCACCAGTTAGTGAGCATTGGCCTTTCATAGCATTCATACATAAAGGAGCACTAACGCAAAGTTCAACAGCAAGCCGGGTGGCTGGTGGCCTTCAACGAGATTTGAAAGTGGTGGATAATGGGTGCGGGTGAGTGTAAGGTGTCACGGACGGTTCCTCTCTGAAATGAGGTCAGTTGTCATCATTTCGATTTGAAACCCTCATTGCACTGTTCGTATGCCATTGCGAAAAACGCCCCCCACTTTTTTGATAAGATTCTGCCAATCACCCCGGCCGACCGATTTCACACCCGAATATTGCCATTCACAAACGTTTGTTTGAACGTCGCACTGCATGCGTCCGTTCGCCGGTAAGTTCATATAGCAACTTTTCCCACTCAAAAATTTTATCTAGAATTAAATTCTCTATGCATCGAAATCGATTTGTCGAGGCCCCATCGAAGCAAAGTGCTGATAATCGAACAAATTATTTCAAGGGCCAAATCTCCATTTATCTTTACGAAGAAAAAAAAATCATTTTGGGTGGTCCCCATATTTTTCGGCACAGGATGATCCTATGGTAAATTCCATTTTCACAGGGACTAGTAGGACTGCCTTCCATGGTCATTGACTGCGAGAATATTATCTGAAACTTTGCCGACCAGAATGAGACAAAGTCGGTGACAAACGACTAATTAGCCATTTCTGTGTCCACGTTGAGTAGACTGTGAATGGGGTGAAACATGAATACAAACAACACCGCAAACAGATTGCTAGTGGGTGATAACCTAACTACCCATGCCTAAACGCCGAAATGAGCATAAATAACGCCCGTTATGCTGAAATTAGTTGGCACAAGCGTACCTGACGTCAATGCCACACCGTACTAGATTGAGGCACATCGTAGACTAGAGAGAGTGGCGACTAAGGAGGTGGCGAGAGATCGATATTGCCGGAGAGAGGACACGGCCTGGTACGGAGAGAGCGGCCGTGTGCAGCGCGAACCATTGTTGAGAGCATTTGCGTACGAGCGTGTGCAAACCCGCGATTTCGGCAATATCCTCGTGCCCGTTGTCCCCAACTAAACCACTCCCGTCCACCAATGTTACTGCATGGCTAGGAGAAAAATTGCGTATTCTGAAGGTGTGCTTTGCCTTGTTCTTTCCTTCTGATTTCACTTCATTTTCCATAATTTCGTTTGCATCACTCATTCATCTGAAGAATGTGGCGTATTTTGGTTCGTAGCTGCAAGCTGTCGTCAGTGCTTGTAAGAGGGGGAATGGTGGGAGATGGAGGTGGAGAGGGAGAGGATAGCTTAAATAAGTGACGCACGCTTGGCGTCGTTCAGCGTCTTACTTGCCCCTTTTTTACCAGCTGTACTGCCTCTATTGTTCTTCCATACTTGTTGTTTCGCTTTTCCTACTAGCAGATATGAACGTTCTTTTTTTGCAGAGGACTCGGCTTATAGCGATCCTCTAAGTGACTGCACCGGAGATTTCAACATCCTACAATTCCTCGACGACAACGAGTACGTTTATTCTTTTATTTCATTAAAGCAAAACTTAAGTAGAGTAGAAGTTATTGGCTTGAACGGCGTCTGTTGAGTTCTTTTAAGGCGATGCTTTATACACGCTAGAATTTTCAGCCAGCTTATTCAGTTGAATTCAGTTTAAATAATTTCAAGCTGCAAAAATCATCTCGACCGCTATATATTACATGTCTTTGGCTGCTGTCATCCAAAGTGCAGTTTTCTGCAAAAAGCTTTATTTTGCTTTTGAAATAAGCACAACCATATACATGCTAGGTGCTATTATATAAGGCGATATGGTGATTTACATAGATCATGGCGAAATTAAGATTTCTATCGAATTTTAGTAGATTTCATGTGGGTATTAAAACTGGAGCATAGAAATTTTAAATCATTGCTTCGAAATTTTGGAGTAGAGAAGCTTTTTAAAACATTTAAGAATGCACGTCTCATTTAATAATCTGCAATTTGATTCTAGTATTTAGCATAATTACGATGCTTTTAGCACCACATTTAAGAGTGTTTCGTGCACATGCAATTTTAGCACTTCCTATTTCTTAGATTAAACCACAACTTCTTTCTTTTTTCCCTTTACTTTATTCACTTCTTATGTTTTTCCCTGCAAAAAAAAGTAATTCTGAAAAATAAAACTTACACACTTAAATTTGCGTAATTGAAATTCGCTCTTTTTAACTTTCCACTTAGAAAATCCCAAATATTTCCTATACTTGTCTCTGTTTAAACTCAAACGCATACAAATGGTATTGTATCATATTCATGAAGCACAAAACATTTAATCACCTTATCTGCAGTATTGTTCTTTCCAAATTTGAAGTGCCAGTGCGGCAATTTGCACTCCGAGTAAGTAGAATCTGAAGAAGTTGACACTGATCATGAATCGTTTTCGCTATTTTACTCAGACGTATTACTTCTTTTAATAGATTAGTATTCGCGAACAGTGCTCGTTATCAGTGTAGTTAACATACATAGTGAGTTATTCACCTTATGGAATGGGAGAGATGTTGAACTGCTTTTTTTGGTAGAACTGACTCAGCAAATAAAATTTTTTAGAAAATAATTTGTCGAGCTATGATGTTATCATAAGGATGTTTTGGTAAAATGACGCCCACTCTTAACCATTTGCACAATGTTTCGCCGTTATAGCAACGCAAAAATAGCGCCCTTCAACAGAAACCGAATTTGGTTAGCAATCTCTGGAACATGAGGCATCAGTGTTTGCTTTGCTTCAATCGTTTAAAAGCTTATCGTGAAGCCTTTGTAGTGCGTCAAATGCCATGAAAGCACTTTTAACGAGTGTACTGACAGTGATAATTTAAATGGCGTCAAAGTGGTGAGGCACAGACTGGCACCGTTGTAGTCTCACTCCGAGTGGGGTGCTTTACTAAGCCTATACGATTCAGCACGCCCGTCGATAGTCCAGCCGATTCAACTCGTCTTCCGTCGCGTCACATTCAGGGTCGCAACAACATTGCCGTTCCAGATCCAGTCAACGAAATGATGTACCAGAATCCAGCAAGGTTGTTCTTCGTGTTTCTTCTTTGGTCGGACGAATGAGAAAGCTAGGAGATTATGCAGGTGGTGATGATAGTTGTCAATGAGTTTAGGATGCGATCCCTCAAGTGTATATTAGTACGTATATCATATATCAGTGAAGATTTGAGAGGGGTGATGGTATGTTTAGCACTACCTGACCTGCTGTAGTCGATGGCTGTGATTTTGGAGGTTGATAGCTGCGCTTTTTTTGCTGTATAATTAGAATGATTGTGCCATCAACTTATTTTCTGTATTTTCCCATCTTTCCCTGTGTTAAAAAAAGTCGAAACAAGGGATTTCTTCAGCAGTTGTATCCACTGGAACAAATTCTCTATGAAAGTTTAGCCGTGTCACTTTATGATAAGCTGTTGTTTTAGGCTACCGGAAAGCCCACCGATAACGGATATCAGTGGCGCTGGTTCATCCGGATCGCCTAGTTCAGCTTCCGATTCACCGTATTCTCCAGATGCATATCAAAATTATCAAGGTAAAGCAACCTTGATCTTTGCTTGAGGATTCTTGAGTGTGGCTATTGATGGAGTAATAATGTTGGCTTGATTATGTCCTATTTCTAGCAAGCTATTATTTTTGGAACTCCTAACAGTTCAGCAAAGTTACCATATTTCCTCCTGTATAAGTCTCGAGCTTTTGACTCCCGTAACTTTTAAAAACTGATCTATTTTCAAAGTGCAGGCTTATTTAGAGAGCATAGGTGCACATAAGTAGGTGGGGAAGTACATGTATTCATTAATTCTTTATTTGAAGCAATTTTAAATATGAGATTGAATCTATCATTCAGTAAGCCCTTGCCATACATAAGAATAATATAGACCATACTTTTTATATTTCTGTGATCGTTAAATTCTGCCCTTTACAACGAAAACGTTATAGATTGTAATGCATGAGGTTTCAGTGATTCAAGGCAATCCACAAAACGGAAATGGATTAATTTTGGGCGTGCCTCCCGATATAGCCACCCAAATGCTGGTGCCACAGGAACTCCTCCATCAGAGTCATCAGTTGGGCAATCGTATCCTACAAAATACACTTCCATCACCACAATCCGACTTTATGGGTGGCTACACATCTCAATCAACGCCAGCTCCTCTACCTCAGGTTCGAAACTTTCCTCTTTAATGTCTGTTTATAGGCACTGATACATCCAAAACTGGCTCTTTCGCTATTCAACACCTCCAAAAGTGCATAAGTTGTATAGTATGAGTGTGTAACGCACTATTTGTTGCAGGCATCACCGTCATCAGTGAACATGCGTCAAGTGAACAGTGGCTATCTTCTTCAAAATAACGGCTATCATGTCGACCCGTATAGTAACATGATGAATTCTGGAGCAAGCGAAGGGAGTATCGCATCGCAGTCCAGTGATGGACCTGGAAGCAGGAAACGAATGCGCACAGAAGCACATCCACCAACACCTCATATAAAAAATGAACCTCAAAAGATTTACACTTTACCAAGCCAGCTGTCTATAGTGCCATCACCTGTAGCAGCTGATGAATTTGAAGATGGTTTTCACCAACAGGCAATCAAATTCACTCGTTTCAATGAGGATCAATGGGCACCGCTCTACGATATGAATCAACGCCCTTTGCATCAGTTGGAAATGCACGTCGTTGCCGATAAAGGATTCAATTACAGCAATATGGACAATTGCTTTGTCAATCAAAAGAAGAACCATTTTCAGGTATATATTACATCTCTTGTTATTTGTCTATTGAATGTTGCGGTTGCCTTCCATGTATTTAGCTCGTTTTTTTCTCAAATTATAGGAAATCTACGTTGCCAAATGTGTTTTTATATGTCGTTGTTAGACTTGCAATTGAATAGGTTTAGCTACTGCAATGCGAGCATTGCACCGAGTAAAGATTGCAATCAGCCAAATCTTATTGAGTTATTAGCTATGAATTAATAAAAGACGTTTTGAATAACTTGATAAACAACTTATTAATGAATGGAATATGTTTCGTCATTTGAAGATTTTTGACATTCTTTGAAAAGTGACATCATTTGAGTTTTCATCAATTGTATATTCTATCCATTATTGCAGATCTCCGTTCATATCGAAGCAATCGATAATCATCCACCAAGTTTCGTCAAAGTGGGTAACGAGCTGAAGTTGATCACTGAATTTAAGCTTGCATTTTGTGGCGTTAAAAGTGAGATGCCTTCTTCAGAAATTCAAATAAAGCAGTCGACTACCGATCGAAGGCCTGTACCGCATGATCCTGTCTCGTAAGCTAATCATTATTTATTCCCCTTAAAGTTTTTCTATTTTTTTATTGTAGTTATTTTTGATGGTGGGACTAGCCAGAGTTGAGAAACGTTGTGGATTTGTGCTAATCGCGACAATATCTGCCCTATTATTTTTAATGTTCTGAAACAACGATGTAATGATGGAATCTCATTCAGAAGCTTAACAAATATGCATTTTCAGTCTCGAAATTCATGAGCGACGGATGACTAAAGTTACGGTGCCACGGTTGCATTTCTCTGAAACGACGATGAATAATCAGCGCAAAAATGGTCGACCAAATCCGGATCAGAAGTACTTCTTACTCGTTGTTCGTCTTATTGCATGCACCGCCGATGGATTGGATCCCGTCGTGCAAGCCTATCAATCTGAGAAAGTCATCGTTAGGGTAGGTCATCTTAATGTTTGACGTCAATTGATATCCACTGGAAAGTAAAAATGTTATAAGATAGAAACCCTATTTGGCACAGATGGCATGATAGGATAATGAAGTAGTGCGGTATGGAACTTGAGAATTTTCGCATATATTGTTCTTTGTTTGCCAGGTTGTCTGTCCTCTTTTTGAGCGCTAATTACAATGCTAGGAAACCATACATTAGCGTGTAAACTGTACAACGGATGATATATGTGTTCTTTGATTTGCGTCTTGCAGCGTGTATTTGTTGTTAAAAGTGCAAACTGCCCTGGTCAGCAGCAGGTCGATTCGTTCCATTCTCTGCCAATCAGTGGCTTCTCACATTGACTGGCACCAACTAATACGAGATTTTTTTGTGTGCTAGTCGTTGGGATTGACAAAAAGAACAGGTGCCCATTGATTATGGGAGGATGACTTCCGCACTCTTCCATAACAAAATATGAGATTGTTGATGAAAAATGAGTGCTGTTTAGAACTAAGTAACTTCTTGTTTTGTGAGATAAACATCGAACTTTCATTAATCATCTGCAGATTATTGCATTTTATTCTAGCACTTCATCGAACACTGTTTCAGGCTTCGAATCCTGGTCAGTTCGAACCGCCGGATTCAGATGTGGCTTGGCAGAAGAATGGCTCAACGTTGTTTTATAACAATGGATCGGTGGCAATAGGTATGGATCGTGCGATGGCGCCACTCACCGTCGGTGGTGATATCTATTGCTCTGGAGTGGTGCATCGACCGTCGGATCGTCGTGTTAAGGAAGAAATTCATGAGGTCACTTTCATCAATTAGTTTGATGTAGCATTTAAGGTTTTCGATAAAGGTAGAGGCTTCTGTAAGGTGAAAATTTTTCTTTCAAGGCAACTGAAAGAAAACTTTCTGAAATATGAGCGAGTTTCAGTTTGTTTTTGTTTTTTTATTGGCTGAACATGTTGTCTTTCCTGAAATATTCTTAGTGTTGTAAGAAAAAATTTTATTATTCATGTAAGGCCTCAGTGAACCAATGTATTTCTCTCCTCTCTTGTTCAAAAATCCTGCCTAAGCTAGTGTAAGCATTTATTTGGTAATATAACAGCGGAATTTCGTTTATTTCAGGTCGACACAAAGGACGCCATGTCACGATTGGCGCAGATCCGCGTTGTTGGTTATTCTTATAAGCCGGAAATAGCTCTTCAATGGGGCCTTTCCGAAGAGAATCGTCATCGTGTTGGCGTAATAGCTCAAGAATTAGCCGAAATACTGCCTGATGCTGTCACAGACAATGGCGATTTCCTCCAGGTTTGATTTCGCTTCATCAAGGATTCAAATGTTCTTTTTATGGGAACTGTGAAATTTCACAACGTCTGCTAGTACCAGTTATCGGAGCCTCTTACAGTGTTCCGGTCGTATATCATTACTTAGTGCTATTTGACTAGGGGTTCTGTAAGATCTAACTTGATTAACAATCACGATGAGTGCAGTATTTGTTCAGCTGAAACGGTCGGGGTATCTCTTCGGAAAGAGAAAGGTCAATGGTTCAGATTGGTTCATGGACGGATCGTTTGTTCACCACCAAGGAATATCACCTTACTAGTTGTAGTTCTTATCTTAGTAATTGTGAGGCATGGACGACTTCATCAGAGGTGTTTACTGTTTGTGGAATGTGCGCTCATTTCTTGTTTATATAATATATACAGTACACCATCACATGTTTCTTTTTTGATATATTTTAAAGAATAAATTAGGCCAATTTGTTTTCATTTCAATTTCTATAACTTTGAAACGAAATGCTTTGGTTATTTGAGCTGCTTACTCGGTTCAGGTTGATGATTCGCGTATATTTTACGAAACAGTCGCAGCAGCAACTGAATTATGCCGATTGACGGGTAATCTCGAGCATAAGATCGAAGCAGTAGAGAAGCTATCGAATAAATTGGCAAAATTACATCGACGACGACATAATAAGGATATCGGTAGTATGGCGAGTGGAATTAGTGATTTGGCTTTCTCTGATAAAGCAAGCTTCATGTCTTCACGCACCTCCCTCGCTTCAAGCATACCTTCGTGTACTTCCCGCGAAAAATATCGATGCAGGTCTCCGAACTGTTTTTCTTATTGTCTTCAGTCGTCTTGATTTGCGTATTGAAAAGCTCGTTTGAGGAAGGTCTTCTTTTCAATCAGAAACTCTGAACGTCTTTTGAAATTCGCCAGACGTTGGACCTTTCATTTCCTCTTGGTGATCTACTGTGTTAGGTTAGGGAACGCTGATACAAATCCTAGTCCTCAATTTTTTTCTCAATAATTTTGTCTTTCAGAGAGGATCGTGATAGAGACAGGCGTGACAGGCATCGGCATTGTCGAAATCCGTCCTGTCATAGGAATGAGCCACCACTATGCAGCTCGAAACTCACTCAAGGAACTATTGTCACGCTTGTCGTCGTTATGGCTATTTGGTAAGTTTTGAGTGTTTTGTGTACGGCGATGACATTAAAGTGATTGAATCGTAAAACGTTCTGAGTTTATCCAAAATGTCTTCCTTATTTCTTCTTAGTGCTCGGATTTTTTTCTTATTGTTTTCATACATCTAAATCGGCGGTGCATGTTTGCTTGTTTTGAGCAAATTTTTTGAATCGTTTCAGTTTAATTGCGATGTCCACGTTATACGTGTTGGACTGGCACAGTAGGACGTTCGGTTATCACAGGCGACAAACTGCAGTGGTCGGAACGACTGCATCACCTGAAAAAGGCGGAAATATCGGTAACATTATTCAAGTCAACAAAGATCTATGGATACCACCTTCACAACCGAAGGCGCCACCGCTGGCCGGAATTTGTGAGCGTATACAGTGCCAAACGTACTGTTGTGCGGATCGGCATAAGTACGACGTGCATGACAACAGTAAAGAGGTATATGCGCTTGTTTGGTCATGTGCCTTTTTTTGCCAAGTATTTTAGAATGAATTTGAAGTGACTGCGTGAGATTAATGGAGCATAGTTGTGTCCTATGTCAAACTCATGTTCTATTTTCAGGTACACGTGTTCTTCTCGCTGTCGCAACAGCATACAGCGTTACTTCCTAGAGATCGAACTACACGTCCTACGTTAAGTTCTCGTTCTCCGTTAGCATCTGGTGTTAACATCGAAGTATTGAGTCTGAACGTGACACTGGATGAACGTTATTGCATCGAGAATAGTTGCCAACCGCGCCGTGGTCTTTACACATTATACGTACCGATTTCTCCATTTATGCCTGCCATACCGATCGAGATACGCATCGAGTAAGTTTCTTTATTTTTCACCTTTACGGTGATCGTCTCATGAAAAATTTCCTTTCGCAGTTTTCTTCTATGTGCACTGATTCCACAGAATTTTGAGCGACCTTCTCAATTATATGTTATTAGCACTCGCTTGACGGCAATCCAGTCACTGACCCTTCGTTCCATAATGTATATTTCAGTTGCCTTCAAGGCTTAACTTCTCAGCGGAGGGCAAATCCAAGTTTATAGCTTCAAAACTATATAGCGACTTCAACTTTGTTGACCTGGAGCAGAGTCTTTTAACCTTGAGTTCTTTCTGGAGTTATAAGGTAGTTTTATGTGTCACCGTAGTGAGTTGTCTGGTTTTTAGTACGCAGGATAGTGGCAATTACATCGACAATTGTGGAAGTCTGCGTGATTTTGATCAGAAGGCGTGCAGTTTTGATCAAGATCCGATAAAGACCGATGTAAGCAAGCGACCTATTTCGCGCAAGGTGATTCTTACATGGATTGTTTTTTTTTTTCTGAAATTGATTGAATGAAAATGTCACGGCGAAAAATTTAATACCGTAGTAAAAATTCTTTATGTTATATACATATACATATAAATATATATATATATATATATATATGTTTTTTTTTCTTTTGGAAATTGTTGTTTGTTTTCTGGTAAGGGCCTGAAATTTCTACGAAAAGAGCGGGAGTGTTTGGAAAAATTTTGTTAAGTTTCTTTATGATTTTCATTGAAACGTTTTGTTGATTATATTGCAGTTGTCGTTGTGTTTTGACTGCTCGAAAGCTCATAATTCAGTTTTCACTTAAATATTGCAGATCACTGATGAAGTATACGAGCTGTCGGTGGGTAATTATATGCAAAGTGCTTACCGATTTCGTATTGGCTATAGCACTGAGTCGTGCAATATGAGCGAATCTCAACGTGGACGTAGTTTTGACGAATATAATATCGTCTTCTATCGACAATGTGAGGCGTAATGTTAGACTGAACGTAAAAGAAGCTGCCAAATACTCAATATCACTTGTGCTTTAAAGCGCATATATTTTTGATTTATGGCTTAAGGTTTCTTGCATTTATCACATTGAAAGTTCTTCCAGTTTATGGGACAACTAAATCCACCCAAGAAATCAACAAGTGAAGAAAACGTACTCGCTTACTGTCAATTTTTTCTCTCAGAGCTGTATGTTTTGTAGACAATTTAGCTGTTCACTTATGCTTGAATTCTTGTATTTTTCTGTAAATAACCTCATTCCGAGTCACATTTTTTTATGCATACTCTTTTTGAGCAATAATATTTGCCCATCTCATGGGTTATACAAAATTGACGCCAAGAGTGAAATACCAAAAATTGCATCCAATGCTTTCTTCATTGTTTTACCATACATTCACCTGAGATTGGATCCGTTGTTCATAAGGCTTTTAGCTTTGTCCAATTGTGTCGTAACCATATCAACTCATTAGATCATTGCAAAGATTTTTGTATATATTTTTATGAATTAATGATGGTAATTTGAGATATGAAAAGTAAAGCCGTATGCAAAACGCAAAACAAAACGCGTCTATATAGAAATAGGCTACTGCCACCAAAACCAATGCTCTTACATTTATTTGTATGAATGACATTACGTGTATTTGTTTAGACGTGTTTAATATTTCGTCGTTCAGCGTTCGCGCATCTATACAACGTTATATAACAACCATTAGCCGTGTTTATAAATATTTGTGCACCTTTTTATGCTGCTTCCTATATATTGTTTTTTTTTTAAATCGATTATTGATCGTTTTTGCTGTTTCAATAACAATAACAGACTGTACTTTATGACAGAAACGTTTGCTTTTTTTCATTATCTTTTTGCTTCCCTATCACTATATCGAATCAAGCTTATGTCAAGTAAAAGGAATAATTGCCATACAAGTTGGCA
The DNA here is from genome assembly GCA_006503575.1 of Baylisascaris schroederi. Classification (NCBI taxonomy): domain Eukaryota; kingdom Metazoa; phylum Nematoda; class Chromadorea; order Rhabditida; family Ascarididae; genus Baylisascaris; species Baylisascaris schroederi. The sequence goes on from QEWY01001293.1 coordinate 1,878,575, forward strand.
GTATTTCTTTTATGGCACCTATTTTTATTTGAACAAGTTTGTGGCTGATTATGACTGTTTTTAAGTGTTTTTTTAAAAATATTTGTAACCATGGTGTTGTTGTAAAGTAGAGCGCATAATGGCATTCACTGACGTTCTACCACGCTGGTAATGGATGGTATTTGTTCGATCGCTGTCTTTATAGAAGTGAAGGATCGTGCAAAGTTTCGCTTCCAATAACGGATGATTTTGGTAAACGACGTGCTACCTCTTCCCACCAAGAGGCGGTTGGGAGCTTTAATGTCAGCAGCGCACCAATTTTGCGGCGGAGTAATTCTGCGGCGTGAAAAAGCTAAGCCTTCTGCGGTGAACACAATTGACGAGATTTTTTAACAGCATTGCTGGGTTTTCGTGGTATGAGGTTGTATGAATGCGATATGATTGCATTGCAGACAGTTCGTTAACACCTGTTTAGCGGAAGAAGAATGCGTTAAAGTGAAAGACTTACAAAAGCTTATGAAGCGATACGAAAACAGATGAACTTCCAATTGGAATTTTTGCGTCCTCTGAACCTGGAAATAGCTTGCTTCACTTAGTTTGCAAGAAGAGTATTCGGACCATTTCCCCCCTACACGAGCACTGAAATATGCTTGAAAAAGACTGGTCTTAATTGACCTCGTGCTTCAAAATAGAGAATTAATCATTCATAATCCATCGACAAGCATTAATCATTTATTTGATAGAATCTAATCGGCACATATAACGCACGCGTAAACAACGAGTGCTATTGACATTGAATGGTCGCAGTTCGCTATTGCGGAAGTTTCTTTAAAAAAAAAGTAAATAGAGGATTCTTCCGCACAGCACCATCTTTTACCCGGCTAACTTTTAGGTAAACTTTTACCTATCACTCTACCCAAAATACCCCACCCCCCTTCAGCGGTGTGAGATGAATTGTTTTAATATGATTATTTTGCAAATTGCGCAGAATGGAGAACATTCATTTGAGGAACAACGGAGTAGATCTAAGAATATATGCTTAGCTCAATGCAATTGTATCGAATGTAAGCAATTTCAGCTACACCAGCCTTATTTCCGGTCATCTTTAGCTACTCTGCATATCTTCAAATTTCACACTAAACGTGATATGAAATTTGAAGATTCGTCAAGAGCTTAAAACGGAATAATAAATATAGTACACGACACTGATTGTAGTCGTCATTCAATTTTTCTAAGCTGTTTTTCTCGATTACCTCAAACAAAAAGCATCATAACAATGTTCAAAATCCCACATATACAAAATTACATCCGTAATATTTTTAGTTGATTTTCTTTTTCTTTTTTTTCTTCATCGAGAGAAAATCATTGCTGAGAAAAAATTGAGTGATAGTAATGTAAAGCTCTAATTTTGCATACGACAACAACAACAATCACTATGGCACACATTTTCCGACACTATATTTCAGCAAATTGCAATGCAGAGCAATAATGATGAAATATATGTTCTGTTATTAAGTATGTACAATGCAATAACGTTACAATATGCAATCGTCGTTGAAATGGCACTTCGGAACAAAGGGAATATCGATGAAATTTTGCTGAGGAAACAATGACAACTGAGAATATTTCTTTTATTGCTCCAAGTAATTGAAGTCTTGCTAAGAGCCTTTTTTATAAAACTCTCAAAACTTATGAAATTCAATTTCCCAGAGAAATTTTCCTCGGAATAACGTTCCCAGTTAGGCACCTGACTTCAACTTGAGTTTGTGCACCCAAAAGAATGAAGAGTCTTAACCATTACGACGATTTTTGACTAGGTATGTTCCAACGGATGACACTACAGCTTTTTTCATCTCACAATCCTTTCCTTTGGTAGTGAATCGAGGCTTATTTTTGATTTGGCCAATAATCTCTGTTCTTAATACGATACTTGAAATGAAACAACAACAGTTTCAAACGATCAAGTCAGCAAGCCTAAAAGAAAACTATTTCAAAGTTCCAAAAGGTTATAGTTGCAACACTGCAACATAGGTGATGATCAACTGTGCAAAGCTGTGGAATTCATAGAATTAATGGCTTGTTTCCATTAGGCAGGAATAAAAATCTCAAAATCTACAAGAAATATCTCTTCGCAAACAACATTCTTTCCTATAACTTTAAACATTGGTAATTGAGGACTACAATGTCCCTAATAGCTTCTATCACGACTGTTCACAAACGTTCTTGTTAACGGAGGGATCATAGGGAGGTTTTATAGCTTTAACCTAGATTTCCTACAGTACTTATCATATGTTTACCACGTCGATATACTACAAGGGTGAACATGTTGCATTTGATGCGAAATAAAAGCACTGCTCAAGATCGAGGAAGGCTATCAACTGTTTAGTTGATAACAACCTCAAAGAGAGAGCCATAAGTGAACAAACACGGATGTGCTCAAATGGCAGACGACAAACGGAGACCAATAACGAACGTGCTGCAGGCCACATCGTGGGTGGCCTATCACAAACCGGAATATTAGACGGTCAACAGGAAAAGTTTGCAAATGCCCGCCTCGCTCCATTGCTTCTTCCTGGTCGACTATGTCTTGGCGAAGCACGTACATTAAGACAGGCAAATCGGATGAGACCCACTGTTTCGTTACAACGGAGTGATAAACTTGAATGCACTCTAGACATGTGTTGACGTTCGGCTTACTGGACGTTCATGTACACGAGCTGCATTCAACAACAACGGTGTGCCACTCCCCATATCTGGCGTCGCGACTTCTGTTAAAGTCTCCAGAGCTGTGCCCTGCAAGCTGCCACATGCATCCTTCTCGCTATAATCGCTAGCAAATGAGCAAGAAAACAGCAGTAAAATGTGAAAATTATGGCTTGTAGCGCTATGCTTAAGTTAACGAATCCCTAAGTTAAAACTGATACGTTATTGTTACACCAAATTTGGCAAGTATAAAAGTAACTTTTAATTTTAAGTATCACCCCAAAACATCAAGACTTAAAGCATCTGAAGCGTAACTACTAAAGGCTCTAAATGCCCCAGCATATCGCAACTAGAAATACGGACCCGCTGTTCACCGCACATTTTTAATAACATTTGGAGAGTAGAGAAAACAATAATAAAGAATCCGGTACTGCATAAATGGGCTTCTTAGCGATTCTATGTACCACAGCGTTGTACATTATCACGGCGAATAAAAGTGACGAGAAAATGACTAAAAAAACTTAAGGAAACGCTGAAAATTTAGGAACGCAAAAAAGAGAGGAAATGTTTGGCGCATTCATACTGTCAGCTGCTCCAGTGATTTATAAACGTTATCTCCGAAAAAACATTTGCGCTGTGTGATTCATAAGATTTATGAAAAGCATTCTACACTAATGACACTGAAGTTTCCCAAATAAAACAAATAAAATCATCGCTTCGTAACATCTTTTTTCATATAGCGATTCCAAATCTAATAAATTTTGAGCTAGAAATACATGTTGAAATTTTCTTTTCAAACGTGTGCATGAGTGAGATTTCAGCTCCCAATTCAGATGGTAGAACAAAAAGGAAAAGCACTGCACAGGAAGATGGAAATATGTTATGCATGGATCGAGCTTAATGGGAAATGGATCAAGCTTAATGGGAGTCAACCTCAAGCTTTCGATATAGAACCTTTGGGGAGCTTTTCAGCAAATGTATACAATGCGGCTTTTTTGTATATAAACGATGCGCTTCATTCATTTCCATGCAATCTCAACTGCACTAATAACTTGTGACGAAGTGGTCGAAGATTTTTTTTTGTTCTTATTCTGAAATTTTTGAGTGAATGATCGTTTGAACTGGTTAAACCTGTGTTGAAATCTTCCTAATAAAATATTTTTACATATTGCATGTGAACATGCTTAGAACTCATTACAAAAAGATTCCCTAAATTAAAATGCAAACGATATATGGTCTACCTTCTCAAATACATCAACAACAATTGATGCAATCAATTTAGTTTTTACACTGAAGTGAACTCATTGGCGTAATAGAGTGGGCATCTTCTTCGATGAGAGTTACCGTTAAAACGAACTGATTTTTTTTACCGGAAACAGATGTTCTTTTTGATTGACATTTTGTGTTGTTCTGATGTAAAACATTGACGCAGTTACTACAAAGCGAAAAACGCTCCAATGTAGCACATAATATTTTATGCAACAGCCGTGTAAAGTCTAAGAGACATATTGATTTTTACAACTTTTGAACGTTCCTGAAAAAATATCTTCAAAGTTTTTCATTTATCTTGAGACTGTTCGAAGCTTCTAGAATTGAGTCAAAAACGACAGTACCTCAACTCGTGAAGGGTTGCACGCATACACATCGGAGAGCGCACCACCAGCCGGAGTGCTCATACCAGAAGTGAAACTGCCGTACGACGGTTCGAAACGCACGCTTGGATCTACAGAATACTCAACCGGCTGGTTGATATACGGATGATAAAGATTACCAATAAACGTCGGTGGCGGAAGGTAATCGAGGTCGGGATTGCTTTGTGGGATAGGCACATAATCCTGGAAAACATTGCATTCCCATCTTTCAAATGCACACCTTTGCATGACCATATATAGAAACGCCAAACGTTTGTGGACACGCTCACTTTCATGGATCATCGCTGAAAAGCTTTCTGAGCACTTCCTTCAGTTTTCAAATATTGTAGCTCTAAAAGTGATTTTTTTAAAAGTCATGCTTGTTACCTTAGAACATAAGAGTTCAGAGTTCTCGAGTGGGGATGAGCTGTACATTTCTGGGAAAAACTGGCCACCATCCAGCGCTTCGCATTTCACCGTCACTTCTAGTTGATCATCTGAAAATAGAAACCGTCAAAACTAGAAAAATATTGAGCAATATTTTATTACTGTCCCATAGGTGAAATATGCACTATTAGCGTAATAAGTTTAAAAATTACTAACCATTTAGAGGTGTCGTTTTTTTGTACTTTTTTCGACAGCACTGCCAAAGTCCACAACAAATGAGCACAAGGAGGCCGATAAGCGCAAGTAATGCAAGCGGCAGAACATAGCTCCATGGTAGTACTTCTGGAAAATTTTTCACGGGTAGACCAGTCGAACGAAGAGCAAATGACAAAACTGCGATAGCCTTGCTGAGTAAGGCTTACAAGTAAGAAGATTTGCAAGAAAGAGGGGCAACTGTCCAGCAAGTAAACTTAGACAGACATGATTGCCCATAAAAGAGGTTGGTGTACTCAAACATTCATTCCATATTGTTTAGCGAGGCCGTGTGGGCGCTATGTAAGGCATTTGAAGGGGTGGAGAGGTCAAGCGGGTAATGCGGAGTTCCCCAGAGGCGAGAGAGGAGATTGCGTCTGCGCCACAGTCGTCCCAATGACATGCACCCCTTTCTTTATTATTTTATTGCATGAGTGTGATAAATGCTTTGCTCATAACACCTGCGCCTGCTAGCAATTAACTTAATCGCATCTCGACAGGGGTTTCAGATCTTGAAAGCTAACTCAGCCAAGGAGTCTCAACCTTTACATTTTATTACTTTATTATATAAAATGGTATCAGCAAGTCAAAAGGGCAAAAAAAGGCAAAAAGAACAGCAATTTAACCTTCGCCACTGGATACTTTCAGTCGCATTTCCAGGCGTATAATTTCAGAAGAAAGCACCAAACAATCGTTAATCGTTTTCAAACGACAAAAACATAACAGCTAATATAATTCCCTAGATATTGCAACTAAGTCGTATTACTTACTCAAAGTTTATTTCACTGCTAAAGGCAATACTCTGCAAGAATTTGGCAATGAAATATAGCACTACTTACTAATAACTACGTCAACAACACTCTTCCTTCTCAGCTCCATCGTCTGGAAGTCATGGCCAAGCTCGTTGATAGCAGTGCAGTTGTAAATACCAAAATCGCTATCTTTGAGATTTTGCAGGACGAGTTTACTTTCCACTCCAAACTGTCTTGGTACTTGATGCACCTATAAAAAATAACAGCGATATTCATTACATTATACACAAATCAGGAACTTTTTACAAAATTTTTTCGTGGTGCTGTTAAACTCCTTAAGGTGCAAGCAGAAACGTGGAGCTACCGACCACTTCATAGATAAGATCAAAGATCACGAATTTTTTCGCTCTTGTCAGCACTTTTTAAGACAATTGAAAAATTACGAAATCACTAAACTTATACTAAGAGCATCATTATCTAGAAAGTAGCACGATCCGGCATCGAACCTGTGTATTATGCAATCACTCTCGACAATTTACGCTTACTGAAACTAGAAAGCCTAATGCGAACATAAAGCTGACTTCACCTACTGTTTTAATGCGCCATAATCCATCTCGCATAGCAAACTTTTTCTACACTTTACCGCTTTAGAGAAGAGACTCGATTACACTGGCCTATTCATGACTCCTGATGCTGACTAAGATGCAGAACGATGCGGTGTAGATCAGTGACCTCACATTTTGCTGCACAAACTTTCTCATCCTATATCTGTGACATGTGAACACAGGAAAATCAATTAAGTAATAAAAATTCGAGCATATATATGTGGTCACCACAAGCGGTTAGCGCATACCTCATCTGAATGCTACTTTTCACTTCGTAAAAAATTTCAAATTCTGACCTGTATCCGTCCTCCAGGGCGGCCATACTCTAGAGGTAGTCCTTCGAGTGACCATATCACCTCTCTAGGCTGTGGCCGACCACGTACCTGCAGTCATGGCTTCAACAGTAGTATTCTAGACAAGCTAACTGATCTGCATAAAATACAACACACTTGTCATGGCGCATTGTGTTTGTTGAAATATGGCTGATAATATTTTAGGCCAAAAAGGCTTAAAACAGTCCGCGGGAGGTCTAATAGAGGGAGGTCTAATAGACTCTTAGACAGTGAGGATATGCTTTCATTTGCCGCTACTTAGCCACAGCTACACACTTCCCAACCACTTTTTGCCCGAGAATTGTTGATTTTCGCAAAGATTATGCATATATATCGAAAGGTGGCGATATTAAGCATATGCGGAGAATGCGGACGAAAGAATGCACAGCGAATACCTCACAGATGATTTCAACACCTTCGCCCACCGCGGCGACTGTTTCCTCGGTGAGGCTTACCGACGGCGGACCACGGATATGTAGGTAATTCGTCAATTTTGCTGCAGGGAAGCCCTCTACGCTCGCAATACATTCGTATTCACCTCGTTGCCAACTTTGCACTGATCGTATTGTGAAGCTGCAGCATATACGGCGATTCAATACCAAGCAAAGGTGAGTGTGCATGATTCAAAAATGATTTATTCAAAAGTTTCACCGTAGGGAGTCGTGTAAAGCTAATGTTGCACACTTGGCACTCTATCTCTTCGCTGCAACAATTACTCCAAAAGAAGAATGAAAAAGTGGTAACATGTGATATCCGGAAAAGCCTGACTAAAGCAAGAAAAAACATAAGCGCGTTGCAATGCGTAAAAACGCACATTTGTGCTCGTTTTCGGAGAAAAATGCAGAAAAAACGCTCATTCTACTTTTTTTTTTGCAGCTGAAGCACATAGTGTTCCAAACACAAGAAAGTAAGATGCACGTTAATGGCGACAAATCAGAAAATTCAAATACAGTCTAAGATAGATTGCATATCAAAATGAAAAAAAAAATGGTTGAAATAAATTCGTCACTTTTATATGAGGAATATTATGTTGCGTCATATATATATATATATATATATATATATATATATATATATATATACAACGACACAATTTCAACTCTGAAATAATATAATGGGAAAATATTTGAAGAATAACTTGTTGCCTCGAGCGATAGTTTGATTGTCACCAGCCTTCATCCATTGTATTGTTGGTTTGGGATTTCCAATAGCTTCGCAATGAAAGAATGCATCCTCACCAGGACTAACAGCTTGATGTTGTTCACTTGACATGATATGCGCCCCGTCTGCAATACGACAAATACTTTTGATGCCTCTTCCAATACATCAGTTTATGAATATTTTTTAACAGAATGAGTACAAATCTGGACATAGGCCTACGTACAGTTTGCAGCATTTATCCTCTTCGAGTGGCATAATTTTATGGCATTGTTTTTTTAAAATATGATTAATTGTCTTTTTTAAATAAGATTACTTGACACTACATCGAAATTCTGCATGGCAGAATTTTTTTGCTGATAAATGTGACGCATAGAGATGGTCGCGATTTGTTATCTTTGCTGAAAAGATTTCTTTTCGAAACGTTTAAAGCATCTATTTTTGATTGAATCATTCCAAATTTCAAATAGGATATGCTTGAATGATAGAATGATTCCATTCGGATAGTAATAACGCATCTACCTATTTTATTTCCCTCTATGACCTCTGCGAGTCTTGGCGATAAAAAGTAACATTTTCAATTTTCCAATAAAGCATGGTTGTAAGTTTTTTTTTTTCAAATTGATGGCCGATAGATGGTGCTGAAAAATAGCTTGAGTAAGAAATTGGACATTTTTCACTCATTCGCCGGAGAAAGTAGCGCATCTAATGCTTTTTCTAAAACAGCCAAATGTCTTAAGGCTTATTTATTTCACTTCAACCGTTCGATACAAAAAATTAAACAGCATTTCTCTTGAATATCCATAACACTGCTTCGCATTCTATATCTTTTTCAGTGAACAAATTTAACATTGATCAACAATTGTACACTTGACTGTTAGCAGTGTGAACAATACGACGAGACCAGCAGCGGTGTTTTTTATCTTTCCAACGTAAAACATTGCTGCTTCATCCGAAACAACCTTTGTCAGATAATGAATGCATATATCTTCAATTAAATAATCACTGCTACACGTGATTGCGCCTGCAATTTTAGTGGACGAACATTACGGGGCTAAAAGGTTAAGGTGGGGTAGAAGGGGGGGGGGAGGGGGAGCAGATGTAATCGCTTTGTTTGAAAGTAGTGGCAACTGACCGACAGAGCTAAAAGAGTTCATTTCACCGCTATTGATCCTAAACAATGGAAAACGGTGGGTGATTGATGATGCGACCTAATCTATTCCTCTTTAGAATCCTAGTGTAAAAAGTTTCCATGTCTGAGCGGATTTTCCCATGCTTTTCCAATTACTGGAAAATGCATTCCAATTTATATCATTAAAAAGAAAAAACTTTTCGAGTAGAATTTATGAAAGTTTTAAACAAAAAACTTTTTAATTTAACTGAAGGTGGAAGAATTTTCAATCTTATAATGTCCCATGCTTCTTTTTATGCCTCACTAGGAACGATTTCTTCAAAGTGAGTGAATTCTAAGAAGCATATCGATTATTCAAAATACCGGATAACTAGAAGTGATGGTTATTGTTATGCGAAAAGATCATAATATACCTCTCTGTGAAGCGAACGGTTTTGAAGAAAATAACCTCACAAAAATTGTCACTTTATAGAGGAAGAAAAAATTGACCACATACGATACAACACACAAAGTAAATGAAATACATACATGAAATATTGAGCACATATGAAGCAGAAGACTCGCCGATCGAATTCCTCGCAAGACAGACGTATTGCGATTGGTGATGGTCGATTCGTAATTCGGAGAATGAAAGTGTCTGTAATGTTTCACCCATTAACAAATCCTTCCGACAACCCGACAATCAGACAATCACATTTATAAATTCAGTAAGCATCAGCTAAATGAGAGCAGAGAGTCTTATTTCAGAGGACATATCAACTTTTCGACGTTGAGTTCAGTCATTCGTCTAAATATTGCTCATTTGAAAATTCAAAGGACAATTTTACTCGATATCTTCGTTCATGGGTACATATGCAAGCTCACCGTTCCAACAAAACTATCCGATGCGTTGGCAATCCTTCATCCATTATGAAACCCGCTGACGCACAATTTGTTGGCAGCATTTTAATAATATTTGCTGTTTACTTGAGATATTCAAATGTTTTCAATAATTTTTAAAAAGAATCATAAATCAGCTTACATCAGTTGTTGCTGAACTAATCGCTTTGCCATTGCGATACCAAATTATTTCGACGTTTTCGAATGGCTTTGCTTTGACGTTGCAAGAGAGCAGTGCTGAACCATGTTCACGCAATACCGAATTGTTGTCCAATTTCAGTTCGACTTTCGGTGCATAGTTCAAGTCAAGAAAAACACTCTGTGATTTAATCGAAGGATATGTTTCATGAGAAACGGCACAAGCCAAATATTTCTCGTCATCTTCAGCTGTTGGTGTAAAACTGCAAACCAATTTTCAGTTAAAGACAAGGAGTGGGCAAATGAACAACATAGCATTTGAAGAAAGTGCGAGTAAAAGCAAAGCCGACGCCAAATCTTCCGCTAGCAACAAAGGCCGAATCAAAAAAGATATATGAAACACAAATGTGCTAGTAAAACAAAAACGCATATAAACATATTTCTTTGTCAGGCTTATCATTCCAGATCCGTAGCTGCAATTTAAAGCTTCAGATCGGAAGTCTTTACCACAGCTTTGAAATTCAAAATGCTGACAAAACATTAATCACGATAAATTGACCACGAAAAAAAAGACATTCAAAAATTGTAATTGCAGTTCGAAAATAATAAATACGTGCAAGATGCGACGTATAAAATAAGCGATGAGTCATTTGAATTTTTATCAGATATGTTGAATTTATTTAGTGATTAAGAAGAGCAAATGGGGTTTGTATCGCATATTGTTTATGCTGATAACGAGTGGAAAAATGTTGAAAGGAATGAGCGAATTTTTATTAAGCGCTACTTTCTTTTTCTCTTTTTTCGTACAATGAATTTATCAAATAAAGTAAATGCGATAAAGTTTGAAATAAAAAGTATGTTCTAAAAACAATATAATCTACGCTGCCGTCAATTCTTTTTGCAAAGTTGTATCGCTATCACATTAGCTCATCGTTCTCGACACTGATGATGAATAATACTGCAAGAAGTTAAGCGTTCAGATGAAACAAAAATTTTGATAGCGTTCAACTGAAGAAATGGACAATGCATCAAAACGTAGTAACACTGAGTGAAATGAAAGTTTTCGTGTGAAAAATATTCTGCTCTTAATAGAATACGTGTGAAAGTCAGTTAGAAATTGCAAATGCAATATCCACAGTAGCATAATGAATATACGACTCGATTTCAACTTGCAATACCTTTATCCGCATACAATTCAAATTTCGTAACAAATAAATTTGTGAAGAATATTTCATAGGGGCATATATGAAACGAACCTGATATTACTGAAAATTGTATAGGTACGTTCATCCGTTCGATGCACCTCTTCGGTTATGTGAACTTTGTGAGGATCACGTACATCATACTGTTGACCTTTAAGAGCAAAAATGTTTACTCATTAATGCTAGCATTAAAATAAAACTATTAAGCGCAATCTCATTTGCGGCACAAATAACAGCTCTCTAATGGTCAATAATTCAAGGGAGGGGATCGATTAACATTAAAAGATGAAAAGTTTATAAGAAAGCATTGAAAAAATTGAATATATTTTGCAATTTTTTCACGAAAATATTCCATTGACGCTTCGATTGACTAAACAGTGACTTCAAGAACGATAAATAAGAAATCTGGTAGGAATGTATTATTTCATATGCATTTTCTGGATGTTTTCAAAGACCAATTGAGCTTATCTTTACTATCACTCACTATCTTAAAAGTTCTGAGATTGTCAGAGGTATACAATGTTGCAGAAAAAAGAGATCAGTTTTGCCAAAAAGAATTCTATGCAATAAGAATAGTCAACTAGACCAGTCAATTTGTTGCGAGCATCTTCCAGCCATGTGAGTACATTCACTGCGTTAGCATCATCAGCTATTGCCCAACGAATACTGGCCGGTGGTTTTCCCCGTTTGCTTACACAAGAGTGTTGTATACGTTGACCGGCCGTCGCTTTCAATACTGATCCGGAAGACTGCAGTTTCGGTGGCTGTGGTTCTACTAAACGAAATGATTTATGATCTGATAAATGCGGCACAATTCGAATAAAATCGCCTATTATCGATTGACTACAACCGATAAGACAATTCCAGTAAGTGATGCCAACTTACCGAAGGCAAACTCTTGGAGAGAGCTCATCAATTCCACAGTTGATTCTTTCGAAGCAAAAAAAAAAAAAAAAAAAAAAAAAAAAAAAAAAAAAAAAACGTAGAATTTCAATATGGACATTGTTTAAATTAGGAAAAGCTTAAGAGGAGGTGGAGATAGCGGCGAATAAATGGCTAATTAAATGTATCGTATCGCCTGATGAACTATAGCGAATGAGGTTTTCGGCTTCAAAAATTGGGGAAAGACTTGTGTTCCCCCGTTTCCCGTGAATTAGGAAATGATTTTTTCTTCTACATTACATTTCATTGGTAATATGTGGTCAAGAATCATCAGCCTTTCTTTTTTCTTCCAGCATTTCCTCTGTATTAATTTCTCTTGCATTATTTTCTTTTCAGTATGTTCAACCACCGCATATTAAAGACGAACAAGTCAGAGAGGAAACTTTTTTGTGGGCTTGAGCACTGAGGAAAAGGCAATCTTAAAACATCTGTGTAACTCAGTATCGAAATCGGAGAAAATGCCCAGATATTGCCAGCGCATTGTGTTGAAACGCTAAAGTTTGAGGACGTTTGCCTTCATACATTACTCACATCTGCCACTGATTTATTTCGTCGATTGTGTTAAATAATGATGATTTTTGACTAGATGCTATCCTTTGGGCATCTCCTTTACATCGTCCCCGTAGATTCCATTCGCCATTCCTTCCCCCTCCCCGCCTTCAAATAAGCGCAGTAAAAACTCTCGTTTCCCGGAATATGATAACGTGAATTAAAATGGCCGACCAAGCCGAAATATTTGGCTCCATTTAGTGACACTTTGCAATTAAGTCCTATTTTACGTTGATGAGCATAAAGGAAATTGAAGAACGGAAGCAATTTAAACTGCATCTGTCGTGGCAACTCAAAACCTCTATTCCACAAAACTCAACGTTGAATAAATGAATGAAAACAAACAAAGTAGTTTCAGTAATGCTGGATTTATAGTAGTCTTATATGATTGATTAAAAACATTGAGACAAACCTAGAACTGTCAACTTCGCAGGATTCGAAATGCGCGATGGATTATTGCCAGCGGCCTGAATTTGACATTCGTATATGTCGTCATCCTCAATATCCACTTCCGCTATGCGCAAGTTGTACTCGCCTTTACTGGCACTGCCCTCCATGCTGTACCGTTTGAAAGCCGACAGCTGCCTGTCATTTCCGAGACCAAATCCATTTTTCACCCATTGCACAGCACCTTGCTAAAATGTATCGCTTTGTTATTTTCCGGGCGAAAAGTTCACATTCAAGCTTGTAATGAGTGTTTGGCTTAAAAAATGAACCATCTAAATGCTAATATTCGAACGAAGCAAGGAAAATTCACCTGTGCTTCAACTCGACAATTGAGTACTACAGTTTCGCCAAGCATTGCACTGGTATCGCTTGGTCCTTCAACGATACGTTGTTGTGGTTGAGCGTAGCTACACCTAAGAACGATTATTATCCAAACCAACAGCCACCTCATCGTTGTGTGCGCACTGAAAATCCAATCATCAAATGAAACGCAATGATCTCAATAAATAGTGTAGCAGACGCGATATCTATTCGCCGAGAAAAGTATGATGTGTAAGCTTTTATAAAACCTAAAGAAGCGATCACTCTCACGCAATTCAGTTATACATATTGCCAAAAATAATAGCGAACACTTTTTTCTCTTTGTTTTTCGGAAAGATGATCAAATGATGAACAAAAGTAATTAATTTCTAGCGGATGTGAGGTACAATGATGGCTCACTCCATAGGTAAAATCTGTTTCACTGAAAAAAGAGACACCTTCTTTAGCGTGGGAATATACGTATATCGAGCGGAACAATTGTGCACGTGCATCGCTCACACGCACTAGCTCTGACTTTTCGTTTATCTTTATTCTATATGCTACGCATTGTTTAAAGAAATTTGCCAGGTTGAGAGCATATACATGCTAGAAATTCTTACAGTTGAAGTTCCGTCTACTTGGTCAGTCAAACTAGTGTTATCGACAGCTTTACATAAGCTGCTTCCGTAATTGGTTTTCTTGGAAAAAGAAGAGAATTTGGGAGATGGTAGCGAACAGCGAAGTCTTTGCGTAGCAAACAGGTGTTCGCCCATTCGGCTATGCAATGTATACGTATTCCTTGAGAATAGGTACAAAATTATTCTGTATTTGGTAGGGATTCCTCTATAAAACTTAATTTAGGAAACGCCAGCTTAATATATGGTACTATCACACATTTTTTAAGTAATGACGCTATGAAATATTTAATTATGCTGCAAAATTCGTATCGAATATTTCACACTCCATATGAATCACTTATATTTTATGCAGATTATTATAGATAGTACGAGTTTCAGATAATAAGACAAACGCATTGGATACGTTTATCGGTGAAATAGTTTTTAAAGGAATAAAGCCAACTTGAAAGAGCCTGCATTGATACGATTGTTTAGAAGTATTGCCGTATGAAATGTGTATATAAGGAAAAGATTACTTTAAAATAAAGATGATACGCGATAAGAGCACATTGATCCTAAGCGTTTTCATTGGAGAATGAATGCTTGCAAGAGCGATGAATACGGTTTCCACGATGACATTTCACGAAGTATCACTTTTAGAACTTATTGCCTTATGGTAAGAAAATTGACATAGAAAACACATAAAACTTGCAATAACTCTTATTTCATTCTTTAAATTGTTTCTTTATTACGGTTATATATTGCAAAACAATTGCTGATTACGAATGCAGCAAAATCAGGCGGATTAAATCAGAAAACTTTAAATCGACTGTCAATAAAATAACGAAGAAGAAACTACATAAATCGACTGTCAATAAAATAACGAAAAAGAAACCACACGAAGAGAATGAGAAATTTTTGAGGTTTAACAATGCTAAAGTATATAGTTAGCAAGTGTCAAGAATTGACGCCGGATGTGTTTGCTCTCTCGGAACGTCAGCAATCCCTCGAGAGTTGTTGCGCTGCCCACACCGATTCATCCATCGTTCGATACATTTGTTTGTTTCATCGCCAAATTGAGCAACAACTAGCTCAAGTAGAGCATTTTGGATATAAATAAACGTATCACTGCATGAATCATTTGCGCACATAAGCTGTATGAACTTCCCACTTTCTACGATGAACATTTAGCTGAATGCATATTGCCCATGTTCAAATAATATATGAATGGTCTGTCGGCAAGTTGCTTCTCCTCTTTTCTCAATGAAAAGAGACGGAGAATCAAAAAGAAACTGTTAAAAAAGTAAGATTAAGAACAAATATCGACGGGGAATTAGTGCGTCTGCATTAATAACAACATCGAATAAATTTAGAAAAAAGTCTAATATGGAGCTAATTCTCCCCCGCACCACAATTGAAAAACAATGCATTCGTAAATGGAGAGGTGTTTAATTGCTTCCGAAACAACTCAATTGCGAACGTTTTCTGCTCTGTCGATGCCAACTTTTCGACCTGCGCTGTCACTCAAAAATCCTTTAAAAAGTCAATAAAGGCAAACTGCCAACAACGAATAACTATTGCATTTTCTAAGTGATATTATACATCTCGGATAAATAAATTCGTGAAGTTTTTCGAGTAAAGGTTTAATTTAACGAAAACTGCATGAAGCAACTACGCCAACAATGAGCAAAGCCAAATGTTGCACCTGCAAACAAATGGAACAATTGATTTATATGATTCCAGGGAAGAAACCTGGTATCAAAATTTTTAAAAAGTTTCTGAGTTTTCGGACACCCAGATATTTCAGATGTCAAAAATATTCTATAAGATATTTATCTGGAAAATTTTATTGCGCTTGAAATTTTACTATTTCTATTGTTTTCACGATTTATAGTTTGTTAGATCACCCTTTAATGATAGTTTTGAAGAATTTATGCAATACCACTTGGATCGATTCAATTAGCGTTTCAGAAACCGATATGAAGTCAGTCCAACAGTTTTACAACGGACTGCCGAATAGTTTGGATTAATGCATATTTGATGAGTTCATTTGAAAAAGAAATAAGCCAGTGGTGGGAAGTTTTATAAGCAGATAATCACTCACATTGGATAAGCACTGCTGAAAGCAAATATTAAGACAGCCGCTGTAGGCGGACAGGTAAAAAGAGTCCACATTTCCAAGTTTACAAAGGAAAATATGCTAACTAGACTCATAGTTACCAAGGTGGTTGCTCTTTTCCCAGATTTTTAATGTGCCCCAAAAGCAAAACTCACACTGCGCTTGGTCCAACCAAGCTAGGTAGCGAGGAAATACGTTGAGTACGTAAAGCATGCCGAGGCCGCAATGGCTGAACAACTGCCTCGAAGAAGAGGGCCACTCGGCCACTCCGGATCTTTGCTAGGGCCGGTTATTTTGGCTGCTTTGCTGTTGGTTGTCTTCAAAAATACTTATTCACACCAAAAAATTGCACAAAAAAACTGAACTCTCTTAATACTAGACAAGTGAGAATGTATCGAACTAGTGTGATCGCAGATCTTGAGCGTAGAAACATGAGCTATTTCATAAACAAAGCTTATTTGAAGATGAAATTTGATTCTGAAAGCGATTATAAGACTAACTGCTCGAAATAATAAAACACTATTATACAAAAACTTCAAATTTCAATAAGCTTCGTGATTATGGGCATTATATTTTAATGCGACTCTATGTTAAGTTGGAAATGAATGCAACTGTTTTAAAAAAAGGCTTTAACGTGATCAGTTCCAGTAGAGTGAGATCATTTTAGCATTTGTGCTAAAGCATTGCAATATTTGTTAAATATCAATAAAAGAAAGCTAAAAGGGGAAATTTTTGGCATCAAAAAATAGCATATAGTGCATTTGAATATGCCACTAAATTCATTGACTTACGCAATGCAACAAAAATGCTTCATAATTTATAGCATAGGAATGACAATTAGAAATGATAAAAGGGTATGAAAACAAAAGGTAAAGTAGTCATAAAAGTTGGACTTTTATGAAATTCATTCGCTTGCACAGAATTATTCCAGTATGCTAAACACAATTCAGATTACACAACAACTGATCGTACCTTGAAGGAGAAGGGAATTGCGGATACTTCAGGGGCAAATCAAGGGTAGAGGAGCAAAAAGAGGGTCCAAAACCCTTACAGGGAGAGTTAAGTGAAGTTAAGTAGATGAGGCAGAATTTCCACACTCATCTCATTTAGTTTCTATACGGACTCATTTACCACATGGGGCCTGACACCATCCTAAAGCAATATCGGATCTGTACTATGAATTACTTCCAGTCCATAATTGGATAATCCTGTTATCTTTGTTACATCCTGCGATATGAAATTGCAGTCAAGCGTTGCAACAGTCGTCCATCAAACAATTACAACGATCACCTGTCGGAACGTCTTAACAAAAGTCAAAAACGCATGAACCCTACGACGCAATAGAAATACTCAATAAGAAAGCGCCTAATACTTCTTGTCCCGATCCAGCAGAAAGAATATTCAATAGCACTTAGCTATAGCTTTTCTGATGCTTTCTCTACTTATGCGAACAATGGGATTAACAAACTAGCTATGAACGACTAAACCTTTTATTGTGTGCGCTTAGCTCAAGACAGATACTTGTCACAATTGCAACTCATATCTCTTAATCAAGATGCTCAACTGATAGATTTAATGTGAAGGCATTTCCAATGATGGAATTAGGAAAAATAGTCATTTATCTTATTCTATGTCAGCAAACGCTTCGAAGTGACATTCCCATTGTTGTGCGTAGATGAAATAAAATAATATGTTAAAAATTCATATTCTCGAACATTTATAATAAATTGAGAATGATGTGATGTAGAGGAGATTCACGTACAATAGCGAGTATGTTATAACGATGTGTAATAATTTTTTTATCATATCTTCTCAACGGCATTGCCATTACAATCGAAAAAATCAAAGTAAGGCTGACATCGTGAATGAGATGCAATTCGATCTACTTCATCAGATCCTCAATGCTCATCGTATTAATTGGATTTTCCTAAACGTTCACTTTCATATTCTCGACGGTTTTAGCTCCTTAGAAAAGGTGACTCGAATGTATGCTAAGTACAATACTGAAAACCGAATCAATGAAAAGAATATGTAGAAAATAATCAATAAACGAAAATTGAAACGAGAAAAAAAGTAATAAAAGATACTATTAAATACTGGAGATAGTATACGAGAATGAAACATTACAATCAAAGAAGAGTTAAAATCTGAAACAATGCCAACGAGTCAAATAGCTAGAGAAATAATGAAGCAAACTATATGTAGTCGAAAATACTGTTGAATTTGAAGCCTAGCAAATCCATTGGGAAATATGTTCAATGTTTCCTTTGCAGGAATAAAAATTTCGTGATTACATCGTCTTGTTAAAATTGCATTACAACGCTAAGCAAACGGTGTTTCGATCGTCGAACTGCAGCAAATTTGAGTCACACATGTAAAGTTGGAAGTGATTGTCTATCTTTCTTTGTTCTCCTTATTTTCGCCTCTTTTTCCTTGCAAAGATCAAAGGTTTTATCTGTTTTGTTGAAAAACAGTGATATTCGAGAATTTTTAAAATTAGCGCACTTTGGTGCAATATTCGCGGAAATATTTAATTAAATGCAGCAGGAAAACATGAGAAATAAAAAATGAAAAAAAAACTTTTGCAAAAAATAACCCACACATGATAGGTTTTCTTGAACTCATTTGCATGTAGTGAAACAAACTGAGAATAAAATAAAACAAGATTTATTAGAGAGACATAACAAACAAATATGCTTAAGCATAAGTGAGGTATTTATACATAAATGCGCATATAGTTGAAAATTTATTTAAGTCTGATTGAGCTGGAATAACAAGCGCAACCATATGAGTCATTAAGAATATAGGAACTTCACTTCCACTCCCTGTAATTTATGCCACATCCGCTTCATAAGTAGATTACATCATTATATATATATATGTATATATATACATATATATATATATATATATATATATATATATATATATATGATAACTCCAACGTGGTATATTAGCTTGATTGGATACATTTTTCAGTGGAGAAAGCATTTTGAATCGAAAAATTTTGATTAAAATATTAAATAGGGATATTGGAGTTAGGTTTCTAATGAATAACACAGTGAATGGAGGAAAAATTTATAAGGCTAGAAGTGATGATGATACGTAGTTTTGAATAAACAATGAAAATCGAAAAAAGCGAATTTAAACACTCATCTAAAATTTTGAATTGATGTAAAATTTAACGCCCACTGGGAGAGTTGTGAGGATTCGGATAAATAAATATTGGCTCATTCGGGAAGCTGAAAACGGTAACTGCCAATGGGAGTATTGCCGAAGATAACGATGATGTCAAGAGCTTAAGAAGATAACCACAGATGTAAATCTCTTAATTAGATACGTCTGTTTTTGAAGCTTAAGTGAAATGTCAGCATCAAGAAAAAGAGCTCGAGAAAAGCTGTGAACGTAAAAAAAAAGCCCTACAAGTGCAAAATGAAGTGAGAATAGCTGACCAGTAGAACATGAGATCGGTCAAATAGGCGGCAAATGAATGGAAAAAGCAACAAGAGGAAAAAGGGGGAGAAGACGACCAACGGATCGCCAGAATTAGCCACCCTTAGTCCAACGCAACTTCACAAGCGCGTTCAATTTAGCAACCAAAAATCAATGCCTATACTTCTACATCAATCATTTTCAGCCCGAAGCGCATTGCCAAAGCGTTGCCGAAGCATCGACGCGAATAAGGACACTTGTGAGAGGCGCTGCTTAGCTCATCAGCTACATCCGTGAAGCTGCTTGTTCGTCAAGAATGCTCTACGGCAAGTTGTACTACTTGTCTTGTTTACACCTTTTCACGCATGCTCATCTACATCAGCATTTTTTCAACTTCTCACTCTTATAGTATATGCTAGCTTAGAAGCTTAGAAACCTCCAAATTTCGACAGATTAGCCGCGCTCACCCATCCTTTCCCCCCACTGCCATCTCTAACAAAAGTGCGGCCGTTTTAGTTCAATTTCAGGAGAGCCTCAGTGATTTAGTGGAAAAGTTAATCTCAGAACGGCTGCTATATTGCGTATCTAGCAGAAATAATGCCAATGAGAAGACCAGACGATAACATAAAGGAGGGCAATTTAATGCATTTGTAAAAGAACTTCCGTGCCAACTATTATAGCGTTTGGAAAATAAGACTAAGAAAAACAGTAAACGAAGATGATAACTTTTCGAAAACATATTTGTTCATCAATCAATAGCTAATATGCTGAGGGGATGAATGATTTATAAGTGGTCATAAATCTCAGTGGTCAATTTCTTGGCCATAAATGACCTCTGAGAACAATCATTCAAAAGCATAGATTTAGCAGACCAAAATATGTAAAATACCAAGTACTAAAATAAATATGCTAATGAATTCAAATTTTCAGACATAAAACAATCCGTATCTATTTCACTTTTTTTAAAGCAAAAAGAGGAAAACGCTGACTGAAATTAGTAAATAAAGAAGCAATTCATAATGTCTCATCGCAGTAACACAATAGTGGAGTGGCTTTAGGAGATTTTTTATTCGCTTTATCAGTGCACGAAAGCAGAGGATGCGTGGAATAAATGACCACTCTCTAAAAAGAATTTCCACGTCAGCCAATTCCTCATGTTAAAAAAACCTGCGCATTAGCCATAATCTCGTTGCTCGCTTACAGGCGTTTTCGCCTAAGCGAATGAAAACGTCGGCAAAACGAACTATAAAAAATTGGCCTCCTTATCTGAAGAGTCAAAATCTTTGCGCCCCTTACAGTAATAACACAGAAGCTAATGCTCAGGAAATAGACCATTTTTTTGATAGAGATAAATTTGAACACCCGATTAAAACGCAATTTTTCACAAATTTCGTTTCAGTGAAAAAGAAAAATGCTTTCGTTTTTCATATAAGTATGCACTTCTATTAAGGCATTGAAGAGATCGTTAGAGATTTAAGAAAATCAAAAAATGATTTGAAGCGAGCAAATTGTTGAAAAGAAAAAACCCATCAAGTCCTTACAAATAAAAGGACAATTCCTATGCGGAATTCTAGAGCTTATAATGAAAATATCAATAATATGAAGTTTAAATCAAGAAAAAGGGGAAAGAATTTTATAACAGTCTTCAAAACTTGCAAGTTGCAAAATTTATACGTATATTAACAAAGTATGGCTATATCACCAAAAGACGTACTTAACCCCAAGACATATTGAAGCACAGGACTTCTTATCAAAAATTATGACTTGCATATTGTAGCAATATCTTGGAATTTTCCACTTTTCTCCCGTCTGGAATTAGTAAAGCGTTGATGCGTCAGGGTAAATATAACGAGCGAAAATTATTGCCATCAGCAAAAAACAGCGAACTGATGCAATGTTAGAAGTATGGACAGATGTTGCATTAGCAGATATTGCATCTATGAGCTGATTGATGCCGAATCTTTTGAGAGGTTGATATAGGTGTGATACATGCAATGTAGGAGCAGCATTATTCATTCTCTCAACGTTTAGCTGCAATTTCAGCTATATTTTATCAGATGTTCAATCAATATGTTCGATACGACAAAACCTCATCCAGCTAACAAAAAGTGCAAATTGTGTTTCTCATCGAGCAAATAAAATGCAGCAAAATTTTGAATAAAGCAATGAAAATATATATAAAATCTATATTATTCAATTGTTTATGAGCGTAAGAGATCACCGTTAATTCTCATTCAAATTTCGGATCGCTCTTTAACGTATTAAGACTGATATCTGCAGAATTTCTGAGATGGAGGTGAAAATATTCAAAAGAAAAAAAAAATTAAGAAGAAAAACTAAAAGTTTTGAATGTAATAAAGTTTCAAAAAAGTTCGTGGAAAATTAAACATTAACGAACGGTTGTTGCAAAATTCTGGCCGAATTAGCCAATTATGACTTTCGTTGAGTAGGATGAAGCACTGGAAAGAATCCAAGAAAAATATTGCTCCATTTCATTGATTTTAATTTAAAACGTATAAAACATGCGTAGGTCTTCTTCTAAAACTTTCTGCACCATTCACGACGATGAAAATTGAAAATCGCTTTGAAAAACCAGATTTCACTCTTGCATCCCTCCCATGCCGCTCCCCATCTAGTGCAACGGAAATTTGCTAAAGATAGTTGCGCTTTAATTTGAAGACCATTTCGATGGCATGCAAAAAACGAGGGGATAGCAGTGCTCAAAAGGAGCAATGACGAGCATTTTAGACCTGAACCATGAAAATGTTTAACATCGCATCTATTGTTTGCCGTTTTAATGCAAAGTGCACCGCGAAGAGGAAAACCCTCGAAGTTGGCGCGACTATGGGAGTACTTAGTGACTATTGAAATTTCGCTCGAAAATTTAATGATCTGCTTCAAAAGCTGAACTGTTTAAACGTCCCTCCCTATAGAACCTAATTTACCCAAGTCCTCATTTGAATCGGCCTCTTCGCTACGAAAGAAAAAATGATATGAACGTGATATGAGGACATGCTAGATATCATAAACCTGCCGCGTATTGCAAACGGGTTTTCTATAAATGATCATATAGAACATGAAAAATAATTTCTCGTCAAGCAAAACAAGACGGCTGTGTTGTTGAATGCGCATCTAAACAAAAGCCGATATGTAAGCAAGCGAACATCGCGGCCACATCGTTACACACAAAATCTTTGATACGATCGTCTCTAATCGCATAAAAACATCACGCACACATTACACAACATTCACACATGCACTTCACACCATTCAGCTTTTTCTGTGCTATTCTTAGATGCTGAATAGTAATCTATGACTCCATTATTCGACTGACTTAAGAATTTGTTCGGCTTCGGGGTCTGACTTCGAAGTATTCAATATACTTATTTAGACGCATATGAAATATTTTATAGCTTAGTGAGTGATAATCAAATAAAAAGTTTCACCTTCAGCTTGACTTCGAAGCTGTTAAATATGTTGATCGAAACTCGACAACTAGCAGTCACATGTTGATAAAACCATAATTGATTCAAAATGCTTCCTTCATTAACTCCAACTCACTTGAGTAGTTTTGCTGAAACTTTTTCATTGTGTTCAATCAATTTAAAAAATCTGTTTTTAATTATATATCAAGATGGTTTTCGACGTGATCCTGGAAGAAGCCCTATTGCGATGTTATAAGAAATATTTTTTCAGCATTTTTGCATTGCTTGCTTTGAAAAGATTGCAAAAAATTTCACTGGTTGCTGTTGCAAAGCCACGATATCATTTCGAATGAGATACTTCTCTAAAGTTCAGAAAGAAAAATTATCTCAGTTTAGAGGAATCCTTTAACTCTCTGTCTCCTTAAAAAGGGTTTTAACTTATAGTCTGAACGTTAAACTTTGAAAAAATGTCTCTCCTTTACTTCATTTAATCCATCTCCCTAGAAAATAGAGACATTTGCAAATTGTACTGTGCGACAAAATTTCGTTCCTTGCATAACTGCATTAGAGCTTTGCGCGGCTTCGCAGACCTTTTAGTATTCGTACGTATTATGGGAATGTGGATCCACTTAACAGCCATCCGTGTGGAATGAAACAACAGACGGCACAAGAGCCGTGTCGGTGGAAATGACGTACAAACAACACTAGGAATTCAAAGGAACTTGCACTACTAATTGTAAGAAATATCACCAATTAAAGGAGAAATGTAATAAAACAATGCGGCGGCTTAAAAATCCCCTATATATGGATGAGAAAGGCACTGAAATATTCGAATGAGCAATGCAAAACAGCGCTGAAAAACCGGATGTTTGAAAACGCGAATCACGCCAATAGACATAAAAATGAAAAGCGTTTTATAAAGGTGATTTGGAGGAACGCTCATAGTGAGACAATAAACGCAAATAAAAACTTCGTTAAACGTACGGAGACGCAGAACCTAAAGAACAAGTGCTTATCATCTATCTCAATTCCAGGCGCAACAGCTGCCCTATCTATTCAGCCGAGAGCCTACATCGCCTTTGGGGCCAACCAATCACCGTTCTTTTATCCTCATTGCTATTCACCTATGCAATTACAGACGCGTATACGCATTACTGCTCTCGACGCCGGTTAACTCACTTTGACACAAAGATGTCTAGCGAGCAGTGCACCGATTTCTTGTGTTTTGGGAAATTAGCTAAAGTTCAACGATTTTTGTATCACACAACAGCCAACTTTTAGTTGTCGAACGCATTTATGTGTATCGTCATCAAGCAAGCTGCTAGATATAAGCTGCTATAAAGAAAGCTTATTACGATACTGTCGTGAGACATGTTCGATCCACCTCCTCGTCTGCTCTATCTTTCACTTGTAATATGCACTTATAGGCAAAAAAAAAATATTTTTTGACCGTATAAGTACCTATTGCGATGTTAAGCTTTAACTATTAGTACCTTCAATAGCCTTATTGTAACTTCGCCTAATACTTAACGAAAACATGGTATGAAGCATGAATAGTAACATTTTACACCTACGTGCCTGTCTGCAAAGCTTATATTTATAACTTAATTCCGATGTTTTATAAAATTAGTAGCTGTCTTCATAAAAGTTGTTTTCGTACGACACAACAAGTTCCCGGCTCTTCCCTTATTCACTCGATGCCAGCAATTTGAACAGCCATTGCTGTCAAGAATAAATTATTGATTGACTTTGTTTCTTGAAGCCATCAAATTTTTGCATTGATATAAACAAACCGTTCCGGAAAATCTGAAGGGGAAACTTCACGTAGCCAGCAAACGAAGGAATAAGTCGGGCGCTCGATTTATTCTTTTGTTCACTGGCTGCCTTAAGGCACGCTTAGAGAGGGGCTTTTCGCCTTGTGGGCATAAAAAGTTATTGGACCCATTGTTCAGCGTCATTGGTTCACATTATATCCGCTTTAAGATTATAAAAGCAATCAACGAATGTGATGCATATAGCACATTTCTTTTTCTTTCCGATAACATATTTGGCGAATTACACTTAATACTTTTACATTAGAAATACCAAATGTTGCATATTTCTTATTCAACAGTGTCTTCAATATCAAATACATTTAACAGTATTTTAGTAGTAGTTATTGATAGTGGTGGTTGATGTTCGTGTAGATCACAGAACAGAATTCGTTGCTCGACGTTTCGGCTTTGAATAATCATTAGGAAATTCATATTTCCTCTAATTACATAAAATAAAGTAGCACCTTTCATTAGAATATAAGTTATATCCGACCAAAGATTTATTAGCCAAAACTTGGCTAAAACGCTGTAACTTTGTTGAGAATGCGTTTATTAACAGCTGTGGTAATCCATATAAAACGAATTTCCACAACAACTCATTCAACTTTTAAAACTGAAACAGAACGAGCACTTAAGACAAGTTTTATAAAACTTTTCGCTGGATATGAATTAAGCGCTATATTCTCTGTGTCTTTTATGCGCTTTTGCAAATTTGCACAATAAAACACACTATAGCAATGTCATACACTGTGTGTAGGTCTATCTGTTTTGCCCGACATCATTGAAGCTAGAATCATGAAATCTGATGCATACAATATACACTATTGGATTGGTTCCTTCACTACGTTTCATGATGATTCATCAGTTTCAAAAGAGGTTGTCAAAACTTAAAGGAAGAAAAAATTGCATGCATTTTGCACTGAACTGCTTTCTATATTACACTCCGGCCACGTACCATAGAATAAATCTTATAAAAGAGTTGTGCGAGCGATAGGTTTGATTAGTGTGAAAACGCTTCTATTTTACGTGTTTATTAAACATCAGTAACTTATGTAATCGGTTAATCAGGCAAGCGAAGTCCAGGAGCACATATCTCGTTATCTCTATTGGCATGTTTCTCCACTTGTTTCACTTATATTACTCCTTCGAAACGATTTTAGTTATTTCGTTAGCTGCTCAAAACATGGAGAAAGCTGTTCAACCAGCATCCTTGAAACTTTTTTTAATGCATAATTTATGATCTTGAAAAGTGAAGTGCCGATACGGAAAACGAATACGTTGAATATTATTCACTGAAATAGTAACATTATTATATTCATTGCGAATGCACTGTTAACGAAAATTTAGTAAATGAGTGCAATGAAGAGATGCAATCGTAATTTAAGAGGTATGAAGTGAGGAAACTGAGGATAACTTGACTTAGAATAGTAGTAATGAAGCATTATTTACGCTAAACATATATAAACTCGTAGAAATATCGTTTATGGGAGTTTTTCTGATAATTACCGAGAAATTCGACGAATCAACAAATGTAAAAATTCTAGAACATAGATCAAGTTGAAATAATGAGCCTACTATGGGCCAAAACGTCGTCCATACACCAAATCTCATAATCGTTGTTTGCGCATTGAGTCCATGAAGCGGAGAGACAAAAAGGCACACACATTCGTTAGCACACAGCTAATTCTCTTTATTATATAATACCGCCAAAAAATGCGTGCGAAAAAAGGTTTCTAAAATCAATAGAAAATGCAAGGAGCTAAAGATGTAATTCACACAACGTTCGTACATGGCTAGAGGACTGCAATGCGCAAACAAAACGACAATGAAGCAATATGAAAGAAGAGAAACGAAAGCTAAACGAGGGAAAATGTATACGTATGAAAGATTCTAATAAGTGTGCCACTAGGTTATGCTATTGATTAATTCGTAGTACCTTGTAGATATTCGAAAAATATGATTTAGGAGCTTGTGGGGTCAATAGGAAATGTGCAAAGTGCAGAGAGTAATTTGAGTTCAATGACTAGAATTGGAGACTGGGCTGGAGAAGCACTCCTCTCTCTTCTTCTCCCCTCCTCTCTCAAATACAGAACGGTTTATGTTGAAGTGATCGCATACATGTGGAAGTTTATCAACAGAGTGATAAATTTCTAACACTGATCTACATCAATATATTGCCTTCCATCTACTGACAAAGCTCGAATCTGTGTGCAAAGATACTGCTAAATTTGAGAGAGAAATAAATTACTAACCGCGTTGCTCATATGTGTATATATTATTATAAATGAGGAGATAAAAGCGATACACATCTTGCACACTAAAGAGCTTCTGATAGGTTTACTTCTCACTCAAGCAATCATGCACATTTAACCACAGGAGCGCAAAAGTACAAAAATTGAAGCGGCGCTGCAGTTGAAAAGGAGGCAGTCAATAGAAGTTGTTGGCAGGTAGATGGAGTGGTTGCGGATTAAGCAATAAGTGACAAAGCCGATTAGGCGGGCAAGGAGGCGGAGAGTGGAGAGGGGGAGGAAATGAAGTGAAGTGAGAAGCAGTTAATAAATGGGTAGTAATCAGTCATCGGTTAGGTGTCGAGTTGCACTACGAGCATACAAATTGCGCGAAATTAGGGAGAAGGAGGATTTGAGGCGTCGTTGATTGGGTACGGCGGAACTGCTGGAGCGGGCTGCGGGTAAGCGTTAGCTAGCCTAAGCCACAAATGGGTAACGCGCCCGAGTGGGCTGTGCCGACAAATAGCATTAGCCATGTTGGACGGCGATTAATTCCCGTTTCAAGTGCTAATCGACGCGAGCTTATAAGCAGATCGAGAACCAGCTTGTCTTGGCTAGCCTTCACATTCTGCCCCCGATCAGCGAACAACTCACGGATGTCGCCCTCCTTACCTTCTTCATCCAGATTCCATCTCGTTGCCTTATTTTTATGGGCATGCCATAAGGAAAAGAAACCATTTACTACGGCAAGCCAATGGAAATAAACGACAAAGTAACACTGTCTAGATGTACACTGATTAACAATGGCAATTTTTGGCAAATCTCACCACCAAAGAATTTCTTTTCATACTTCGTAACGAAAACCGGTACTCATGTGACAAAAGATCTGAAAATATGATTGAATAAAGTGAAATACGTAGAAAATCTCAGTATAAGATAGACATTATAGCTCTCGTTTGGATGCTCTCTCCTTGCAAAACATCCATGCTATTTTCCCACTTTTTCAGCCGAAAATTGAAGAAAAGAAACTGTTAAAAAAAAATTCGACTCATCAGCAATGATATATGACTGCGAAAGAGAAACAATTAACTGGTGAAGCGAGCGTAGTAAGGTTTACGGATGCGTATGCTTTCCGAGACACTTTTATACAGATATGGAGAAGTGGCATGACAAATAAATAAGATGTTTCCCGAACTGAAATTCTGAATTCTTTGATTAATTCTCTTTAAATTTAAGGAAGTCGATAAAGAACGCCACCAGATTGAACAAATAACCTGATTGAATTTTAATGACTACATCTGCAAGAACACCATTGGCATGTAAATAGCGTCGATCACAACCAAAATAAGGTGTGCTTCGCTGAACGATGCAGAAAATTTCGAAAGATGCAAGAACACTTACCTGTCACATTGTGAATATCCATAATTTTTGAGAGAAATTAAACACAAATTTATGCATACTGAGATGATTGTGCCGTTTACAGAAAAAGACAACTGTAAAGATTTCTGAAATGAGAAATTGCGAATTAGCCTACAACGATGGTTTATTTAAATATTTTAATATTATGATCTCATGTCATTATAAATTTCACAATTCCAGCTCTAAACATTGAGGAATATCCGCTTTAATAGTATCTCTTCATTTATTACATCATAAGCAGAATGAGTTTCAATGGGAAGTGCAAATATAAGTCGTAAGTGAATATTATAAATCGAATGTGTTGTGAAGAAAGATGTTGTGTGATTTGAACATAGTATTTTCTCATTATATGGCAAATAAACATATGGGACTTTCTAGTGAAACGTAACGTAACGCTTTGCGATGCGAACAAAGGCGTTTTAATTGGACGTTGTTATTGTAGCTCTTTTTTGGTGTTTAAATTCAGAAACACTTCCGAAATGATGTGAATTAATTGCTAAAGAAACAACAAATAAACATAAATATCTTCAAATACATCCTATTGATTTCGTCTTAGCGAATTTACAAGCCAAATATAAGAATTAGGCTACCTTCTCAAATGCTTGTTCAGGGACTCAAAAAAGTGAACAGTGCTTAACAAAACATTTTAAATTTATTATAAGGATATTTTAAGCATACACGCATGTACTTGTGTAAAGTTCTAAGCGTGTAATATTAAGCATAAATCATATCAACACTCGTGTGTTAATTATTTTGCCATCCTAATTAAAACAAATCGTTGCCTAATGCATCTAATCGCATGGAAATTAGCAACCGATTTTGCTTCGAAGGTACAGTCTTGCTCTGTTTATTTATTTACTTATTTGTTTTTTGAATTAAGTCGGGAAAATTTGATATTCAAAAAGAAAGTCTCGAGGCATTATTCAATATTTTTTAAATCATACGAAAATATTTGATAAATTTTTGACGCATTAGCTATACAAATAGCACGATGAATGAAAAACTCGATTTTTTAAAATGGTGTTTCGTTTGTTGAAAACAAAGAGGTTAGTTAGAGAAGAAAATGTGATGTGGCGCATAGTATATGCATCATTGACACATGTTAAACACTAAGGCGGACAACTCTTATGGGAGAATCAAGCGCTCGTAACTAGCTAAATTAAGCGCGGCACAATAATGAAGAAAGAGCAACGTGGCTATGCTTTCGCTGGCTAGCCGGAAGGAGACGCTCATCTGTAAATGGTTACTTCAACCAAAAGCAGAAGGGGGGGGAGGGGGTTGCGATTGCGATTATGATGATGCAACCAAACGTTGCTTCGGCTAGCAAGCACATGGCACCGTCATATGCTCCAAATCACAACGCCGATAGCTTATAATACGCATCACTAAGCATTATACAATAGGCGACAATATGAGCATCACCAAAGCTCAACACCAATCCCTACTCCACACCGGCAGGCAAGCGACGTCTTAATCCTCCCATCATTCGCCTTTCCCCTCCATATCATCATTACTATCTCATATTTCTTTGACGTATGCAAATTTTATTTGGGGGGAGGGGAGAGGGAGACAGAGAGAGAGTATATACTAATTTTGATCACAACAATCAAGGGAAGCGATCGTTAGAAAGCTTTGTAGCTCTGCCAATCATTTCCTCTTGAAATTGCGAGTGAAGTGTGATTTATAGCAGATATGAAGCGCTGCTGAACTCTTAGCTTATATAAAAATTGGCATAGCGTAAGCATAAAGGAAGCTTTTATTTGAACGCCACTCTATTTAAATAAATCCCACCTACATAGAACAACTAAAAAGCCTTATGCCCACAGAAAGTGCATAACTTATGAGCCATGTAAGAAATGAATGACATTGCACAAACAGTTGATCGGAAATACGAAATTCGATAGGTAAAAAATTAAATACTATCCCTACCTATTTAAACCACTTAGAATGTTTATAGTAATACAAATTGCGATACTCATTACGATATCGTGCTTATTTTTTTTGAAGACTGCGAATCGTCGCTCGTAATGCGAAGCGTTGATTTCGTTTGTAAAGTTTACTCAAAATTTAAATGGCTCTACTTAAGAAAGTTCACTTAATCTGCTACTCCATAATTTGCCAGCTTCTTTTTAAAATTGCAAAAGCTGCTCTCTCTCAAAATTATACAAATCATCTCTTAACTGATCCTATAGAAATCAATACAGCCCGCATTCAAGTTAATCACCACTCTACTTTAACGAAAATCTTTTTTTTTTTTTGCATCTTCCAAGTTTACTTGCGCTAAGGCAACATGTAGCGTGATGGGCCATTTCCGTCAAGTGACATTTCCGCCACAACATTAACCCACAGTGTGTCAGCTGTCCAATTTGGGTCACGAAGTGAAATAAAGCTGAGCAAAATTAAGGGCAAAGCGAAAATACGTCCAACTTACTACTTTACAAATTACTGCAATTTTTTCGAAAGATGCAAAACCTATAACTTCCACTCGAGGCAACCGGAATTTCGGTAAAGTTTATGTACGTAGATCTCCTTAGCATATATACATCATACATGCATGCAAACACACACTCACACAACACACATAAAGAACACAAACAGCATCGGGTAGCGAGTCCTGGAAAGGCAAACCAAACAAATGGAAGCGCAAAACGCATCGTGGAAATGTGATGTCGCCATCTGGACGCCATCGCGCAACCTCTCTCAAAACTGTGATCCTTAATAATTCTCTTTGTTAGTGGTACAAACTTGGGAACATTGAATAACAAGCATCAGACTACTCGTTCTGTTTTTCAACGATATTTCCTCCATATCGTAAGCCTCAAACATTATTGTCATTACGCAGAGCGGTGGATCGGAAGTGATTTACAAATCGCATCAAAAATCAACACAAACGAGAATTGTGTGAATAAAACAAGTTCATAAAGTGATAATAATGAGTGAATAAGAGGAGTGCCGGTCGATGCGCATTGTGTGCCCCAACGTGGCCTCTTGCTCGAGGGCTGCAGCGGCATCGTTTTGATTCGCACAACGCGGCCTTCGCTCAACAGCGTCTCATTCCTCAACACTACTTTCGGCTAGAAGGGGATGCTGCTTTTGCTGTTGTGTCTCACCGCAAAACATTCTCGGAAAGCGCTGAAAACCTATTCGCTGATACGAGTTGTCGTCTGTCCATCATTGAGCAGCGCTGATCGGTTTTGGTCGCATATCTTTGACGCGCTATCCTTGCCACCACCCTCTGATCGTTTTCAAAGGGAAACGTTGCAACCACCTACTCTGTAAATAAAGTGAGGAATCTTTTGTGAAAGACAAATATTTCGCCAACAACAGATTAAGAAATTGTTAGAAATGTTGCAGTGCATCATTAAAGTGAATTCTAAGATTCCTTCTTTTTAAGACGTGATTAATAAAACAACAATTTTGCATGAGAAGCAAAAATATTAGAAGCTGCAGAAGTTTGCAAAAAAAAACCCTGATTTTTAGCACGATTGGTCGGATACGGTCGGGAATGAAAAGCCCAAGCACTTTTTGGAACATGTAGATATAGATCTGAGCGAATCACGTTAGGGTCCACTGAAGTGCTGTCGTATAGAAGGCACCTAAAGTAAATGTTGAAAATTTTTCTACGGAACCTTGGACGAAAATGAAGGATTGTTCAGGCCCATTAATCCTCATAAAAGATCTTTCCAGCTAATGTACTGGTGCCCTTTGGTAAACTCCTTTCTCCTCTTTGGATGTGAGTTTTCAACCGAAGAGTACCGACCATTTTTAGTGGTTCTATCTGGAGATCTAACGGAGAAAAAGATCCTTCCGAAAACTCTACTTAGATGAAGGGAGGTGGATGAGAAGGTGAAACAACTCCACTGAGAAAATTCCGTGTGCATTTTTTACGGCAAGCAATTTCAATGAATGAGCGCTGCCCGATTTCACTCTCTATTTCTGGCAATATTGCGAAAACGTCTAAAAAATTTTCGCTTTTGCGAAAACGCCTTTTTTTTGTACTGAAAGACTCTGAGCCAAAGCTTTTGAGATAATCGACAAAGACTAAGCGGGCATTCGAATCCACCCACGCAGTCCTTTGTTCGCCGATTGTCTTCAAATTCAGCGTCCGGCTTAGCCCTTTGAAAAATCTTTTTTCATTAGCATAAGAAATCATCTTTAAAAATTTTCTTCATCTGTAGCTTATAGAAATATAAACGTAAACATCTAGTTTTCATTTGCTCGACAAATTTTAGCAGTTACTCATTATAGATGCCGATAATCGATTACTTTATGTGAAAATTTGTGGATTTTTATTTTGTTATTTTCGTGCACATAATGAAACAGAAAATTTCCTCCATAAAGTGTGTATATGACAAAAAGCACATAGAAATGCGATGCCCTTTCTAATATGGCTGTTTATTTTATCTTTTGAATCTTATTATTGAGACATCTCGTACGTTTATTCTCAGGTTTACAACTATAAGTCTAATGAAGGAGTTGAAAATATTTGATTTTTCAGAGAGGGACAACTGTTGTGAAGCTATAATACCATTCCGTAAAAGAGGAGTACACGATTCATGCTCAGTATTTTTTAATCGGTTTACACATCAATAATGTTTTCACTGAAGTTGTTGCTTTCGAACATGTTCCGCAGAGAGCGCATGATCAAACGCTAATAAAAATAACGACCCAATATTGCACCTAAAGAAAAGCCGCAAAATATTGACAAATAATTGTTACACAATTATACGCATATTCATATGCGAAGAAGCGGTAGGAGCCGTCCGCTTTGTAACAAAAAAAAGGAATTTCTTCATTCGCTTTCATCTTTAGACTCCCTCTGTTGTACGCATGCTTATGAAGATAGTGATATTTATCGAAAGAATAGAGCACTTTATGTATTCTAATTAAAATTTTTGTGAAAGTGATCCCTGGCATGTTCCCAGTAACTTCCGCCCTTGAATGAAAATTTTTTTTTTCAATTTTCTGAAAAATTTATGCTGTGAGTGTGAAGCACGAATTTACTCCTCTTGTTTTCGAGCGTGACTGCAAACTTTCCCTTAAAGTTGCATCGATGCACTCAAATCGCCTTTAATTCTCCTTTCGAAATTTTTTACCCCCAAGAGATGGCACCTAAAAATCCCTTGCGGAGGAAACCTAGGTAGAAGAGTAATAAAATATCCTCCACCTATTTATCACCCAGAAAGGAC
Source organism: Baylisascaris schroederi (assembly GCA_006503575.1). Taxonomy (NCBI): domain Eukaryota; kingdom Metazoa; phylum Nematoda; class Chromadorea; order Rhabditida; family Ascarididae; genus Baylisascaris; species Baylisascaris schroederi. Next base: position 1,912,206 of record QEWY01001293.1, read on the forward strand.
TGCTCGTGATCCATCACGAAATAACTTTCATCCGTTACTAGAGTCTTGGTGGTGATTAGCAATGAATTTTAGCAGAATAATGCAGAATATCTTTTTCGGTAAGAATATTATCGAGAGTTGCATGAATCCACTATTTCGTGCAGAGCTCTTTTTTCAACTGTGCGGAATTAGGATGATTAGGTGATTTCTCTGGACCATTCCAGTAATATTCAGAGAAAAAATCTACTAATTTTCCATTCTTGAAGTCATTATTTGTGAGGGGTCTTTGAGGATTGAAAAATTTTTCCCGAGCTTTCTGCCGGGTAGTTTCCTACGATTTTGTGGCTAAAGTAGACAGATGACTATTTTCAAATCTCGATATTACCATATGATTGATGATATAGTTCGAAAAGTTGTATTAAACAGCTGATTTTCAAGTATAGTGGCAAACATTTTTTTCTCTGTCTAACTGATTGGTAGTTTCATTTTTCTGGGATTTTCTTTTAGAAATTTTGTTTACTAGTTTCAATTTAAGGTTTTTAAAACTTCTCTATGGTTTAGATTGCGTACAATACGTCTCTATGTCGGCAAAGCATTTTAACATCCGACCTCATTGCAACATAGCAATAATATCTAGTTGTAGCAATCATCAAAGGTCATAAAGTGTTGATGAATCGCTAATGAAATAACATATTGAATAGAGAAACGTCACCGAGATGTACTAATAAAGTTAAACATCTGTGCGATCATTTGACGTTGATTGGTGCACTCAAAATTTGTGTGCAACTCATTTACATCTTCAAAGACTTATTGGATAATTGATTGTAATTCTTATAAGAGCATAATCAATGCTATAATATTTCATTTAGCTAACTTCCCTTCCCAGTAATTCCTTGATAAATTTCTTTTGCTAGTTCCTTTATTGTATATGATAAATTGTGATAAATATGAGATTATTATTATTCCATCGTTATATATGATACAGTAAAACCAATATAACATAATGAATCCCTTCGTTCCCGGTAAATGCTTCAACTTTCTTGTATGCACCTATGAGAACCTTATGAGCAATTACATAGATTATGTGTCGCTTTTTCGATAAACTATTGTTTTTCGAAGAGAAAAGAGTTGAAAACGAAACGCAAAGCATATGTAAGATGAGAGCAATTACAGAAAGTGTTACATTCGAAGAACTCATTTCCGCTTGAAGAACTCTTCGTCAACCAATTCGTTTTCTTTTCATTGAGCATATTTTCGTGTTTATTCAGTTTTAGATTTTTTGTTTCGTAGGTGAAAAAAACGTTCTATGATTAACAATTTCTGCAAATTTTCACGTGATACTTTACTGCATAAAAGTCGAAATTATATGCATTTGTTTTTAGTGTATTGTTCGCCTAACCAAACGTTTATAAAAATATAGACGTTGAAGTTGGCAAACTGCCTTAGGTGGTGTTAATATTCTATGACTTCGGAAAAATTAGCAGGATTTTAATTCATCGGCTGCTGTTGAGATAAGGATTGGAAAGTAAGAATATCTTGGTTACGAATAACTAAATCGTTTTCCCAATCGAATTCTTCAAGATATATCCATTTTAAGCGAAAAATGTGGCAAAAGATGTGCAGAAAATCTCCATAGCAAAAGTTTCCTCTATTAATTAAATATTTCTGATTTATCTGGAAATTTTTGAATCGTTTCCCATCAGCACCTTTTCTTGGGCCACTGAGACAAAAATTTTGCCCTCGCTTGATCGAGAAATGTTATATTAGTGCTCACAGTTTTGTAAAATATAAAAACTAATGTTTGTTTCTTTGATTTTTGCAGATTAGAAATAGGAGGTTATAAATTTTGGCATCTCTCGTTGAAGCAGTCAAACTTTGGGTTTTCAAGGCCAACCTTCTGGCGCTCGTATTAATACTCCTGGAAAATATTTGATAACGAAGCTCTGCATTGCGGATAAGGCATATAAGTCCCAAAAACTCTCAGAAATGGCACATTATGAGGGCGAGAGGCTTAATAGAGGACGAGCTCACGGTAGACGTTTTGCGGTATAGAGCTGCTACTCATCAATAAACTTTAGAGTCTGTTATGCACATGGACTCGAGAGTTGATTCTGAAGGGGTCTATTTTATAAGGTCTATTTTTTATAATCCTTCTCTACTTGAAAACAAATTCACTCCATTAAGTACAATTCGCAAAGAAACTAGTATAATACTAAAAGTTCATTTAATTTATTTTTATTTCGTTTCATTTCACCGTTAGCAAACTATCAGCATTGGGAATAATCTCTGTTGACTGGTTCATGATAAGGGTAGTTTTATATGCAGTTACTTTTTCTCTACGATCAGCTGCATTTCGTCACTTAGGAAGTGTTGCAGAATTTATAGCCGAAAAGGGCTACTTGCATCACACTTGTAACACATCAACTTTCAGATCCTCTTTTGATTGATGTGTTTCTCTACGAATTAAAGTTAGTGAATGCTTTTAGCGTTCTAGCAAAATTAGCTGTGCCCTTGAAGCCGACTTAAAAGCATTGATTGTGAACCATTGTTTCATGCCATGCAATGTGTTTTCAACGGTTTTCCACCTCTTTTGAATCCACTTGATCCGATGTTCGCCCATGCGGCACTCGACGAAGGCAATATATCAACTTCGATGCAAGAACATATCTTTGATGGGTTCTCACAGCGCATGTTGTTCATTTTGTTGAGACCTATTACTAATTTCATGTGTAAATAACCCCTCAATAAGACTTAATGGCGATCTGAGTTATCTGTCGGTGCATGTTTCGCCTTTAATGACGTTATTTCACTTGTCACAACTGGAATGACTCTTCTAATAGATTCCAGGTTGCCCGGTAAGTTTTTTTTTCGCTTTTAATGAATATTCCTTCTATAAAGATCACGAATATGATAATAATATGCAGATGCTGTTCGTTTTACTCGCTTCAATTGGTGTGACTGTTGCATAAATGTGAAGGAAATTTCTAAATCATTCAACTTGCTTTTATTTCTAACTTACCGTAAGTTGCATAAGAATTGTTATATCTGTGTGCCCAACACTTCATTACCGAGGCAATCGGATATTGGAGACAGATTGGCGCCGTCCTTTGGGTACAAACATAAATGCGCATAGGCTGACAAATGTAATACGAGTAACTCACACGTACTGTTTAACGCAATAGGCGAATGAAAGGTAGAAGTGTGCTGTATGCGATTGAACTCCATACAGTGATAATCGCTTTTTTTGCGGCTGTATTGTCCTCCTAACAGATAAATTGAAGAGTCAAATTTGTGAATCTTTACTAATTTTGCCCACTTCGTCGACACAGTCGGTATAATATATTGTTCTCGCATAATAGCAACAACTGATTGTATTATTGCGAATGAAAAAGAGGTTCTCTTTTATGCAGTTTTGAGGGAATAAGCTTTCCTACGATCGCGCTATAACAGATTTGGTGCGGAATGTTCGTTAATGGGCATTCAAGTGGTATGCAGTAATTGTGGCGTAGAACATCTTGTGCCACGCAAGTTGCACTTTTATCAAGTAATGCACTTTTCAGGTGACTGAAAAAGCGAAAGTGCAATGGAGAAGGCCTTCTTTGGGACAATTGCTACTCGAGCTCTGAACCACTCTATGCAAGCAGCTGCATGCATCAGCTGTCCCTCTCGCTCTGAAAATTTGTGCAGGGGCTACGCAAAATTCAAGAGGAGGGCGATGCTGCTTATGAGCCGGTAGCAAAAGGCGAGGAGCTACCAAAAAGCGAATGAAGTACGTTAGATATGACTAGCATATATTCAACGCCGTCCGGGATCATGATTATCATCCTATCATCGAATACCTGCGAGTAATAGCGCACAGTTTTGTGGGATGATTCATATCTCCAGAATATATATATATATATATATATATATATATATATATATATATATATATTTACAAGGTAAGCAGAAGTAGCAGTGTATTGTTTTCATGGAGATACATCTCCGCGAATTTTTAAACTTTCTGGAAAAATTTTTCAAAAATTTTTATCAGCTGAGTGTTACAATAAACACCGATCAACGCAATTCCGTCTGAGCGCCATAGATCTCAATTGGCATCTGAGTGCAAAAATTCTGGATTTTCTTTCTTTTGATTTGCTGGATCGCAGCCGTCCGCTACGAGGTGCATTTTCGACCCTTCCCCCATAATTAGCGACAGTAGTCTCGACCATTCTGGAGTTCGGCGGCGGCGTGGAAAGCTGCTCAGACTATTACTGTTTGGCAACTTCGGCGAAGTTCTCATATATTTATAATAAAGCTTTACCATCGAAATGCGTTCTTGCAGTGGGTGCCTGGTAAAACACACCGATTCTAAAAGTTAGGAATTTTTTATGCTACCAAACGCGAGAGCGTAACGTCGATGACTTCTCGTCTACTCTATATATACCGTCGACGAGTTGCCCACTGTACTGTTTCATTCATCGTCCGCTTCTTCTTGATATTTAATCATGTCTGTGCATGAGGGAGCTGCGGCATCGTCGTCATAACCGCTCCTTATGAAGTGATGACGTCATAACGTTTCAAAAATTTGAGGTCAATCTACGCACCTGGCAAATGCATGTTGCACTTAGCTGTCGTTCTATCCACACAACCGGCTCATGATTCATTTATATATCACTGTAGCAGATTTATCCTTTTCCATATCCTAGAGCTTTAATTGTTTATTCGTAATGAAGCAATATGATTGAAAATGTTTTATATGTATTTCAACTTCTATTTTATTCAATATTATTTTCATTTTATAAATGGGAAACTTTGCTTTATTCAACACTACTTTTGTATATTCACGAGAAATTTTGCATAGGTATTGATGGAATAAATAATTGTCAATTATGAAATATTTTTGAATAAATATTTGAAAGACAATTCAATTTATGTCGCAAGAATGTGCTTATGTTGTCAGACGCCAATACTATACATCAGAATGGTAAGTTTTAGACGCCAAAATGCGCAGACTATCTTCAAAACCAAAACTATGGCGCTAAAATGCCCTGCTTTCGTTACACCTATACCCCCACCTCCCCCGTTGTGCAAACGGTATACAACCGAGGTTTATCCCATTGCTCTCCTACGCTGTCCATCGCATCGAGCGATTGCGGCCTGTATTTATCGTTGTGTTGTGATCTGTCTATATTAGAATTGCTGCCGTTTGATTTTCTAATCGGAATTAAATTGAGATTCGAAACTAGTTAAGCTAATAAAATGCATATTTTTGCAGATTCTTTGTCTAGGACCGATGATTTATTAATCACACTCAAAAAATGCAAAAAAAGAATGTCTGAGGGAAGCATAAGAATGATTTTTTTTGAGGTAGATGGAAAAAGTTTTCCATCATAATTGACGAAGCATTAATAAGCTGGCCGAATCCATAATAGCAATAGATTTTCCACTGAAAGTAATCAATTACATACATCATATGATAGCAATTTTTATTTAACTATGGCCGCCGTAATTCCCTCTCATAGGTTTCAGCTTTAAAATGAGTGGAACATAGCCACTTGCAACACACATTAATTTTATAATCATTAAGGGTAATTTAAGACAGCTGTTTGGTTCTAAAAATTCTTCACTATTCATTTCATAATGCGCTGTGATTGGAGTGAATGGCACCAACTTTTTTTTTGAAAAAAAGGACAAAAGCATGTTAAGCGTTCATACATCCGTCTGGAAGAAAAAAAAACGAAAAAGATAAAGGACAACTCGCACCCATTGTGAAACAATTTTTCATTGCATTTTCTTGAAAAAGAAATATCAACTTTCTGATAGTTGGCTGTAATGCTGATGCAATAATTTTGTTTTTGGAAATTTTCTAGTAGTCACATAGAAAATTTGCATAAATAATTAATAAGTAATTATGCCACGAAGTAAAAGTCAAAATTTCCAGAAATTAAAGTGGGAAAATTTCTTTAGCGATTTTTTTTTCGAAATCACCACTCTTTCAACATTTCCAATATGACCATTTTCTATCAACAGTTGAACGTCTAATAGTTCAATTGCTAATCAAGCCACAATTTCCTTTTAACAAAAAAGTGCACTCTTTTTATGAAATGAATAATTAGCACTTTCAATTGAGCTTCAAAAAAATTATTAACTGATCAAGTTAATCAAGTTTCAAAATTTCGCTACGCATGAAATTGAACAACATAATCTGAAAACATTCCAAGGTCTGGTTGGTGTTGTTCTAATCATGATATAGTTCCCGGTTCTGTTCGCAAAATTTCCGTTGTATTGTAGGGAGCCTAAATACATAGTTATCTTATCGAATGAAAGACAGCTGATCAGGCTTTCATGTAAGCGAAATGCAAAGTTTGCATCACACGGCTATAGTTGAATACAAAGCTGGCAAAAAGCCGCTATCATAATGCAGATGTTATCAGCATAAGAATAAAAATAGCAATCTGAGCAGCAAACGGACCACTGACGCTGAAGCAGATGTTATGATGTAGTTCCGGTTTTGTCTTAAGCACTTTGTTGCAATTGAAATAAAGCCACGTATGCGAAAAAAAACTTCGCTTTTCATTTCCGGGTCTTCCTCCAAGTATAATCTTTCATAAACCGGAAACTTTTTAATGTATCTCAATTTAAAATTTCACACAGTTAAGCATTTCTTTAGCATTTCTTAACAGCTTTTTCAATGCGCAAATTTCTCAATACCGAGAATTTTTTTCATATGCAACTCAATACAGGAATTCCAGCTCGTACAGCTAGGTTAAAGTGAATTTTTTGAGAAGCTTCATAAATATGAAATAGATTCAAAGCAGTCAAATAAGACTTCATTTGATTATTGAAAGCTGAAAAATCGAGTTATAGTGTTTATATCTGCAGTTCTTGTGCTCACCTTCGTCAACCAATGCTATCATCTGTTGACGATCACTATGCGCCGTATCCAGAGGGATCTCTCCAACGTTTACAGACTCTAAGGGAGCTTTGTTTTATTTGTTGTCGTTCTTTAAAAAAAAAAAAATCATTTCAACGGTTGAAAGGAAGTGCAGCGATCAAAAACACAAAGCCAAAGTTTGCTAGCAGCATTTTAGTGCATGTTGTTGTGAGGATGGACTGCAACCCAAATTCAGCACGTTTACTTCACGTGAATATCAAATGATTACCTTATGACGTCATCGCGGTGCACATGCAATCATCCTTCGTCCGCACAAACATTTGATTTTTTTTTTTTTTTTTGATGAATAATTTTCGTTAGTTGTTTCGACTTCATTTTAGTCATCTCTATTTTCAAAAAAGAAAAATCAGAAAATCTTTTTTTTTCGCTTTCTTTTTCAACAAATCCGAACCACAGTTATTTTGCACGAAATTTTCGAGTCGTTACCAAACAACGCAAATAAACGTCATCGAGATTAGTTAGCATCAAATTTTCTTGTCAACTCAACCCGAATTGTTTGCAGTGCTATTAATAATTAAGTGAAGAAGTGTTTGCTTTAGAACTTATGAGAGAATAAACGAAACAAGAAACTAACCAGCAGTGAGCCATTCACGTGAAAACACACTCATCTCATTTCTGCAATTTTCTTCACAACTGACTACAAACGGCTTATTTGCTTTTGCAAGGTGGTTGGGTGGTCGACATTTTGCCATAAAGCCGTTTTATAGACGTATAAAGAGACTTCCTGCATTAAGATCACGGTTATTGTGTGGTGGAATTCTTGTGTCACTGAATTGATTTTAAACAGCGCATTAGAAAAAAAAAAAAAAAACGATAAACGACAAAGCTATTTGGCGAAGTGCTGAGAGTTATTGTTTGTACTCACAAAGTGAAAAGAGCTGGAAAGCTTAGAAACAAAAAGCAAATATCTACGAATAGGGGTTTCTTCGACCTATCCTCTTCTCTCTTACTTCAGCCTCCTTTCCTAGCTTCCACCTTTAACTCCTAAGTTTGTTCGAGCCGATTAGTCCAAGTATAGTGCATGCCGTCAAAGGTACAACCAAGGAGTAGAATCTGAGAATCTAAGGCACGAAATGGATTTGCTCCAGCATTGTTCGAATCTTCGGGGTGAAATTTCCTTCAATGACTCTGTGGGTGGCATGAAATGTGACGCGTCACTAAGCGAAAACAAGAAGCATCCACCTTGCTTTTTTGCTAAATTTGTTCACATTGCTGCCTTCATTTGCTTGGCACGTTCTGCTGAATTTGCACTTTTAGTATGCTCCATTGAGATTTGTTATGAAAGATATTTTCACCTGAAGAGAAAAAAAGTGCTAGCTGTTCATGAAACAACTAACGAGACCGGCAAATTCATGGCCGGGTCATAGAACCATCTTGCTTGGCCTAGCCATGAGGTCGGGAATTCATGGCCATCATCACTTAAGAGTGAAATTCGTAGCTCCGCGTCTGGCGGCTCTATACGTGCATGTTCTCTTCTAGCAAAGTTCTGTGTTTGCCTCGGCTATTTCTGTGCTTCATATGCCGATAACTGCATATTTCCCATGCGTACAAATGCGCCGCGAACACCATGTCGTCACATGTGCATTCACTTCGTTCTTGTATTAGCAGATAAGCTTGCTGCAATTGCTTCAAACATTGTATAAGGCGAATTTCTTTCTTTTGCCGACCAAGTTTATTGCCTCTTCTTCGTGTAACTTGTGGTCGCATCTTTCATAGCATTTATGTCCTGCTTTTTACTTGTATCAGTGTTTGTTTAATGCGGTTGGTATGAGTTCGCAGTTCTGTTTAATGTCGTCGGATGACAATTTCAATAGAAATAATGTCACATTGTTAAGTTCGTTTAGTTTCAATAAGAGCAGAAAACAAAATTTGACTGACACTTTTTCGTAGAGGTTGTCGCTTTCCGCGGTTAAAACAGCATGAAACAGAAAGTTACCAAAAGATATGCTGTAAATGGTTTCAAATATTCAGTCAATCTGCTTTCTTCTACAAATCGGAGGATTTATATATCAGTCGTTTGCTTCCTCAATCACTTCTCCATTTTCCTAATTTCTATACCGCAAATATTGCACGCAAGAATTCCAATGAAGTAATTCGTTGTTTTTGTTTTCATTTCATTTCATAGAGAATGCAGAAACAAATAACCTTTAATTTAAATTCATATACTCAGAATGAATCAATAAGATTGCAAAAAATCCCGTAAGGAACAAAAATTGTAAAACAAACATATCGCCCTTGTCGCAGAAAATAAGCGTTTCTCGTGGAGTGAACATATGAAAGGAAACCAGAATAAGCTGCTCTTTTAGATCACTTACCTCCCCCCTCCCTCGCTTCTCAATCATCGCCTCATTTCATCCCGTTACTATTTATGTTGCCATCATCGTTGAAGAATAAATAATGCATACGTTGGATGCTTCACACGATTCACTGTTCCCATCCCCCCCCNCCCCCCCAAAAAAAAAAAAGAAAGCTTAGTATTCTTTTATAAACTATAAACGCTTTAACTGTACTACATCTCTACGAAAATTTCGACCGGAAACAAATTTGCCATGGGTTCTTCTCTTCAGGTGAAATTATCTAGCCAGTACCTATATAGACGAGAATTAATAAATCGGATGTAAAGATCGCATTTTCCTATAGTTTGCCAATTTTCAGTGGTAATCCATGTTGTAATTGCACAAGAAGCTTTTTGCAATACAAGCAATACAGTCGAAAGCTTCCTTTTCGGGGTTTTGTAATTGATAAAAGATTTTTTAAAATTTATTGCAGGATGAAATGAAAAGATCGAACTGTTCCATTGATATTCTTGTAAACAAGACATTTGCCATATAGAAATTAGAAAAATACGAAGAGTATATGAGATATGGCAGCAAACAATTTACACATGAATTTTTCCCTCTCTCCTCGATTTGGAAATCAAAGTAAACGGTGCCAATAAGCGAAGTCAACAGGAAGTCTCTAGAAAGCGTACTTTCTAGAGACTTCCTATTTCATGCTGTTTTACCCGCGGAGAGCAACTATTTTCATGAAAGAAAAATGTCAACGAGAGTTTGTTATTTGCCCACAGAGAAAATAAACGAACTTAGCAATGTGGCATTGCTCTCATCGAAATTGCCATACGACGACATCAAAAATGATCCCACGTCCATACCAACCGCGTTTAACGAATAAAGGTACAGATGAAATTCAGAACAGAAGCGCCACGAAAAATTTGTCCACAAATAATGCGAAGAGAGGGGAATAAAATTTATTCACAAAAACATATAGAAATTCACGTTTTGTAGTGTTGAAACAATTGCGACATATTTGTCTGCTAATATAAGAATCAAATAACTGCATACTCGACAACAGAACACTAATGACACATTTGTATAGGGGTGAATGTATTTGCTTTTGAAGTCCTGACACATTTGAGTGAATTTCAAATTGTATAGAAGCTTTGTTCAATTCATTCTGAGACGTATACTAACATTAATTTCAGTAAATGGTCAAATAATTATCACAATTCATATCAATTCAAAAATACATCATAAAAGACCACGACTTCTGCCGTATTAAAAATGGCCCTCAAACCTCAAGTACGAAGGAGAAGAAGAGAGAGAGGACCCAAAATATGGCCCACTCCACAATAATTTATTTTTTGACGTTTCTATCAGTGAAGAAACGTTGGGGACCTGCGAGGAATGAGCGTAAATATTTGTAGCATGGATTCCATTTACTTTCGTAGTTCAACATACACGGCGAAATATAACGGTGAAAAAAAACGAGATTTATAAGATCGAGGTTAATGAGAGAAAAATTTACAAAATTTCAAACAAAGTTTACACAACCATTGGCGTTACAATGAAATGATCAATGAAAGTTGTTTTAGGAAAAAAAAATCGAATCATCGAAACATTTCCAAAACTCAGCGATGCATTTTCAGATTTTCCTGTTTAGCAATTTTTCCATTCCCTCTTTGTTTCCAATGCATAAAATAATTTCAGAAATGCGTACTGCTTGGATACACATGGAACTGATTGGTCTTTTCAGTATCCTCACTTCAATTCAAAGAACGATTCACTATTTTATGGGAAATATTTTCGCTTATTTGAAACTTTTTCTAAAATGATATCGAATGACTCTTGCGACTTAATCAACAACTGAGTACAGCCCATAAAATATTGGTCGGTCAGGGTTTCCGGTGCAACTCTCGGAGATAAATGGATCATTCTTCAAAGCTATCATCGGCGTTTCCAGTTGGCGGACATGTGCTATAGAACCGGTTTCTCTCGATGGTTTGTAGTTGTTCCTGCACATCACTGATCACTTCAACGCTGCAATATGGATACATAACATATGAAGCTAAACATAAATGTCAGTCAGTGCGTTAAAATTTTTCGTTTATTTCCTTTTTCTTGTAATTGAGATGTCGATGAGAAGCTCCCCCCCCCCCACCCCCCCCCCCCCCCCCCCCCCCCCCCCCCACCCTTAGCGATGAAGCAAACCGATCATGATCGGTCATATCAAAAACAAAGAAAAACATTCATCGGAAAAACAAAGAGTGTCAACTAGCGTGACCGTATGAAATAAAAAACTGCCAAGCCATCTAACTAATATGCAAGCAAGAAAGGTACATCATTCATTTAAAACACGCTCTCAAGAAAATTCCGACCACAATTTATAATTAGACCTTCAAGCTTCCTTTTCTGGACACTTTATCCAATCGGTTGTGCAAATGCGCATTCGTTATCATTTTCAGTCGCATAAAATATTTCAATTAAGGCAATGCGCATTTGATTCATTGCCTTCAACAACGCTATTGCAGCATTCATTCAAAAGATGGTGCCATACATCCGTCATACTTATAAGTTATTGATTAAACTGATAAGACGCGATAATAATAGAGACGCTTGAATACAAGTGATTGAATTAAACGGTGTAAGAATGGGAATGAAATTTTCCATTCCTCTGAGAGGATATTTCCGGTTCCAGCGAAATCTAAAAACACCGCAAATTGACGTCAACGTTTTGACGATAGTCGGCGAACGTATCGAAGTGTTCGTGAAATAGACACCGGATTTCGTAATATTGCTTTTTCAAAAAAAGGCCATAAATGATTTTTTTTTTTTTTTTTTGATGAAGATAAGAGAAATGCGTAATCTGATAGTTCAAAAACTGAGCGAACTATAAAATAGATCAATACTCGACAAAGTAAACAATCGAAAAACATATGGTGCGTTTAAATGAAAACGCGTACAAATGCATTATTTACTATCTAGATAGTAATTGCTGTTGATGGATGTACTTTGACTGCTGAAGAATGTATCAAAGTTAAAAGCGCAAGAGATCAAACTACATACTCTAATTAGATGATCACAAAAATGACCTCATTCTCTTAGCGTATATCTAATAGAAAACAATAAAAATTACGTAAACATGATGCAATGAATTTCTTAACGTTAATTAGAATAAAAATTTCAGAATATCTACTTCACGAATGGTGGGAAAAAGTTTGTTGCCAAAACAACAACAACGGAGATGAAATCGTTGATAAATGCGCAAAAGTTTTTCTATCATAAGCGTGGTACGATATCAAATTGCAAGAAATGCGACAAGATTCGAAAAATGCTTTACACATCGCAATAAATATGATCGGACAGTTCATTGAAATGTCACCATTCGCAATGCCAGATTTCTAGAATATTTTATGACTCTAATTTAGTAACCTTATGTATTAGAATGTAATTAACATTTTAGAGTGCTCTTTTCTCTTTAATTTCTAAAAACTATGGAAATAGTCAAGATGACAGTATAGTGGCACAAATATGGGCTAATCAGCAACGGAAAATTCACTATTTGAGAATAGCAAAGATTGGAAGAGGGACGAAAATATATAACAACTTGAAAAAATCAAAATATTGTTGTATAGCGAAAATTTATTGTTTATGAGAAATTTCCAAAGCGCAAAAATCAGAGCACCTCTTCGAAAGTGCTTGAAAAATGGATTAGCTTGAACATCAGGTGCAGTCGGATTTATTGCGAGGCGTTATCAACTTAAGCAACGCGATATTTGTGTTAAATTCTAGCATACATAACACGTTCCCACTTCAGGTTCTAACCACAAAATTCAATAAAAATCTGTCAAAAACCTATAGAAGGTAATTATTGCTCTTCCGCTATGTATTTAATTTAAGGTGGTTGACGTTCAAATGCTTAGTCAAAACGAGATAACCGCTTCCTATGCTTATGGAATAAGAAAATCTCGGCAAAGAAAAAAATTTCAGCGTGGACTGTAGAAATAAACACTTTACAGCACCCACTTAGCAAACACGATAAAACAGCAAAACTTTTCTACTAAACTATCTGTTGCAGCCGCCATTACGCTCTCATTGCTACATTGATAATAGCAGACAATACATAAACTGAACGATTCACACGAATGCCAACAAACACAGATAAAAATCAGGTGATTTCATTATAACATTCTCCTGTTAAACGAACCCCCCCCCCCCCCCTCCCCCTCCATCACTCCTCGATTTAACATGAGTATTCAAATTCGTCAACAAACAAGAGATTTCTCCAAATTCACAAAAACCCTTAGGATATTACTGAAAAGTATTTATCATGTTTACCATTCAGAAATTCATTCACTTCATAAGCATCTCGACTACTTTAGAGCCCACTCTTTCAATGATCATGAAAGCATGGCTTCAACGAAGCAATCTCAAAAAGGACTTTATTTTTCAAAAATACAAAGCAGAATCCCCAAGCAGATCAAAGAATCATGGAAATGTCCCTCTAAGCAACCATTTCAAAACTATTTTCATTCGCTAAAATGACCCATTTCGCAAAACCTTGGAAATACAGAAATTTGCAGTGCTTATCACATCGCCCCTTGACTTACGTAAGACTTCTCATTTATATGCTTTTTATTACGAACCCATTTTTCCATTTTTGGTTTTTTCTGTGCCTAAATTCCATTCAATCTTGATCTCGGCAGAGATCTCAGCATTTGATCAGGGCCTAGATGCGGTTTCCACCGCGATCGGAACCACGACTAGATCATAACTTAAGTTCCACTTCCTCTCGTTCGCACCACATGCGTTCTACTTCTGTTGTATCTGCAAAATAAACAAAAAGAAAATGCCAGCTCCAATCAAGCATTCTAGGCGTGTTCATGACAGTTTATGACAACGTCAGATCACTTCCTTAGTCGAGTAGGCTGTCAATTTATCACATTGCACTGTTGTAAATGAAAGTCTACTATAATCATGTGAACATTCAAAAAACGATTTCTACTAGCGTTTGAAGTTGGAAAACGGCAGTGCCATCGCTTAGCGAAAAAAAAAAAACCATCTCAAATGCCATGCTTATTTGCTGCTTAGAATCGTACGATAGCGTATCAGAAAATTAAAAATCAAAAGATACAATATCAAAGCGCCTAAGTATCAAATATTAGAACCATCTAAACAGATAGGCGGTAATAAGATTTCAAAGAGCGCTTTTTTTAAAGCGATAACAATTAATTGACGTCGAATACAACATTATTATGTAAAAATTTTATTTTATTTCGATATCAAAAAATGATGTAAATACGCATCTATGATCGGGGATGCCTTATCTATCGTAGTTCTTATACACCGCATAAATACCATAACCTATAACTCGAAATGTTTTCAGATTGTTCTCGTTGGACGATGCATTCATTTCGGAAACGATATGATCGTTCTTGCGGCTACATTCGCCGACCCATCAAAAAAAGAACGGTAACTTCTAAGCGTAAACAACGCCAAATTTCGGACACTGTAGATGAAGGCGCGAAAAAAATGTGAATGAAATGGTGAATTACGGGCGTCTCTTTCGTACAACCGGAAGTAGCAGTATGTTGTTGAATGACAATGAGGTGCGCAGAATGCTCAACCAATCAAGTGGAATCGGCAGTGAGCCCACGACGACCGTGCAATGCCGACCTGTCCCACGACGACGGATCACCAACGGAAACCAACGATGACTACTTCAACGCTCAAGGAAACAGCGCACCTTCATCGTCTTTGTGTAAATAGGTAGCTGATCGCCAAAAATGGAGCGTGCGCCCACATGCGGTGGGCTCGCTTTCGCCATTGCTTTCCGCACTCATTTATCAGCGCTCATCGCTTCGCTCATGCTTTCCGCACTATCCGCCTTTCTTCATCCTTACCTTCACTGGCCAATTCCCCTCATGCCATACAGACGAGCATACCACTTATATGCATTTCCATAAATAAAGGCACACCAAATCTGATGCAGAACACTACTCGTGTCCCCATCATAGATAAAACAACGAACGCAGCTTTGCATGAATGGCAGCACCCGCATGCCTTATAGGCACTTTCAACACTTTCTCAGTGACCCCTATTCAACACTTTCTCAGCAATTCTTTTACCAAAATGGGCATACGCAACGAAAATATAACACTGCTAATATGTGTAACGGCACAACATGCCACAACAGAGACGGCGATTGCTACAGCAATGTTTATATGTGTCAACAACGAATGAACATGAAATTTCGATCTAGAAGCATCACGATGTGCTCATTGTAGGCATCAGGGAACAACACGAATGAAACATGTTGATAACAAAAGCGATCAAATATCAACCAACCAACCTGGTGAATGTTATTCATTTTGGTGATGTCTGCAATGAATAATCATTTCAGATCGTATATTTCATAAAAGTGTTGCTTGAAATGAATAAAAATGTGATGAGGTTAAATTTGCTGTTTACGAACATAAGTGATTCAGACAAAAGTTTGATTTTTTTCCGTGATGTTTTTTTCTGAACTAATAATTTTCAAATGAAAAAAAAATAATTAGAAAAATTTTTGCGTAAACGAATAAATTGCTCCCTTCCGAGTTCCACCTCGAAGGAAAGACAGAGAGAGAGAGAGAGAGAGAGAGAGAAAAAAAATGCAAGTTAACAAAAATGAATCCATCAAGTTCTTCTTTGACAATTTTTAGGTGATTGAAACTACTTGCCGAAAAGATTTCGCAAGCAGCGAAATGAGAATATTTGTCAACGAAATCAAGAAATCCAGCCGCATGAAGAAAAGAATCGTAATTTAGCCATTCAAGTTTGTAGTTTGTCATTTTCATAAATGTTGGCGGTTTCATGTTATTGAGAACGATAAATATTTGCTTTAATTGCTGAAATTTTCTTCTTCGATCGTCCGTGACAGCTGTTGCAGTGACCTTTGACCTTGCCATCTTAGCTGACGCTGTTGTTTCCTTAGATATCTTTTCGATGGTCTATACCGTTATGATTGGTTTCAGGGGGGTTCGGTTTAGTGGAACAAACGATGTAATGATTGAAAGAGAGGAATAACTGGCTGATGAAGAATCACAACAGACTTTTCATTCATTAAATTTCTTCGACTTCCTACTTTATTTAATTAGAAGCGAAAAAAAAATATGGCGGAACTTTTTCGCCTTAATACATCAATTTTAAGAAGTGTGGAATCAAAGATCATTTTCGTTTGGCTTTTCCACACATTTGAGCTTCTTCAAACAACCAAAAAAGACATGAAAAAAAGAGAGAAGTAATAATGGAATGAATATGGAAAGGAGTGTCAACTGCGATAAATTATACCTCGGTTTCCCGATAATTAATACCTCTTCAATGAATCACTGAGTGAAATGTCTTATTGAACAATTTATCTGATTGTCACTTTCAGCAGTAGAAACAATTCCGTTTTAAATATCGTTATGAATAAGTGTGGCTGTGAAAAATGAACGCAAAAAAATAGATACCCTCAAATATTTATAAATACATCAATAATGAGGCAAAAAAAAGGATTTGTTATACTGTGAGAAAAACGAATGGAAATTCTATGTCCCTTACTTGGTTGAGAAAAATTCAACGTTTCAATAATGTTGTGTATCAATAAAAATGAACTAAAAATAGAAATAAATCATACGATAAGAGGCTATTTTTAGTTGACAACTTGAAAAGGATCATTGAGAAAATGAAACGTCTAACGATAACAAACCTTATCTCCGACTATGAAAAACAAGTCATCAACGATGAACACTCGCTCGATCATTTCATCAAATCAACGTTGTAAAAAAAAGACTCACAGGTGATCAAAAATCAAATCGCATCATTTCTACTTCAATGTACCGTTATATATCCTAATCGGGAAGTTCATATGATACTCTGTATATTGCTCAAAAATAACAACAATGAACTAGTAATTGAGAATGAATTCACGCAGATATATATTTCAAATAACTTATCTCCATTTAATGCAAATTTTGCACAGTAAATTCTCTCATGAAATAAAAACAAAGAGCTAATTAAGTTAAGCGACAAATTCAACACTTCATATGATGGGATCCACAAATCCTTTTGAAACACCTTTAAGCATTCCAGCAAAACATAGATGAAACAGATGGATATCGAGGTGCCACGTCAGTACCGAATACAAGTTTTTCCGTAAACGTACGAATTTTAACAGTTTTTACTATACGACTACTGGAATATACTCGGCCTCTGCATTTGAACTCGAAGCGCTCAACAAGATTGAATATATTTCTCGCTATCCCGCTGCAATATACAGACTCGGAATATAGTTGCAAAATTTAATACGACGGATCGGAAATTTTGAAAAATCTGAGTTATTCTTTTCACGGCGTCACATTCAAAGATGAATGTCAGGTGAATGTCGAAGATCGCATATATACGAGCGATTAGACGATGAAGACCATCAAGGCTTTTCAATCAGCTAAATTGAGAAGTTCTCAGGTGTCACTTTTATGTTGTGGTGACTAACATTTCACTTTCAAAGTTCATAGGTTGAAAAACTTGAGCGTAATGAATAACCTCCAAAATGCACTATTGGTTTTGCACACGACCAACACATTTAACACTTCTAATTATAGCATTGAAGTAACATGCACACTTTGTGGCATATGCCTATTGATGCAATGATTTGTGATCTTACTGCAAAATCGAGCCAATTCGAAAAAACTCATTCGCACTACTGAAATATTAAATCAATTAGCATTGATTATGAACAAAATATATTCGCTTATGGTCTCCTCAGCTTGCATTCTAATATAGTCTTCTTTAAATATATGCACTTTTGACACTTTTTTTTTCAGCTCTGCTGCAAAAACCCCATTACTAGTTTGTTCTCTCATTTCCAAATTGATTACTTCAACAATTAAATTGAGAGATAGAAACCATTTCTGTACAAACATCTTACTGTAATAAAATACGTAATACCTGACGAATAATTCACCTTCCCTTATATTCGACTAGAACAGAAATTATAAATCGAAAGTGCTAAGAAAACTGAACCCGTAAAAACAGACGCATATACGTGCCGTTTTCATGTATGTGATTATTTCGAAAAGTGGATAAGAAAATGAGATTATCTGCGCACATGTTCACGTATCAATGACGTCATGCCTGTGCACACTTTGCAGGTGGCAAATGAAATATGAACGCTAAAGTGGAAAGCGCCGAAGAGCATTACAATGAAGAAAAATTTCCACTGGGAATAGCCAACTCTATGAACCGTTTGGCAGACATATCGACCTTCTTAGAGAGTACAATAAAGCGCTCTTCTTCAACAATCGGCAAACCTCAAAGAGCACATACAATGTGTGGTAATCCATCTCAGATCAACGGATCAGTCAAATGCACCGTGATGCTCATTCGTTTGCTTCGTAAAACGGAGGGACATGTGAATTGAAAGCAATCGAACAAATGCTCGACAATTTCAACGTTTTTCTTTGCATCACTATTCTTTATAAATGATATTCAGCCAGTAAGGTCTATATACTGAAGCATATGCCATAAACTATTTTGTACTGCTCTATAATTTTTCGAGCATTCAGAAAGGAAGGGATGGATTAAGCACCACAAATATGTCATAATAAGGAATTGACGTATTTTGGGTGACTCGATCATGACGAGGTACAGTTTGGCGTGTGCTCTTGAAGCTGTATCCGAAACCAGTATCCTTTTCATATCACAACAGTTCTCCCCATAAAAGGTGCAATCATACTGATTCCTACCAGATCGTCTAATACGAATCTATATTCGTTTTCCCTTCGAATGAGAACGCGAGTGATTAAACGCCGATGTTAAAAGCTTTGAAGTTGTTTGAAATTGACGCCATTGTTGATTCAGAAGATGTTATCTATAAGCGCCGCTTTCTAGATGGAAACATCCTCGGAAAGCTCGATGTGAAAGTTCGGTGTGTACTGATGTTCTTGAGAGTCTTTTCCACAAATGAATGGACAAGAACAACCTGACACGACTGTAAGCAGAATTTCGAAGTGACTGTTCAAAGCAGTACAAACAATACACAGATACTGAGGGTGAAGGATGAGATGAATGGGATGGTTCAGTGGCTCAACAACATCACAAAGCGCCGTTCAAGCGACAATCGTGTATTACTTTTTGCGGACTACGGCATTACAAGATAAGCAATGCAATGTGTTCTGCACATCTCTGAACATATCTTTTTAAAAGGTGCTAATTTTGGAATTCGGATTGCTGAATCTTAGCGATCTGTCAGAATTTCTTTAACGCTTTGAAGAATATACCTACTCTCCTACAAAATTGTCGTACGCATGCATGACAGAGATATGGAAAGCGTCATCATCCAAATCAACATTTTAGACATATATGAGTAGTAACGCTTCAAATGTTTTATGGCCATTGTGTTCCAATTGCAAGCAGAAAGCATGCTTGTGAAATTTTTTTTAAATGTATGACTGTCATAGCACAATAAAAGCGATGCTGCAATCGAAATTTCCTTATCACTAACATAGCTGAGGAGCACCCATTCCAGTTACTGACAGAGACGCCTATTTCATTGAAAAAGCAAACAGCAATGGCCAACATTTCACGTGCAACGAACACTGGCACGTAGACAAATGCACTCTTGCAAACTTACTCAACAACCTGTAACTCTCGCCATTCTAATGTTATACAATTCAATACTAGTGCTTCAGTAATTTAGAAAGTTTCAAAACATAGGTAGATGTGTGGTGTCGAGAGTGGATGTACCTGTGGGAATATGATATCTCACTCAGAAGTAATCACAAGAAAACTTCATTTTCAACGATTTTTCTGAGCAATTTCATCTCTTTTACCATCGCAAAACACGAGATCACTCCTATCTTACCATATTTATAAAATCATCGACCGTTCTCTTGAAAATATCCATTTTTTTAAAATCTCTTTCCTCACTAATACCTTCCCAGCTTCGCTTATGGATCATTAGATCAAAGCGCAAAAGATCATTTCAAAAATAAAGCATTCTTGACTTGGCCGAAGCAATTAATTTCCTCTGCAAGCATTTATGTCACAGTGTGGCGAAAAAAAATCACTGAAAAAAATTAATGAAGAGAAAAGAGAGAAAAATCCTATTTTTATTGGCATTTTTCAAAGCCGCAATGAAATGTCAACTTGCAAATTACATTTTTTTCTTTGCAGTGAACGCATCAACTTGCCCATATGTTGCACAAATGTTAAATCGAAAGGTGCCACAATCCTCATTAAACCAACCAAACTCATAAAAATTGTCAACAAAACTTACTTTTAGTGTTAACATCAATAATAATGACATATGCACAGCACAACATGTGCGATATTAATGAGATGATCGCAATGACGTCACCTATCATTGAATGCTTCGAGAGATCGTACATCAAACGCGCAACGCACCAGTGGTGGCGATTCCGGCGCTGACGCATTACTGAGGAGGGGCGTGGCATATGTATCGAAATAAAAGGCGCATCACTGCGGGAATTAGTATCGTTGCTACCAATTGTTTCTTGCAGTTCGGTTAGCGCTTTTAAGTACTAGAAATAGGTAATACGATGTTGAGACTATTGAGATGCTCCCAGCTGGCATTAGGTTTTGATGTGTTGCAGTTGTACTTGAAGAGACAAAATTAAATGAGATTATAACTTCGAACGAGTTCAAAAATTCGTTACTTTAAAACCTACTGTGATTACTTCGAGAAGTTTAATACCTCTGAACAATCTCAAAACTAACTTAGAACTTCCAGTTTCTTGGTGAATCAGCTACACAGAGAGCCTACCTGAAGCCTCTCTTTCTAACTCATTTCGCGACGAACATAGAAACCCTTAGATCTTACTACTAGCCTTCTTTATCTAGCTTTCGGCAGTAGATATCTTGCTTGTCATAATGTATGAACCGTTATTGAAAAGATTTGTGCTTAATGCATCGTTTGTTCCTCCAAATATCGAAGAACTTTTATAAAACATGCCTCTCTATCCCACACGAACTAATCCTTGAATCGAAAAATGAGTATCCTTGAACCTTTGGTCGACATAAATTTCCGTGTCGTAACGACATGGTCCAGTGTGGTTTTCCGTTGCATTACCTTCCAGCCGTGATTTTGGCATATTCGACGTTATCTTGATTTCTTGAAAAGAGCCTCCTCACTCTTTGTTTGCTTTACAGGAGACATTATTTCTTTTTCGACGTCACCTAGAAATCTCGTTCAACAGGCGTCGCTCACTGAGGTAAAAGGAAAAAGGACTTTGGTGGGATGAGAATTTTCGAAGAATAAAGGATAGAATATGTTGGGTGTGGGTAGCGTCAAGTACATTGTGCTGCTCTACATATATCGCGAACACGCAGCTGCCTCTCCGTACAAATGAAACAAATGATTGTGTTCGGGGATTGGAGTCGTTTATGTTCGTATTTCTTCCTCACCGTTCCCCACGTTCATGATTTGCGTCATATAATTCACCAAACGTTGCAGCTGCCATTACCAACTGCTAGAGGTGGTGAGGTGTGTGCGAAACACTTGAACGTACATTCAGCCCTCAATCAAACGTTTACTGTCGTTGCCAGAATCCTCCTTTTCCCTATATAAAAACTCAATACTCGAGTTTCTTTTTCTTTTCTATCCAACGAATACAGTACAAATTTGTTGTTCCTTTCTCTCTAAGATTGCAAGCAAACTATATTTACACGACAATACTTGCGTTTTTATGGGTGGTGCACGCAAAAGTCGTCGTGTGAGATCGGTAACGGATTGTATTTAAGGAGTGATTGTTGCAGCAACTTACTGAACATATCAAATGGGTGGCGCCAAGCTGGACGGTTGCACTCCAGGTGTACGAGCTGAGGGTATTGACGTCGAATTACAAATGTGCGACGATTTCTTTTCGAATGAACGCATCTTTATCGACTACGAAAGCTATGAATACAGGTGTGTCTGCCCCTTCTTTTCACCCTTTAAAACTCCCATCCTCAATATAAATCGTCGTTTCTAAGAAATATCTGCATCAAAAATTTGTTTCGGACCTCCTTCCCCTCCCCTCTACATCGAATAAGAAAACCTGAAGTATATAAATCCCTCTGGGAGATGAATTCATAAAATTTCAGCGGCATAATTTTCAGGGACTGTGCAATGTCATGCATTGGACATGGATCGTTCGGACGTGTTTTTCGCGGTATTGATAATACAAATGGCATGTCGGTTGCTATCAAAAAGATGGCCAAGATCAACGTCAAGCCAAACGAATTGAAGGTAATGAAATCGGTGAAAAGCCGCTTTCTCGTTGGCCTTGTCGACGTATGCGTGGATTCCGCCGATAGCGTCTACATCATTATGGAACTGTGCGACATTGACTTGGACCAGCATCTCAAGTATTATAGTGTTAACGGTGCCCTATCAAAGAATAACTTGAGGTGAGCTCGCCGTTTCATTTTAATTAAGCTTGATTTTTTGTTGTCCCATTCGAACCAAAAAATTTTCAGCTTTTTCACATTCTTGGTGCAGCAAAAAAGCTGGAAACTGCCTCATGAAACGGCCATTTCATTTCTGTCGATCGCCATTCTATGAAGGAAACAAACTAATACGACGATGGATTTACAGGGTTTTGATGGACAACGTTATCCGAGGCTACAAGGCCCTCTACGAAAGCTGCATCGTGCATCGTGATATCAAACCGCAGAATATTCTCATCAAGTACGACCCAATTGGCCGCGGATTCGAGAGTGCAAAGATCTCAGATTTTGGAATCTCACGAATACTCACCGAAGAACAAAGTGAAGCACTTTCAAACGTTGCCGGCACGTTCTACTATATGGCACCGGAAGTGGGTGCCAATCTATTAAGGACATGCGAATACGACTATCAAGTCGACATGTGGAGTCTTGGCTGTCTCTTCTACCAGTGTATCGCTGCACAAGTACGTCCTCGCTTGATGAATCACTTAGTAATATATATTAGAATATAACATATAGAATATACGACGGGAGCGGAACTAACTCCTGCGAAAAAAAAAACCCTGAAAAAAGAACGGTTAGCAACTTATCGCTGAGATGAGGTCGTATGTGTACAGTGATGTTAGAATCAGCTGGAAACGCTACCTCCTACACTTAGCCGACCAATCTGCTTTTTGAGCGATGGAATCCAGAAAGTTTGCAGGCATACTCAGCTACAACTTCCACCTAGTTTACATCTTCGCTTGGTTAAACCTTTAAACGCAATTGACAACATCTGGCAGATGGCGTGACAACTGTGATTTTAGGTACCATTCGATGAGTGTTCCCTGTGCAGGCTATTCCTATACGCAGCTGGTGGTAACTACGAGGCATATGAGAAGCCTGAACTACCAGCAGGCACCGAAGAAGAGGTCGAGCAAATTATTTCCTCACTTCTCGAGATTGACAGTAGTAAGCGAATTACACCACCCGAGCTTTATGCAGCCGTATGCACTTGGTCAAGTAGTGGCTGCAGCTACGTTAGCGATGATGCCTGCAGCTATCAAAGTGATGACCGGCGTGCCTCCATCACATACGTGTAATGAAGCTAGCGGTGATTTCTGAATTACCGACTGCTAACTCTCAACACACTCAATAATGAGAAGAAAAATCTTTGCTTCTCGCCAATCGTCACCTCGGCAATTCACTTATTTCCTGTCGACGAGAGTGGACATCGTAACGATCTCAATTTGCATTAAATCCGTTTCGTTTTCGGTTTGCTGACTGTAAAATATTGTCCCTCATTCTGATGGAGTGATATTATTAACACGAAAAATTTTTCAACAAAATTTCAAAAAAGAAATCACACTTTCTAAATGGCTTTACTTTAATCATCTGCAAATATCCCATGTAAATTTGAAAAGAAAAACTTTATACGCACTAAAATTACGATGCTCTTTTTTTTTTTGTAAGCCAGTGTTAAGTTAGGAATATTCGTGTCCATTTGTACATATATACATATAAATTTACGGGTAAAATTATTCTGGATGCATACTACTTATATAATGTCTATATGTAAAACATATCTATTGTATATTATTATTCCAATTTTTGCACAGCCTTTTTTCTTCCATTATGAGCATTTGCTTGTATATGTGATATTCGTGTATTATTCGAATAAAAATCCACTCAAAATTCTCATAAAAATAAAATGATTCAATTTGAAAGGTGTTAGTCGTATGATTGAAACTTTAATAAAGAGATTGCATAAAATATTCGATTTAATTAGTAGAAATAGCGTAAAAGATTGCTCCACTTTAATTTGCCTGACATGAAACAATAGAATGTTTCAGTTTACAATATCGCTGATTTTTAAAAAAAAAGTATGTACAACAAGTCTGCATTTCGCTATCGCTTCATGAGATAGGCGAAAGATAATTGAACAACTGCGAACATTACAAATTAAGAACTACTTCTTTTCAAATATTTCCGAAGCGCTATAATTATCGCAGAAGTACTGTCTCAAAAGAGTAAACTAGACTGGCGTTTGTTGATGAGAAGTCCAAGAGAAACATCCATTTCGTTACAGTTCAGTGCAACGAGGAGAAAATTTTGCAAAGGAATGAAAACTGGACATTGTATAAGCAAAGAGTATTAGTATAACGCGGGAGAACAATTTTTTAGCTTTGTGCTTTATTGTAAAGGCCGCTCGATGAACTGTAGTTGCGCGCGAAACATCTGACCAGTAAGGGAATGAACGAAGGACAGGACCGAAAGGTAAGAGCAAGGAATGGAAAGGTCGAGAACTCCAACATGAGTACTTCGGAAAAAGCTGCAGTCAAGCGGCTTCTGAAAAAGAATTCCGCCAAGAGAAGGATCACAAGTGGGTTTCTACGTCAAAGAAAGTGATGAGAAAAGTTTGAAATATCAAAGCCCCATAAAGTATCCAAGGAAGGATTTAGACCCATACTAGAGAATAAAATCAGATCCGCAAAGCTGCTGCTAAACGTCAACTTTCGTCAGAGCAGTTTTAAAGTGAAATATGCCGGTTCTTTCTATTGGGTCTTGCTGTGTTTAAACTGTGTCATTTTTTGCAGGAATTTTTTTCGTCGACGTGAAAAAATGGGGGTTTCAAAATGCCCTTTTTGAAACGATTTTAATCAGTTCTCAGGAATTTTCACCATTCTTCATCAATACAACTGCCGCAACCGCTCAAAATTTAGAATAGTTCGCTCTGAACTTTGAACGGTTACAATGTAACTTTGCAAACGACGGGTGAAAATGTTCACATACTCATTTGCTTATCTATTAATGATTAAAAAATTGATCGTAGTGAGAATCGAGGCACGAATTACAAAGAAGTGACAAAAAATTGCCTTTTACCACTTAGCAAAATGGTTTTTTTAATCGCCATAATTGGCGTAAAATTACGCGTAAAAATTGCTAAACTTCCAATAGTAGAAAACGGAAAAACAAAAAATTTCACTTTTGAAACGTCTTACAAGCATATGTTTTCTACACAGAAACTATGACGAAGAACATCGATTTAATTAACAACATATTGTGATAAAATCGCAGAAACGAATGGCTGAAAGCCAGACCGATCAGTTAAAGTGCATTGGCTTAAATCTATTAGATTGAAAAAGTGAATGTGAAACGATAGAAAAAAATTCTACAGACGCCGCTTCATCATGAAAAAAATTTATTAACAAAAAACGGAGCCATTTTAGAATTTGTGACGACGATCAATCACCAATGAAATTTGGAACCAAATAGGAGCCACAAGTTCACAGCGGAGCCACATTTAGCGACTAAAAAATCATCAACCGTTCAATTAACATATTAAGCAAACGAAACAATTTACTTACCTGCTTTCGATCATAACAGACCTGAAAGAATAGAACAATTCATTGTTCAGTAATCAACCAGGGAAAACCAAGCCCTAACGTGAACCACCTTGCATAAATAATTTTTAAAATCTAGTCGATAGTTTTTTCAGAGTACCTGGCAAGAAATAAGCTCATCTGGTCAGCCGATCCCATAAAATATCGACAAAAAGTAAAATATGCAACGTAATGATTAACTGTTTCAAACGATCTGACCACCCTAACGAACCTCCTATAGAATTCCTTCTTCTTTGACTTGACCGACCAGTTAAAATGAAGATCTGACCGCTATGGAATAAGTCGCGAGTTTTTTGGCCCACTTAAATGCGTACAACTGCTTTTGAAGTTGACAGCCGGAGATGAAATATGCAGCAGAGCATCCTTTCATTGTGCGCACCATGCCTACCAAATTTGCTGACTTCATTGACCTTAGGGTTTAAATCTTATAACAGACAGATGTATACACGCTTATGCGCCCATAGATACCGAGTCGCCTAAATGGCTAAGAGATTTGCAAAAGCGCACAAAAAACCATATTTTATCTAAGCAGCAGAAAAATACAGTGAAATATTGTATTGTAATGTCATATTTGCTTCGAGAATCTTCATCTATATGTCGAAAAATATCTGACAAATATTAGAAATTAAGGATTATAAGGTTTCTGGGAATCACTCTTAATTTAAAAATAGAAAAATCTTACTGCGAAGCCATTACATCTTCGATTGCTTCCAATTTTTTCACATTCTGAAAAGACAATTAATTAGCGATCACTTCAGCCGAACGCTGCAACTGTTCAGTCGCCATTTATTGAAAACTTGAAGTTGAGCTCAGCGATGAATGCAATCAATACTTTAGCCACTCAAGCAACTCTCAACAGAAATCAACGATCTCTCATTTCCACAATATGGAAAAGTTTTGAATATAAACGAATAATTGAAAGTCAATAGACTAAAAATATTTCGTCAGCATAAAAAGCGCCCTGCAACCGATAATCTGCTTCTTCCTCTCCCCCCCCTCCCCCTCCTCGCCATAACGACTCGAGAGAAAGCAGAAAACGTGGAGGCATGGAGTTATTGGTCGAATGAAAACTTCTTTAAGAAGGGGGGGGGGGGAATAAAAACTTGGAGGAATCAACATTCGGCAGTAAAATCAACTTACCATACAACATTGATCAATTATGCCATCCAAATAGGAGAAATTTTTGATAGCCGTCCCAAGAAGCTGAAATAAACCAAAATATAAATGATGCCCTCAATGAAATCAACACTGAAATAACCTCCCGTTGTTAAAAAAATAAAAAATAGTAAATAATAAAAAGATAAAAAAACAGTTCTTGAACGGCAAATAATGCAGGCACAAACTTCCGGTTGTAGTACCATAAGCAAGTTATAAAAACGAGGAATAAATATTACACATTTTTTTACAGAAACTGAATTAAGTCATGTCCCGGTTTGATCGAAAAAAAAAAACTACGTGACTCACAGAATAGTAGCGTCACGCTGAATCAGGTGGCAGCATCACTCAAGTGGGTCGCTTGCTTAGCCGCTATTCTTTCACCTCATTGAGTACGCAAGTACATTTTATGCAAACAAAAGAAAGATTTTCGAGTTTGGACAAGACAAAGATATTGCGATATACCTGCATCATTTTTTTTTGAGTATTGATTTCAAAACAGTACCGTAAATACATATTAACCAAAGAATCGCTCTGTAAATGAACGAAACTGAAAAACTATTTAGTGGCCAAACCTTTCGAACTGTCAATATTTGAATTTTTTTCCGGCGTGAATGCAAAATTGGCCACTCGAATGTTTCATATTTCGTTAGGAAAAGTTGTTTTTAAAACATATGTGGTTTTTACAATATATATATATATATATATATATATATAAAAAAATTTATTAGTGCAACATGACACCGAATATTATAAATCAGTGAGTGCAATAAACCGATAAAAGAAATGATCGTTGAGAAAATTTTTTCCTTTTTTTGTTTAAATAACCAAAGTTTAGCATTTTTTTTTTTGCAATTTTCATAGACAAATGAATCATAAGAAAGGAAAAGAAAAAAAGAGGGAAATAATGGAAAACAAATTATTGCAATGTTTCGATTTAAAGATTAGTGTTTGATCTATGTGAATATGAATCAACATTAACAATACAATCGGTATGCGCGCATTAAACCACACCTTTAAGATGGCACTTTAAAAGCTTTCTTATCTATTTGATGACAAACTAGAATGCGTTTTATGGAAAATCAATAAAACGACTGTCAGTCACTTCAAATCATATCATGTTAGAATTTTGCCTTTTTTCACCTCTTAATCAGATTTTTAAAATACTCCAATTTTTTTTTTTTGAGAATGTAGCAAAAATCGATTCGGTTTGAAATATTGAACGACCTGCGAATTAAGTAAACGATACAGGTGAATTTTTCTTTCAAATAAACCATTAAAAAACCCTATTTAAACTCCAATCCAATACTGCAAAATTTCTTCTCATAAAATTACAAAGGTTTCATAATGGAGAAGAATGCTAGAAGGGGATCGTTAGTAATTGCTTCTTTTCCTACTATTCATTTAACAGCCTTTGGAACGGGGGAAGGAGAGGGCGAAGAGGGGGTAACCGCAACTAATTGAGAAAATGAGATCAATTCATGATGACTGAGGTGAGCAATCGTTGTGCAAAGCAATATGCCGAAAGCAAATAAACAAAATATCATTATAAATGTCGAAAATCGACTACAGTACGCCAAAAAACTTTACTGGAAATAATTCAGTACGATTAACTTCACATTGAGAGTGCAAAATTGCCATCCTCTCTTGATGTCAATTCATTTGAGTTATTTCTTTCTCTTTTTTTATTACAAAGAAACGAACGCTAATATATAACGTAGTGATCATTGACTTTGAGCGTTGTTTTTTCATACGTAATCGCTTGAAAAATTTTCCAAACTGGTTTATTAACTCATTAATTAGAATCGAAAAAACTTCATCAGTCGAGAATTTCAAGAAAAAAGTATTGAAATTTTTTTTTCTTTTGCAACGATGACTTCATGAAAAGGAAAAAAGAAAAGATTCATATTGGTTGGTTTTTTTCACTTCTGTCAACTTTTTCTTCAAAATTTCTAAAGAAACATATTATTCCGATGTGTCTCAAAATTTTCTTTATAGATTCTTTATAAATTCTCTGCGCACGTTTCTTTGCCCTATATCATATTCAATACTCTACTACTTCCTCATTTTTGTTATTAATTATTATGATATAAAAATCTTAAATATATGGTACCACTCTAAATTCTTGCATAAATCGTACTGTATGAAGCGAGAAGTATTCAAATATTGTTCACCAACTTTTTTTTTCAAATTCTCAAAGATCTGCCGAAATCAATACCAAATTATACACAAAAATGAATTTTAAAAAAATGCATAACCAGAAGATATTTTTCAGCCTCATTCAGTTCATTTTAAATCAATGTATCGAAATTTCGCTGATCGATTTAACAGACGCATAGCACACAATTCTAAAATTATTGCCTTCCACTCATAGTGTTCAATAAATATTTTGCGAAGGGAAGCAAACGAATAAGTGCAGCAACGCTAGCAAAACAACCCATAACACATAAAAAACAGCGAAAGTTTCATCGTCACCACCCCGTTTACATCACTCAGTTGGAGTGGCCACTATTTAGGGCAATTACACCATGTTTAGCTGACTTTTAACGACGGCGCTTCTGTCAAAGGTATTTATGCTACCTCATTTGCGCTATGACATTATCAAATAAAGCCGCATGTTGTTCGCTCAAAAACTAGGCTTCCCGAAAGAAGCTGCAATTTTTCAGGATCAAAGACCACAACATTCACAGAACTAGAGCAGAGGGGCTGCAAGATCTTTTGATCGCCAGCTCTAAATCGAACGTTTGGTATGTTCAAAACTACTGAAAGAAGGAAACGTTGAAAAGCTCTGAGCGGTGAGTCGACAGAACTGATTTTAAAAAAAAAGAAGAAACTTTTGCAGGAAAATTTTTCTGAAGCAAATCACCAGAAAGCGATTTAGCTTACAGAAACTGCATCAGCCGGGCTACCTTCATTCTAATCAGAAAAATCAGCTTGCAATATTTCATCTGCTCCAATATTTTTAGCACTTAGTTTAGCTCTAAAACTGTGAAGACGTTCATAACGAATAAGTCTCCATGATATGCGTTTCACATGAGAGGCCGATTCATCGTCGAAACTTAATTGTGCCTTCGATATGCATTTTAAAAAAAGAAAAACTTGCTATTTGTATAGCTTGCTATTTGATAAAATTCAGCGAAAATTTGTAATCTGGCCAAACCTAGAAATATATGTCGAGTTTCATAGTTCTAATTCTTTAGAGTTAAAAGACAGTCCGCTATGGGAACATATATACAAACATGGATATGCAGACAGCCTATGATAAATGACTTTTTTAAATGCATTTCAAATCATATCGAAAAACTATTTTAACGGTCGCCTAAACCCATCATAAAAAGTAGGTTAACGCTAACACTTCAACACTTCCCGATTATAGCCGATTTAAACATTCAGAAAAAAAGCCGCATCATAATGCAGTGGATAGTTTTCACCATCAATTCAATTAATTTCTTGTGAATAATTTCGAGCAAATATTTACTCATTTCAACGTGTTTCTTTCAAGCTGTATTGGAATTAAAAGACACGGCCATGTTTGCATTCAATAAATTACAAGAGTCATTCGAATATGTTAGGCGTTAATCCATGGTATACGATGACTTTCTGGAAGCGTTCTCATAGAGTTTTTATTCAATTTTACATCACTTTCAATTTTCAGTTTAAATGATTTGTTTCAATTGGTGGCAATGGTCAAGAAGTTCAATTCCGCTAACACAAATAGACGTTATCATTGGAAAAAAAGCAGGGAAAAATTCATTCATATCGGAAAAACGCCAGAATCGATCAGTAACGCAAGACTTCAAACCGCTTCAAATGGTTCCCATAAATATCAATGAAAAAAAAAAGAATAACATAAAAAAAGACAAATATTCGTACAATTCGAGTCCTTCCCATTACCGGTCTAAATGAGGAAGTTTTTTTTCTTTTTTGTTTTGGTGGCTTTAAAAATTTTCACACACTTCAACAAGAACATTGATTTATTCCATTTGCATTAATAAATCTCCTGTTTCCTCTCTAAATTTCAACATGCGCCATTTGAAAAGTAACGCTCCTCTTCCTTTAGATGGGAATTTCCGGTACACTTCTGCATAAAGTAGCAACATCAAAAGACCCGAATTGCATAAGAAGCGTGATTTAGCAGTTGAAGTGGAACTTGCCTCATTAGATCGAGATGCATTCAAAACTTGTGAAATTATCAATCCACTATCTTGAATAGCATCCTGTATTTTGTTTGGTAAACGTGTGCGTCCCTCGAGTGGTATGCTATTGCTCATTACCTATAAAAGGCGTTTATTTATTACGAAAATAAATAGGCAAATAAAATATCGCCAACAAATCATTTCCCAAAAACAATTTTTTTTTTTTAGACCGACACACCTTATAAAGAAATGCTAAATGAAACATATTAGGCGATGAAAGTATCTTCAAGCGATGAATTCATCTCTTAATGCAATCATCCTACCTTCTAAATCCGATGCAATAATTTCTGCTCAAAAGAGTGTTCAACTCTGCAAAATATATCGACCAATTAAAACAACACAAAACTTTTATAATCCTCCCCTTTATTCGCATCATGTGGCAAGCATTTAACCAAATAAATGAAGCAATATATTCATTAGTTCTGGGCATATTTCTAAACGATTACTTCCTTCTAGACTATTAGGTCGTACTAATGTTTGAAGCCGGCTGCCAGCAATCTTACTGCCACCTAAAAGTTTCAATATTTGAGTTCATTACCTCCAAAAGTACTTACGACTGGTGTAGTTTGAGTGAACCTCGTCTACAGCTTATAACATCCACAAGTCTTCCAAAACATTTCACTCTCAAGCAATTCGTTGAATACTACATGGAACATTTCACCGAAAATTTAAAAAATTGAAAGAAAAACAAGCAGAACCTTAGCACACACAACAGATCACCCTTGCTATGACGCACTGATTTATATGAAACATCACTGCTAACTCATCTAGCCCATGTTATCACCAAAGCTTGTAAAAGCAGTCAGTTTTGACGGACAACAAATGTTGGTTGGTGGTCGCCGAAAGCTGGGATGCCACAAAAACTTTGAAGAATGGTCCGCCGCCACAGATTGCGAGTGCACAAAAAAGATTGGTTCTCGAATTCGCTCTCGGAACTGCCGACAGGCCGATTTCAGAAAACTCCCGAATTTCAGGGTCCTATTGAAGAGGCTCAAGGTGGAAGGAGATACAAAATCACAGGCGCCTAAGGAAATTCGAGAGCCTCTTTCCGATTACAAGCGACGATTTTGAGGAAGGCACTTTCCGACAGCTCACATCAACATTAACACTCCTCGTTGCTCTTTGTTAGCCTTTGACCGCAATGATTCCATATCAAGTCGCATGATTGACTAATGGAAGTGGTTTTATTCAACGAAATGTTGAAGTTTTTAAGTATGAAGCGATTTTGAAAAGAATATGTCTATTGCATTATACGAGATGACGACTACGACATATAAATAATGTTTGAATTTGATATTTCATTTCCACTTTTCGTTGCTAATCTCGAATAACGATGTTCCTCAACATTCGGCTACCTCGTTTGTACCCACTGAAGAACATTACCACTACAACAGAATATCACTGTCGCAAATCGTTGATTTTATTCCATGATGAATTTGCTTTTCAGCAAAAACTATAACAGTTCAAAGTATGCGCAGCTGATCACTTACGCAATATGACTTCAATGATGTGGAAAATTTAAAGACATAGCGCCACAGAGACATAACAAATGGATGCTACTGTAAACACTCGAATATTATAGTGATGGCAATAGCAACGCACAAACCGGCAACCCTTCCTTATGTATTTGTTCCGAAGAACAGTGAAACAACGAAACAACTGCAGAGAAGTTTAGTGACTTCTGCCTTTCTAGGGTTTACTTCATTTAAAAAACGAATCAATTACTACTTAATACTACTTGTACTATCAACTTCTCTAATATATATCTACGAAAATTTGCATATAGTAAAGTCGATTATGGCAACGTCGTGCCCTTCCTTATGTACATGTGTGCGCCTATTGTTGCCCTATATGGTATTTCAATTAGAAGATAAGTGAAGCTGTGAAATCTGACAAAACACAACAATTTCCTACAGCAACATTTCAAATCGACCCATCAACTTTGAAACGAGTTATAAGAGGTCTAAATATGCAAAAAAGAGTGCATAGATGTTCCAGCAGTTGGATCAACAGCTCACGTTGGTTCGATCGCAAGAACACATTCTTTTGCAGATTTTTAAATGCGAACAAATCGATTAGAACATCGGTCCTCTTTATTTAGCAAGATGAAATTTATTATGAAGTCGTATAATCACCGCTCTAATTAGCGCAATTGTAAAAATGCCTCTGCTATATTAGTGATTTGCTTGGTACAACTCGTTATTTCCTTGTTTTAAACTTCACCTTTATAATCCACGTGTCATGTTGTTTTTTATATGATTCCACCTCAGGCATAATTATTAACTGCAAATCGTCGTTTCAATTAGGCGATGAGAAACATTCGCCTATACAAACTACGAATTGTCCTTTAATAAAATATAAAACATGACGCGCTCTATAAAGATGCTTTCATAGTTTCGCTAAAAATGATCAATCGTTTTCTATTTTCACATATGCACTTATAAATAATCGGAATCCTACAGATTTCAGCTCATACTCGCAAAAAACAATGGTAGCAACTCAGATTCGTGCTAAAAGCTTTTAGAAACCTTGTTTTTGTTGCGTTTTTACATTATGCTAAAAGGAAAAATTGGACAAGTTTGAAGCGAATATTCAATCTTTTACGCTTGGAAATTATATTTAGTGACTCTTAACGGCGCAATTGCTCTCATAAGAGCTTTCCAAAAGGAGACGACTAGAAGTTGCGCAATTTTGATTATACATCTTCCTACTAACAACAGAACTGTAAATTCTTAGGCAAAGAGGTGTTAAGTCATAAAGAGTTCATCTGTCTAATGACCTAAGGCCTACATACCAGAAAACGAAAAAAGACTATCCCAACTGATGGGCAACCTTTAAACTTTGTTTAACCTTAGCACCCAACTGCGGCCATGGAATCATCTCATGTCTTATCACTCCTTAGACAAACGAGATAACTTTTATAGCAATTAGTACGGTTAGCAGCAAACGTAATGAGGTCGCAAATTGAAACATGAGCCTCATCGCTGATAAAAACAATAACGAATTTGAGTTCGAGGAATTATCCTCACCAATCATAATTAGCAAAGTATAAGGTGGCAACGACCTCGTTCTTAATTGCCTTTCGCTATAAGCTGATGCCACTCGATTTTTCATTATCTCAAATTTCTCAATTTTTGAAGAAGTTATAGACTTAATGAATAATAGTGGGTGATTTCCCTTCTAAAAAGCAAATAACGCACGTACTTTGGTTACTCTGTTGCAAAAGGAACGTCCGATATAACAAGAAACTCGACATCCTCGTATTTCTTTAAAAAAACTTGACATACTAGCATTTCCTGTATAAAAAAGGACTCGACGCCCTGGCGTTTCCTCCCCAATCATTCAAAGAAAAATTCGAAAACATAAACGCCCGTTGAAAATTTATACTTCTGCCTCGCTTACTCTTAAATTTTTTCGGCATTGCATTCTTTGATTTCCCAGGTCAAGTTGCCTTTCACCAGAACACGGCGCCTAGAATGTTGCTTCATCTCTACGGAATATTTAAAGTGATAGAGCCTGCTTTCGTCACACTGATGTGTAGACATTGTTATAGCATGAATGTTAAAATAGAAGCTCCGTTGACAACAAAACTACTACTACTACAGTCACGAAGGAATATCTATGGTTTCACACTCTTCACAAGCAACAACCAGCCCCTCCTCACCTATTCAAAACGCAGCACTCATTCTTCAACCAACAACTCTGTCCCTCGCAGCAACGGCCCCCTATCTACCAAGAACAATAAAGTCATCTCGCTATCATAGATTGCCATTTCGGAATAGAAATTGTCGGAAGCAGTACATTCGAGACGAATGGTGATCAACGTTACATTCAAGCAATGTGAAGTGAAAACAACAATTTGTGGAAGACATTTCTACACGATTTTATTAACGAACGTTTAGAGGAAAGCCGACCACAAATAACACCACATAGAATGCACACGTCCACATCCGGTTGGCATAACGGTGCATAAAAATAAGCACTCGGCGAGGTACGCTTCTGACGCACTTCACACCTCACACATAACGAATGCGCTCCAATAACGGCGTTATCCTCGACTTATGTGTCAATACTCTTATATTTTCATCAATGTATTTAAAAAATATATTCAATTTGAAAGGAATTTCCTTTATTAACGTTAATGCCAGAGTACAAAGAGAATTTCTTCCCAAACGATGAATCCATTTACAATGATTTGCATTCGGAAATGAAACGGTTCGATTTTCTGATCGCATCTAAAAATCATCGTCAGAGAAAAAAAACGATAGAATTTAGAAATGAAGTTACAATTGAAATGACAATTAAATTTTAAATAACGACCAACATACGAGAAGACAAGCAAATTTAGGCGATGATCGGCTAAAAACGAGCGCTTCGATGCGTTATAAAACAAGAAACAAAACATTGAAAAAATTCAGCGAAACGAAAAGAAGCTTCAAAACAATAAACGAAATTATAAAATTAAACAATTGTTTAATGAAACCATTTAGCACTGATTAGTGTAGGTTTCATAAACTGATTATTCTAAATCGATAAGCGTATAAAATTCTGCAAACAAGAAAGAAAAAAAGACACCGAAAAAAATACAAAAATAGCAATAGACAAAAAATACGGATAGTAAATTATTAAAATAACGAATTACATAACGCTAATAACGAAATTTCGCTTACGGATTTGATATTCAATAGCACAGGATTTTATATTTGTTGAATAAACGCTTCTATCACAAGAACATCAAACACTGGAGATTTGATTCTATTGTTTATTCTAATAATTCACTGTTTTTTAAAATACTATTAGCACTCGCATTATGTCAAGACAAAAAGCGCCGTTATATTCTAAAAAAAAAAAAAAAAAAAACTGCAATAGAAGAAGCATCGGCTCTCTAGAATATGACGCTCAATTGCCCTCGCAAACTTTTACAATAGCAAAATTTCCTCATTTGAAAAATGAAATCCGCTTATGGTGAACAGTTGAAACGCTTTCTGAACCGATAAAAAAATTTATAATATAATTAGTTTATTTTGAAAATTCAACATAGATTTTTACAGTACTTCATAATGGTTGTTCTTTTATAAATGGAGGTCAAAGCAACGTCGAGAAGTTGGATTAAAATGAAGCAATAAAAAATAGACAGAATTCAAGGAATGAGTTCTGAAGAACAATTGCTAAAAGCAAAAGTATGACTATAACGAAAGCTAACCAGCACAAATATTCCCTTATTAATAGAGTAAACTTCCATTTGTATATTCTCGTCAAGATGGATGATGTGGTGAGAAGAGGGTCGAAGACAGAGGCAGCGGCGATGAGTGTATTCCCAATTCTCAAGTTAGGTAAAACGAGGCTAGATCTTCCTTGAACGTTGAAAAAATCATATTTCTCTTTTTCGTTCACGCTTAATTGAATATCAAATAATCGAGTTCCATATGCAACTGTCGCCTTGAAAAAAACCTAGATCTTTTTTTTGAAGGTAATAAAAAACACAGTGAGTCATTCAGCAAATGCAAAAATCATATGGGCGTTTCTGTGAAGGACCGCTGAAATTAGAGTCGAAAGAACGAAACTCCTCAATATTTCCCCTCTAAATCATTGAGACCGCTTATTTCAGGTGAATTTTAAAGTGGCAAAATCAACACTTTTGAACGATCTAAACAGGCGACGAAAGAAATGAAATGAAGGGCTTGTATACGCACTCAAAGCAGACCTTCAGCAACAAACAAACACAGAGAGAAGCAATGAACGAGAATGAAGGCACTTCTTCCGATGGAGGGCAAAACAGCTGAAAGCAGTGACGCGCATACGCGACGCATCATGACGCCAACGATGCTGCTTTGCCCCACAACGAAAAATGTGTCCAAGCAAAGCAACAAAGAGACGACAAGTGATGAAACGCAATGCTCTAATAGATCGTCGCAAATCGTGAGCGCGCCATGCGCGAACAACAATCGATCACCAGCAATCCCGACCGCAGTGGCAATAATAAAGCAATAACGAAGACGAAGTAAGTAAACCGTTGTCTTTCGCAGGAGTGAAAGTCCCATCTGCGATAAAGGCGGGCTCGAACCCTTCTTTTACAGCAACGAACATGAATACAGAATGATTCCGCGGTGTGCGACGAACGATTACTGCTAATTGTTATCAATAATATTATTCGATGAAAAGCAAGCTGAGAACGGTTTAAAGACCCGATTAGAGCAACACTGACATTCGTGCACAGCTGAAGCTAGAAAACAGTCTAGTAAAGGACCAACGTTTCGAGGTACGAGTCCAGCGATAGCGATCGTCAACTCAATGCAAAATGAACCATGACAACAGCGAAGCGGGATGAATCCGCCGGACCGAACAGACAGTAGAGCGGTACCTAGATAAGATCAGAGCAGATTTCACGTGGAACGACAACACACAATCAGAGAAGCCGTACAACACAACAATTGCAAGCAACGATAACAAATGCGAACCGAATACAACCAGAAGCAAAGAAGGGACAAGACGAGACGGCGGCAAGGACCACTGCAGCACAGCTGGGCGCAGTCCATCCCGCTCCATACATAGACGCGGCGATCAGAAGCACAGTTAGCAAGGAAGCAGCAAACTGGAGTGCCCATTGCGCATAGGCGTATCCCACCGGCAAGTCCTACGTAGTGTACCATAACGTCTGCCTGCCTTGTATGGTCATCATTACACCGAACGGTCCTCAAACTGTAGTCGACCAACGACCACAATACATCTCGCCTGAAAAAAAGCGGAAATTTCTTATAGAAATGTTCACACGCACACACACACACAAAAACAAATAAATATAAAAAAGCATGTTCGCTTCAAAATTCGAGGCGGTATGTCAGCAGAAGGAATTTTACCACAGAATGGTTTTCTTTGAAGTTGAAGGTTAGCCACTAACCGAAATAACACCAACTTTTAGCAATAATTTTCAGAGACGACTGCAAAGCGGCAACGATATCCCAAATTTCTCACTGTATTTTGCCGTAATAACATTACTTAACAGGCATTTGCAATCAACAACAGAGAGAGAAATGAACAATAATATAATGAAAGAATGAAGAAATTAGCTCGCAACCGCTTGCCACTCAACTGGCGGCCATATAAACCGATAGTGGAAAGCTAGTT
The DNA here is from genome assembly GCA_006503575.1 of Baylisascaris schroederi. Lineage (NCBI taxonomy): Eukaryota > Metazoa > Nematoda > Chromadorea > Rhabditida > Ascarididae > Baylisascaris > Baylisascaris schroederi. The sequence goes on from QEWY01001293.1 coordinate 1,950,727, forward strand.
AATAGCAAACGTAAATTGAAATAGCCTCATTTTTGAGATTCAAAACATTACAGTACTATACATCATTGCTTATTAGAGAGACCAATAAACTAATAAGAACATGGAGCGCTTTTTTGAGGATCTGTAAACCAATTAACCTTCGAAGAATCTATTTAGTATCTAAATAGCTCTGAGGTAACGAATTCAAAAAAAGGTCGCAGCAACAGAAAACGTCAGTATATCAGCAGAAAATGTGATAGCTGTTCAACAGTAAATGCAAGGAAAATGGGCAAACGCATTCGTTGGACAGCATATGACAGCGAAAGGCGCGCTTTATCAAAATAGAAGAAATAGAACGATAGAAGATAATTAAAACCCCGTACTCAATTGTGCCGTTAGGCATGCAAATAAATATCATCACTTATATACACTCCCTCTTCAATGAAACTTATGTAAAATATGTGTGAAATATGCTAAGAGTGGGAAAGCGATAGGTAGCAATTAGGCAAGGGAAGGGGTTGATTTAGTGATGTATGAAAATAAGAACGGACGAGCGGAAATGAAAAGTTGGATAAAACAGCTTAAAAGATTAAAAGGAAAGATTTCGCATGCAGATAACAATCGGCGATGCACATACACGCTCATATCACTTCTTCTTTTTGCCGAACGAGAAAAAGCCCTTTTTCTTCTTCTTGCTCTCCTTTGATGCGTTCAACTGCAAATAATCCTTTTTAACAATTAATACGCTTCGCTCAATCAATCAATAATTTCATCAAATCCATTAAACACCAGTTTCAATACAATGCTGATTGTTTTAGATCAACTATACATTCGTAAGAGAATCTGCTTCTGAATTGCAGAACGAAAAGGAAAAGAGAAAACGAATAGAGAAGAAAGAGTGGAACGACAATGAAATATGCACACATCAATATCACAGAAAGATATGCGCTTCATTTTAGAAGACAACCATTTTACTCGCTTATTTCCATGATAAATCATTCCCCTATGCTCTCGCCCGAAAAAAAGATGAAACATTTTAAACAAATGATATCAAAAGAATAAGACATTTGCCGCATTTTGCGTTAATAACGCCGATAAGTGGAACTGCTGCAAAATTCGACAACCACTTATAGATGTTCGATTTTTATTTAGTGCTCCTTATATTTGAAGCAAATTTTAAGTAGCGTTCTTTTTGTTAAGATTGTATAGTTGATGTTCGCAATGAATGGAGCAAATCGCTTGCAGATTTGGACGCCGAGAGTTTGGAAACAGGCTTAACTGTCTCAAATGAAACATCCAACGTCTGCTTGCACGCTAATGACGAAAGGTTTGAACGTGCAGTGTGCCATGTCATCTTATATGGCTTATGATTACTTAAGAACTTCGATGCGCGTTGCCATTTCACACAACAATGCCGTAGTACGAAAATATGGACTCTTTGAGGTAACAGAAGGTGCAACGGTTGTCGGTCAGAATCCAATCAGCATACACACGCAATCACCATGAAACCAGAAGTAAAAATAAGATGTACGGCGATCCTTCAGACTCTCTTATGAAGGAGCGATAAACGAGCTCACCGGTGAATAATGAGCAAAAATCCGAGGTTTTTTTTAAACTTACAATTGAAAACGTCTAGTAATTATACAGCAACGATGAACACAACCTTCGTGACCTCAGGAAAGCCACAGTCAACAACCTAAGATAGCCGCAAGAAATCACCTTCCCCGCTGAACATGACAACAGCAGCAGAGTAGCGCAATAACGAAAAATTTATGTCGAAGTGATGCAGCATTCAAGATTATCCAGAAGCTAAAGAAAGCACTACTTCTAAACAACATGATTGTTTTCCCTCAAAAATAGCACTTAATATGCAGCAATAATTGGTGCATATAAGAAGCTGTAAATATTTCTTACGGGAAAGAAGTAGATAGAAAAAAATTTGTGAATTTCCAGCGAAATATTATCCAATGATCTCGTTTCATTAGTGATAACAGGGGAATACTTTCACAAAACCAAGATCCTCTAGATCAGATTATTATACGGCGTATTCATTAAAATAGAAGAAAAGACTGCTCTCAGTAATCGACTAAATATAGGAACCTCAAAAACAGATTTCTCGCAATGTGGTGCATTTTACCTTTCCCTTCCTCTTCACCAAAAATTTTGCGAAGATGTGAGTTCCTCCGCTTTTTCTCTCAGCTAAAAAATTTTGCTTCGTTTATTTGTTGAAAGATAGCAAAACTAATCTAGGCTGCGAATGAAATTTGACGCAATCAGTATGCTAAATAAAGACTGAGCAGAACGCTGCATCAGCCGATAATTCTGATGGATTCACTTTCTATGGCGCGACTCTTGTCGATCATAACACGTGGTACGACGAGAAATGACTGCCTTGAAATGTGCGTATACGTGAAACATTGTGATAAAACACATCCCCGCATCGCGGGCAACTACCACAAAGCGTAAAGCACCGGCAACAACATGTTCCACACCCACTTCACAAGTTACTGCAGTTTACGTGAAAAGCGTCTTTTCCCACCTCTTTTCTCCAAAATAAATACCCGCAATTCCCAAATCCCCTCTCCAAGTCAGGTTACCTCCATACTGCTTTATGCACTCAAAATGTAAACACCTGTCATTTCATTTCGTTTACTCTATGCTTCGGTATCACGTTTACGCGTATGTTCTTCCTGTATCGTCTTCCGTTATGTCTCGCTCAGTTTGCCAACATTTCAATCAACCATTCATCATCGTACCATAAAGTTACGAAGTATCACTTCCTTTTACGAAAAAGTCAATTCTGATAGATTTTCACATTTCAACTGAAAAAAATTGCAGAAAAAAAACACCAAAATAGTTTGAACACGTTCAATGTTATGTCGTTGAAACAAATCCTACGGCATGCACTGTGCCTTTAATGAATGCGAAAAGAAGTGATGAAAGATCACATACCTCTTCTTCGGTTAGAGCAAGCTCGGAACTTCGCTGAGGTGTTTCCGGACCTGCAAACGTATGAGTAATGAAATGCCAGGTTGGCGACACCGTCTACTCACTGAATTAAATGCAGAAGCAGAGAGGGTAGACAAGGAAGGGATGAAGATAAGTGAAGGTACAGTACCTTTCCTGCTAAACGCAATAACACCAACGTTTACAATAGTGCACATTGATGAACTGAACAAAAGTAAACAGGCGCGCAAAAACATGAAACGCTTTGCAGATATGTGAAGCATCTTCCTAAAGCTTTTCTTCTTTTCGCCAAGTTCTCCTCGCATTATATCCAGACTTTACTGAAGATCATGTCCCGAAAGTAATAATCCACGCAGTTCTACCCTTACACCTTCGCCCTCTTCATCTGTCCCTCACATATGCTCTCCCATTAATAATTTACCTATTCTTTTCAATGAACGTCCGAAATCTGATACACATATCATATACCGTACTCATATCTGCAGGTTCAACAGTGCTATTGGAATTTGGAAGAATAAATTGGGGAAAAAAAAAAGATAAAAACGTACTTCTAGAGAAAAAACTTTTACGTAGTGCCGAAGTAAAGCGCTCCGATTTACTGCGCGTGAATATGGACACCTCCGATTGTGCAGCACTTGCAGGTAAAGTTGTTGATGCATCGCTTTGTGATACTCGCTCGAGCGAACGACCCAAAACATTGAAAGTGCACAAAACAGCTTGCAGGCAATCCGTGCAAGACGACGCTCAAGCAACTTTCCAAATACAGCACCATAACAACGTTCAACAACGATACGAAAACGATTCTATTCTCATTGTGGCAAAATGTCTACCGTATTGCAATGATGTTTGCATAATGCATTACAATATCATCAAGAAATATACCACTCCATCACACATCTAGGCCAAGATAGCATCTTTGAGTAAATCTCCCTAATCACCCAATTTGCTTAACTGAGAGCTCCGTATCACAACGGCAGCCTTTACTTAATAAACATAGAACCACTTCAAAAATAAGCAGACACAACAATATCACTGCCTCCCAGTCCACCTCTTTTCATCTTATATGCCAGTAACATTGCGTAAACCTGCATATTCAACACTACCTAAAGCTCGACGATTACCCTTGAAAAAATTAAACGCCTGATATGAGGAAGCAAATAAATAAATAAAAACGGAGCGCAAGAGTTGAGGTGCGTCCAATGAACGACGCTTTCGCCAACGTTCTTGCCTTTTCATTTTCACACAACAACACCAACGAACCATAACCCACCATCATGCAGCATATCAGTGAAAAATACGGTGATAAAAAGCAGCACCACAATTGACAAATATTTAGTAGTAGGCAGATAAAGAAGAATGAGTTGAAAGCACACACGGTTAGATGGGGGGCACTGCTACTGCGACCTTTTCATGCGATACATTATGCTCTACCGCGATTAACGTATTCATTATTGCTAAGATAGTAGCGCACTTCTTTGATGTGAGAGATAATCCGAATATAGAAATTTAAATTTTGCTAGAAAGCAAGAAGAAAAATAAAGGATTCTGAATAAGAGACTGACGATGTGGAGTAGAAGCGGCGAGTGGTGAGCCACGTACCAAACGACTTTGCGGTATATCCGATTCGTCGAACGTCGTTTCACGAATCAAGCAGCCAACTGCAAATCAACTCAACACTCCCAAATGCCACCACAAAGCACAATCGTGCACATTGCAACAATCCACCGATCCTATGCATCAAATCAATCAACTGTGGCAGTGACGCACCATTCCGACGTTTTCGTAGCATTCACATTAGCCAGTTTCAATACGAATCAAACAAAATAAAAGGTGAACAAAAAAAAACGGCAGCAAATAAGCATGAACTCAGCATGCGACCCATTACAAAATCGCACACCAATGACCCTTTGCACTGCATTCTCGAAATGAGAATTTTCCAAGGCCTACTGTTTCCCGACCTCTTTTTATCAGCTGCCCCACATCCTCTCTACTACTCCATCCGGAAATGAGATAATGGGAGGGGGGGAAGCAAAGTGGCTCTTGGGAGCGGGAATGATCATTCGTGAGGTCGCGTAGCTATCTTCCCTGAGGGAGATTCTTATCCACGGATCCTCAAACGAACCTAACTCAAACGGTTCCACCACACTTTCGTTCAACGATTATGTATCAAGCGCATTCTATAGCCAGCCCTTTCATCGTCCAACTAGAATCAACTCAAAGTTAAATGTTTTAGTTCACAAATATACCTCCCTCCACGGACTTGTCATTACACTTCCAAGCTGAGTCTCATAGTTTGACAATGGCAATCGCGAAAATGCAAAAACGCATCATGCGTTGCGCATTCGCAAATGCATTCAGCAAGCACTGATAGCAGCTCAAAATGATCTCAGACACAAACATCGAGGTAACTACAAACAACATAATAGAATAGCAAGATCAAAATGCATCATTACAGCACTGCACTCATCTATGGGTGAAGCAAACAACATTACAGGACAAACATAATGGAATAGTGCAAACCATATCATTGGTATACACATTCTACAAACAACAACAAACACACACATAAAGCACTAATGCATCCATAATATAGCCACTGCAATGCCGACATAGTAGTGAAAGCAATAGCAAAGAGGAAACGCTTTGAAGAGTTTCGCAACAACAACGGATCACTTAGAAACGAATCGACAAAAAAATGAAACAGGAGGGTTGACAGTAGAGTCAGCACCCTTACCATTGGCAGTGGCTGCTTGAGTGGCGTTTACTTGTTGTTCAAGAGTCGTATCGCCTGGCTCCTCATCCACGGAGGCGGAAGCCATCGCTGTAGCAGGAGGTCGTGATCGATGCTCCCTCGCTGCTTGCATCAACGAGACTGTCTCTGAACAAATGCTATACCATTTCGCTAAATCCGCGGTGTGTTTTACACTCTGCTGACTACGATATCTTGAAATTCGATTGCAAAACACACATCACTTTACTCCTCAAAGAAACCTCCGCAAGGTGAAACCGGCTTTTTTTAAACTTCTACCAACTGAAGACAATAAATGAAATTATAGAAAATGTTTCAAGCACTAAAAAACATTTCTTTCATTCGTCAATAAACTTTGGAAATTTCTGGGGACAGATGACTAAAATTTAAAAAAATCGTGTGCATGCAAGTGGATAGCGGAAATATTGTATCGATCGGAGAAGTAAGACGAAGACGACATCGCAAAAAATAAGCTTGAAAATGTAAATAGAAATTAGCAACGATCAACTATGCACACAAATACAATAACATCCATACAACGTGATATTAATTAACATAAGCTAGTAAAAGAAATGCATTATCATAGCCAACGAGATAGCTGTAAATTGTTGCAAATGCAGCAGTCGCATGAAACGATGTTATCTGATGAAAAAGTACACTATGGAATCTAGTGAAAAATAATATAACACAAAAGTGAATTAAAATGATGACTGTAACACATGAAAAATTTTAAAAACAAAATAAACGAAATTATCAACATTATAAACAGATTTTCACATAACAATTGTAGCTAACAGATATGAGCTGGAAGCATAATGACTGCAAATCATGTCTTTAAATAAAGGAATAAATTTAACAAGTGGAAAAGAATTGAATGATTTTTACAGTTAATTTTTCTTTATATGGTAAACTTTTAGGCTATAGACAGCATTGCCTCATTGTCGTCACCACTCTGGTAAGAAATTAAATGCGCTCAATCAGTGTCAAATACGCGTTCGTCAAAATGAAGATTTATAAAAGACAACTTCATGCATAGTTAAATGAATTAAGGTACAGTTGAATAAATAAAAAAAAAACACAAAAATTTTGCAGCCGATAGGAAAATGAGCGAATTGAATTCGAAACATATAAACCACTCAAATTTTTTGGGTTACCTATAGGAGTGAACAAAAAAGAAACAAACACGAGGCAATCAAACTTCTACAGCAAACGCATATCACACATCAAGAGACCATGTAAATTTTACATTGGTTTATCAAGCAGTAGCCAAATTACCGCAGTTTGTAAATAAGGAAACTATTATCCACAGACGGGTTGTAAGAAATAGTCTGGTACTAACGTCGGCGAAATCTATAGCACATGCGAAATGGTACTAAGAACAATATAATGTCATGCCACACAATAACGCGAATCACATTCATTCCATCACATTATGAGTTTAACAGAAACATATTTGAAATCGACAAGAGATGATTTTATTCCATGGAAATCGAGAACTTCCTGTCACAACGCAGCTATGATTTTGTGAAAAAGGAAGGGTGAACAGAAATGGGGAATACTGGAGGGCGGATAGAGGTAGCCAAGTGGAGGAACAACTCAGAAAATTAAAACCCTGATAATTCACAGACAGCACAGCCTAGAAAGAAAACAAAGATTTGCAAATTCCAACTTTTCACGTATATAAATAACTTACGATGAAATTGTGTTCCGAAGAATCTCCTCAAAATTTTTAGTGCAAATTTTTCGTTCCCTTCTCATGAAGAAGTGGATTTCACACCAATGCCTCCAGCTTTGCTAGCAGGAATCACAACCGGTCATATTTTACTCCTCCTCTTCACCATCTAGTCATGCCTATACTTATAATAAAATTGAATTGAAGCAAGGAACAGTGCATGCAAAACTCAAGAAAAACGAACCTGCGCTAGGACTGTCGGTTTCATAAATGGGAGGACTTGGTGGTGCTGCTCTTTCAGTTGCCTCAGTTGCAGAGCCGGGTCGCGGTGTTTTCGACTCTACCTCCTTCATGTATTTTTGAATATCTTCATCCGTCTCGCTTGCGAATGGATTAGGTGCATAGAGTTGCCGATACACCTGCAATATCAAAAATCTCTATAGTGTGGTCATATCAGAACTTTAACTTAGCCTTTTGGCCTCTTCCACAACTCCAACTACAGAACGTTTTTCACATAGAGCATAAAGAAAAAAACAAAACTGCTGTAATGAACTTCAAGTTTGTTTTGATTCAACCATGGGTACCTCAAACTATAGTTCCGGTGTTTTTGATGGATCACTCTCCGGTTTCCAACACTAATTCTGCAGGTAGTAGCCTCATAAACTAATAAATCTGAGCTAAAAAGTGAAAGGATACAAATTATTTAGAAAAGAACCTATGAAAATAGCGAAATTTTCAAGCGATAAATTTTGCAGCTTAAAAATTACAAATTTCATACTGCCACTTGAGCGTCATTCAAATACGAGCAGCAGCTGAATGCGACAACAATTTCGATTATAAATTAATCGAACACAGGAGTCACGACCAAGATCACTCTTCGATTTGACGACTTATAAATAATCCTTAGATATCACGGTCGATAGTATGAGAAGAGTGTCAGTTTTCAGAAAGGACAGACCTGGGCATTGTGCTGATGCTGTCGGTCGATTATGCCTTTGCTTGCGGTGCCAATCATCACAACACGATCGCCTTGCCCACTCGTTTCCGCTTCCTACAACTTTCACTACAATTTCTCTCAGTAGCATTCATTTCGAAGTATAAATAGTTACGACCAAAAGCACAAGCTTATTATCCAACAGTAGGGGACGATAGAATCAAATGGTTGTGAAGATTTTATTTTTATTTTTATTTTGAATATGAGTAGTAACACTGTTGTTTCGCAGACGCATGATCGATAGATGTAACAGTTTTTTCGGTTATGACCATGTAATGCGTCGAGTGCAGATGGAATAATCATTTATGCTGACGTTTCGGCTCCTTGAGCCATAATCATAGCACACCAAGCTGTAAATCATCAAATAAAATACACTTTTACGTTTCATAGAGTTGAATGGGGTTTCAAAGCGAGGAGTATGAATGCNGTAAAATTAAACTTTTACCTTCTCTTGCACCAGCATTCATACTCCTCGCTTTGAAACCCCATGCAACTCTATGAAACGTAAAAGTGTATTTTATTTGATGATTTACAGCTTGGTGTGCTATGATTATGGCTCAAGGAGCCGAAACGTCAGCATAAATGATTATTCCATCTGCACTCGACGCATTACATGGTCATAACCGAAAAAACTGTTACATATTTTTATTTTTATTTTTATTTTTTTTTGAAAGAAGGCTGCGAGAGAACGCTGCCATCAGTTTTGCATGTTTTAGATAAATTTCAAAGAAACATTCAGTCGGAACGTTGGCATAAGATTTTCGATCTTTCGAAGTGGGAAATTCACAAAATAAAAATGCAAAACTTCCGCAGCAACACAAGAAAGTCTTAGAATGCGCAAAAAAGTGAACGTGGATCCCAGAAAAATGCAAAGGAAGAGATGACACTACCGCACGCATCTGAGCCGCTTCTTCGTAGGTAACACCATCGAGAATCTGTGATTGAGGACCCGCCGAGGTAGCTCCGAGACGACGAGTCTCTTTGATCGCTTTCTGCTTCTCCTTGAACTCCTTTGGGTTTGCGGCAAACGGACTAAACTGGTGAGGCGAGCTGATTTTCACTGCCGTGCCGCTATGTGATGGTGTGGTCACATCTTGTACCCACTGCAATTGGTCACATCATTGAAGTGACCCCGCTGAGCGTAAAATAAGATGCAACATAACTGTTACACATCAGTTCATAAACAATACAGTGGCATAAATCCTGCAAGATACTTAAGTTCACAGAAACGCTTATGTTCCAAACTGTTACTGACGAAATGGGAAAGATAACGGCCTCGCTTGCTGCTTCTACATCATCATAGTACGACAACCGCGCAATTCTATCACGATAGCCTTAAAAGCCAGGCCGAGGGTTCATTTTTGAGAGATCAGTGCTCAAAATGAGCAAAACGGAATATTTTGAAATCGTTTCATGATCGTCGGCTCACCGATGTGCATAGGAATTTATGAGGGAAAGGTTTGTTTGAATGAAAAAGTGCCTAGCTTGCCTGTTACTTCCCTCTCCGTTACTTTGAGAATTCTTTCAAAACAGCCATAACTCTGCAACCGAACATCAGACAGCAAAAATGAGGAGATTTCAGGGTTGTTTCAGACAAATCATTGCAAAATAACAAGAGTTCTCTAATTGAAGAGTTCCCTTCCCAGTCACGCAAATCTGGAACGAACGCATTCTTTCTTCCTCAAGGGCAACTAAGGTCGGGGATGATTGTTCCAAGCTCTATCTTCCTCCTCTCGCACCTGCTTGGTTGCGTCAGTCCCCACCCTCTTGAAAAAAAGGTGCCTTTTCGAGAGAATTTCAATCGCTGGTTTTGTGTATCTGCTTAAGAATAAAATAAACGCCATCACATAAGTATCCCATGTTGAAGCTCACGGAACACAACTAAGAAGTACTGTGTCAAATATACTAAGTCTAGAAATGAACACCAAAAAGGCAAAAGCGAGAGCCAAAACAATTCTGCAAAAAATCCAAGAGCGTCAAGAAAAAAACAAACAATACCTTTGTGATTTTTTTCGGATTGTCGGTGCCCGTTTCGAGAATTTCAATTCGTTGATAGGCATTCGGGGAGTTCAACCAACGCGACCTTTCTTGCTCCTTTCGCAAAAGAGCAATTTTGTGGGCCGTTAATGCTTCCGCATCCGACTCATCAACCTTCAACATTAACTTCTCTTAAGAAAAAAAAACTATTACTTCGTTGTTCCATGCTTACAATCCATCGCTGATTTAAAGAACGATTGACTTCGAAATGAAGGAAGGAACTGATCACAAACTGACTTGCTTTATAATGGAACATCATCACAAAATGCCTTCATGCTTACGATGCGCAACAAAAATGCGACGCATTGCTATCTTGTATTTGATTGGCACAACAATAAAACTTTGCAGATGGCCGCACTACAAATTTAATAACACAGATACAATATGAAATTTGGGTGGCGACATGATTTTGGATGGGATTTGGAAATAAGCATGGATGATGGCGACAGTATTCAACTCGGATTCCCTGACACAACCAAAGACAATATGCAAATTTTCAGGATATAGAAGAACTACTGTAGTTCAAAGGAGTGTTCAGCTAAAAACCAGAATTATAAAATCATTTGCAGGGTGGCAAAATGAGTAAAATATGAGACATACATGCTATCAAGAAATGACTTCAGGTCAAAAATGCTATGAAATATTTGTCTTAATCGTTTCACAAACTGACCGAAGCGGTTACCTACCTCACCCATTGCGGACGCACTTGGCGGTGAAGCAACGTCATTTTGATTGGCGGTCGACGCACTAGCTAACGCACCAGCACGAAGCACTGGTTGTCGGTACAAGTGACCCGTTCGATAACCCTAAAATCAGGTAACTTCCTGGTGTCGACACATTTAAATTACCAGAAATGAATCAAAGAACTGAAAACATCGAGTATATTTGTTGAAATGAGCAAATTTAATGACGAATCGAACATTTGCGAACTCATTAAAAGGTGAGTTCAATACTGAAAGCTGCATGATTCATTAATTGTTTAGAGAGTCAGGGTGAGGTCATCACAGCATATATAGACTCAGTTTCGAATTGATTGATTTTCAACAAGTGCCGTGAAAAATGTTGCCGACAGACATAAAAAAGACCCAATGACACCCATTGTGCTCATTTCGTATTGAGTTCGCTGCTGAAAACATAAAAGAATCCTAATCACAACTGAACACTATATGTGAAAAGATTATATGAAAAGGATTACAGTGAAAACTGGAAAATAGCGAAGGAAAATGTTTTTTCTTTTTAAAGTTCCAACAAAAGCAATAAAATTATTTCAAATTTTTTGCGGAGGCTGGATGAAAATAAAGTAAACACATACAGCATTGTCGAGAACTCGCATCCATGCTTCCCACTCCAACTCTCCGATTCGCCAATTAATCTGCTTACCACATGCGTCCTTTGCTGGTGACCTATTCACTCCTCCACCTAAACACATCTCTCCTATACATAATCAATCCCCATAGAAATGCCACATATCAATATTTACTTCACTCGAAGTGTACTTGTACTAATCTCCATTGGATGTGAGCAGCTAATACAGTTGACATGATGTCTTTCCTACATTATCACGTCTAAAGAACTTGATCGATTATGGAACTCAAAAATAATCTAAGGAATAGCATAGTTGTGCGCAGCCATGTGAGCAAATTGAAATGCCCTGAAGGTAGATAATATAAGCTCTACCTTTTTTAGATAAGGGACTATTAAAAAATAAAGGTTTCTACGAGAGATTTTGCCGCTTTCAAATGCTTTCCTTGAGCAATCCTTGATGCCAAACTCATCAACCTTAGATGTATGATCTATAGAAAAGTTACCTCCTCGCCTTGCTGTTTTATAGGCTCTTTCGACAGCCTTCCCGTCTGGGATCACCAGGTTCTCCAATCCGGCACGCGCTGCCCTTAGCTGAAAAAAACAGCATCATCCAATAACACAGACGACATTACCAACAACAACTTAAATCGAACCAAAGAAAAAAATCTAAATCGATATAGATTCACTCAGAAACCCAGCAAACAGACGCATAACTCAAAGATGTAGGCGACGAATAAGCGCAAGAAACAGAACTCTGAACTGAGGGCAATAAATCATGAAGTGGAGCCTGTTCTCATAAGCAACATATATCACTTGCATCACTCGCAGAAATCTTTCGAATCTCAACAGGGGCAATCTTGCATCAGCTTCAACAGACAGACCATAATGCCTTTGTTTGAAAAACTAGGAGAGATATATATATACATATTCTACCTCTGCACATATGTATAAATATAAATGTACATCATCGCTCCCAAATCAACTCGGCAGTGCGGTAGCCGCCAGCCAGCGATCGCCGAAAATAGAACGTAAAAAGCATAAATGAATAATCAAAATCCACTAAACAATGAAAGATGCAATCATAAATAAACATGATTATCAAAAAAGGATATCAAGTCACACAAAGTTACTTGCAACTAATTCGCATTGTTCGAAAACCATTCCAGAATTCTCTATTTCAGATATAACGCTCAAAAGTGCTTATATAGCTGCTTAAGTAGTTACTGAGTGCAGAACGACTCTGAACAATGACACATGAAAAATAGCAATACGCGATTAATTAATCTATAGAAAACCTGATTGTCACAAGCAGCAATTAAGCTTCGAGCCAAATACATCGCCTCCTCGATTGCCTCGCCACATACAATGAACCCGTTGGTGCGCATGATCAGGATCTGAATGACTACTCGTCACTTCGGCAGATATATATTCGCCCTTTCCAACCAACCCCTCCCCCCCTCTCCTCCCAACAAATCTGCATTGTGCAACAAATGAGATAGCAGTTTTCAAACATTATTTTATCTACCAGGTTGCCACGAACGCAATGATCGTTCCGAAGCGCAAAGGTCGAACACGTATAACCTGCTCAGTGACATTTCTACTGCAAATAAGCACCGTTTAAATCAAAGCAATTTTACCAACGAAAATTGGTGAATCCATTCAGTTCTTTTGAAAGCTTGAATCCCTTGAGGTGATGAACTGTTGAAAAGCAAGTTCGACGTCCCTACTGTCATCGGACTGTTCCTCGCAAAGTGAGGTTTGCTCCTGGTATCACTTGCTTCATGACAATGCCAAATACTTGTCACAGGTGCCATTCTAGACGTTGAGAATGGAAACTCTGCCTTATCCGCTTTACTCGACAGATCTTTCGCCATAAGATTTTCAGTTTTCCGTAGCCCTGATTGTTTCATCCAAGAGTGCCGATTCAATAAGTGCAGTGATATCAGACTTGCTTTCTGATATTCCATCACCTCAGAGATCGAAATTTATAGCACAATGGGATATGTTCACTTGTCTCACTTTAACAACAATGTCTTGATTTGACTGAAAATATTGCGGTTCAGCACAATTTTATATATACATATACAGAATAAATTTTTCGCATCGAGACCTCCATTAGTTCCGAGACAACTTAGCAATAAACTTCACAATGTTCCACCTCTCCCCCCCCCCCCCCCCCCCCCCCCCCACCCCCTCCCCCTCCTATGAAAAAACCAGAATACGTTTAAAAATCATCGTCCTAATACACCTAACAACAACTGCTGCAGTGCCTGCTAAAGATGACGGTGAAGAGATATTATATAAATCCTAGAAGCAGGAAAATAAATAAGTATAGTGTGGTAGCATCACTTCTCGTTGCACATAACAAAGATAGGGGAAAAACGAAATCCCTCTCACAAATTTCTTCATAAAAAAGCAGAAACAACTCGATTTGCCTTCGACTGTACGCAATTCATCGGTCAAAGATGAACAGTAACAACGAATACAGCACACAACACCAAACAGAATTAATAAGTCATAGTAGTCGTAGCACACATATTATGCAAAACCTACTCACAAGGTGAACAATCGGTCGAAATGAAGAGTGAGAACCAACGAAAACAACCTTTCATCACAAACAACATCCATGCATAGCAGCAATATCCCGACAGTGGTGTTGTGTTTGCGAAGGCAAAAGAAACAGGAGATCTTTGGGGGTGAAAATGACAATAAAAGGGGAAGGACGAAGAAGCCCCATCTATGCCAATCCAACATTTTCTGGAACTGCGCTGCCTTCGGCGTCTCCCCTTTTCAGTCCCCACAGTTTTACACCCCAATAATCTATTCCATTAACTTGAAAAAAGCACTATATGATAATATTAGTCTCTGATTGTGTAATTTGTTCCCGATTAGGAAGAAGCAATTTGATGAGCAAAACGCATAAAAACAAGCAATAAAAATATCAACAGAAATAACGACTCAAATGACACAAAATGCACGAAAGACAATTAATACACAAACAAGAAATTAATACAGTAGATATAAATTTCCGCTTAAAAAGCGTCAATTGAAAACAAAAATAAATGCTTCATAGGAAAATGCTGCAAGATATGCCAGGTGCCATTTACTGCCCTCAATTCAAATATTTTTTGTAAACAATTCCTTGAGGCGGATATGTCATATACTGCTATAGGAATTCAATTTAAGGCGAAAACATGGGCAATGTTCTCTGTAAACGGCAGCACGCCAAGCCGAAACTTAATAAACAACGTAGGAATCCCAATGGAACCAAAAGAAGGAAAAGAGAAAGAATGACGAATCGACTATGGTTCACTGAGCATGAGGAATTGAAAAATAAGTGCAAACTTCAGTCTGATCAGTGCTTATCAAAAATTCATAAATTATTTTTCTTCTATACTAGGCTTATTGCAAGAAGCCCCTTATTTTCACTTCCAGGTTTGTAAGGAAACATTAGCATTACACATTCTAAAAAAAGAGAGTATATTACTTCCCGAAATGAATTAGGCAATTATTTTTTGAAGTTAAAAAAGGCCCAATCTGCGAGAAAAAAACGCTTGAACTGGCCGCGTCCTAATAAAAAGTTAAAAACTAAGACAGAAAAAAGAAAGCAAACTTATCGAAGCAACAATAAAAATCAAAAAAATTTTCCGTTTTTTTTTCTGAAAAAAAGTGCATGCCTGAGTATCACAAGCGATGATTGTATGAAAGGCGAGATGTAATGCGTCTTCAACGGATTCGCCACACGTCACAAAGCCGTGATTGCGTAGAAGCAACACCTAAAAGGTGCATACACACAAACACACACACAAATGGCACTCCTATTTCATTTGACATTCACAAACACAACAAATAAACATGCCAATCGTTTATTATCAACCATATATAATGTTAGTATTTTAAACAGTTGGAATTTTTTTGACACGTTTGCAAGTTCTCTTTTTTGGAACCTAATTATTGGAACAAGTTTTATTCCTGTTTATAATACATGACGTTATATTTGAAAACTTCTGAAAAGTTTTTTTAATAATACAATGAAAAACCGTTTAAATTCCCGAAAAAATTAGATAATGCACGAAATTTTCGTCAAATTTTTTAATCGACTTACAATGAGATTTCATTGCCTAACGAAAATGTTTTCTTGAAAATTAGCTTATATTATTATTGTCGCCTAATTGCTAGTTCCTGGAAACTTTTGCAAATATATCTGATCGTCTATTTTTTTAAGGTAGAAGATGCGAAATTGAAGATTATAGTGGAACGCGAGATGGTGCTTAACTACTACATAATGAGTGGTGATGTAGAAAACTATATGAACCAATTCAATCGTATTCCTCTCATATCAGTTCATTTAAGATCGTTTCTATTTATGGCGCAAAAGAAAAAGAAAACATCAAATGTAATCCACTGCTAATAAATCATTCTTGAAAAGAAGCAAATAGCAGCGCACCTTTTCATAAAAATCTTTATACAAATTTTCAAGCAAAATTAATCAATTCATTCGCAATAAAATCTATGAAAAATTGAAAAATTTAAGTTCAACAACTAATAGTAAGAGTAAAGTAAAGTAAAAAATAACGGTCTAATTGTCTGCACAATCATAATAACGTTGCATTAAATCTTCGTCGTACTTATATCTATGGAAAAAAAAGATTGCAGGATTGAACATTTACTATGATGAGTTTATTTATCAACTTTTCACAGAGAAGTTCAAATTGACGATTAATTATACCTACAAATTATCTACAAGTAAGATTAATTTCTTTCTTCAAACAACATGCAAACATATAAAAAATTCATGCGAAACGATTTGTACACAATGTAAAACATGACTTTCGCCTCAAAAAAACATAAACATGCAGTTTTAAATCAAATAGTATTTAAGTTTCACATACACATCGATCACATGCTCTTTCCTGAAAAATCGTCCAGTCGAGGCTTATCTCCCTTCTCCCTTTTTTTCAGTAACCACACATACTTCTTTTGCAATTCAGATTCACCTAAATGAATTTAACATAGACGGCATCAGGTAGAACAGAAAAATAATGGCTCAATGATGGAAAAATTTGCATCGAAGAAAAAAATTACGTTTTTGTCACCAAGATCCTTTACAATCGATTCGCGCTCGGATTCTTCATCGAGGATCCCCTAAAATATACACACTGATCCATATAAACATATGTGTAGAAATATACACGCATGCAGGCACATAATCTCAACGCATAATTGAACTGCCTCTCCTACTTTTTTAGCACCGGAAGTTGCTAGAAGCCTCAGTAATCCCCATTCTTTTCTGTCAAAATTACATTTGAAACGATATATGTTCTTGTATCCCGGGAATTCACCAGCATTAGGAAAAAAAAGTGGATTATGGATTGCGCAGCTTTCAATGAGCCCTCATTTCATCGAGAAATGGGAAAACCCTCATTAGAGAGCGGCCTTTATAGTCTCTGAGTCATTATCTGCAAATATACTGCCTGAACATACATATGGATAAGCACCTACATGAAAATAAAATCATGAACGAACTCCCCGATTAAACATACGTAATCAGATCATAGCGCACAAGAAGTGACCTTTTTCCACGCCATCCCCTGATAATGCACCCACTTCCAAAGCTCCTAGGTACTACACTAATAGCAATTGGCAAGTGCTACATGTAAAATAGTTTTACCATGGCCAGCGCATCAAATAAGATGTAGAGGAATTCGAACAGCGTTGGATTGAAAATTGAAGCAATCAGGCTGTCTACAAGCTTCGCATTGGGGGCAGCTGTCCATTAACTCCACAAAACTTCATTTTATTTCGCGTATCGCATTAAAACATCTGTCCACATGAAATTTCGGTGCGCTCTTTTACTAGGCCACTTTTTTAACTCGCATCGGAACTCACACTTCCCTCCTATCTCTCAACATTATTCGATTATGACGACTCTTCAACCTCATCACTTTCATGACCACAAACGTCAAAATAAAGCGCAACGTGGACGGCAGGAAGTTGTGGCCACCCCTCTGCGCGTAGCTTTGAGGCTCCAAGAGCTCACCCCCTCCTTGAAAATTCAGAATCCGTCTTACTTCACGTCACATTATGATGGTTGCCCAAGTTTTTTTTCGCTTTGAAAACAAGTTCTTCATATTGGAATTGTTTCAAGGGCACTTATTTTCATGACATCTTTTTCGTACATTTGCAACCGGCATATCCCCACTTTAAAATCCCTTTTAGCAAATATTACTCACGAATAGCGCCAAGAAAATTGTCATGATGGATAAAGGGTGAATCAATGCACTAAACGTTAGAAAAAAATACATGCGCCGAAAATTTTTTGAGGTAATTAGGTAGCAGCAGTAACTTCTACCAACTACCTGGAAATGATCGGAAATATGCTGACTGTTCTGCATTTAATGAGCCACTGCTTGCAATTTTCACCCATACAGAAGATGGAATTGCTGCTTATAGGCTACGGAGATAGATATTTTATCTAAGGATTTATGCTCATCTTATGGTTGCGTATAACTCAACCGTCAATAAATATTGATACGAAAGTAGTCCTTGAGTAAAAGAATTCAGTGGTTAATTGCCTAATACATGAGCCCACAACATTAAAGTAGCGGAAAGCCCATCACAGATATGCATGGTAGTGGCATTACAGAGGCCACGTTGAAGGTTGCTTCCAAATTCAGTGAACTTAAAGATGTGGTTTTATTCAAATACGGCGACACAAACCTGATAATCATGGTAGGCGACTGGGCCGATGATCATCGCTTCTTGGCAGATTGGAAGAAGGCCACACTTCATCGAGGAGACGGCCGACACAACTGCGGTGTGCATGTGCAGCACACAGCGCACATCCGGACGCGCCTTATGAATCGCCGAATGTAAAACATAGCCAGCCTGGCAAATAAGGAAAATCATCAACAACAGATAATTTTTATAAACTATTACAATAGTGACCGAGAGCGACTATCATAACAAATTCAAGTATTCGAGTACATAACGACTATCAAAAAGTATGTCGACTTCAAGTATTCGAGCACACGAGTATCAAGCAGTGCGCCGATTTCAAGAAAAAAATTGAGTAAACGAGTGATTAGTCGGCATTTTCATGGAGTGCTTAGAGTTACAAAGACGCAAAAATTAAAACTTATTAGAAACAATAAGCTAAAGGAACTAACAACGAATGCTACATTCTATGAACATCTATAACGGCTCTCTCTCTTTCTCACACACATATTTAAAAATTCAGCAGATAAAAATAGCGTTGCAATTCATAACCAATAAAGAAAAAACCACACCATTCAAAAGCACATTACAGCAAGTCTCAGGCAGCATTCTACAATGAACAAAATCTACAAAGAAGAAATATCCGTGACAAGGAACAACGTATGAAATACCTGGTTAATGCCTAATTTTGTTGATCCATGATCCAAAATTTCGCCATCCAAATTCACCTTTATCAACGAGGCGGCAGTAATTTCGTGATAAAGCAAACCGAATGGATTTATCAAGACCTCATCCGAATCGTGTGACAACCTCAACTGAAACAACCAGCATTATCTGCAATGCCAAAAAGGATGCATAGAAATTTCTCTGCCCTTTTGACCATAATAATAATAATAATAATAATAATAATAATAATAAATAATAATAATAATAATAATAATAATAATAATGTATACGACCAAAACGCGTCATAATAATGTATAGCCGGCCGCTTGCGCCATAAGGTGTACAGAATTTCATCCGTATCACACACTTTTTGGAGCAGGCACTCTCAACGTGCGCACAGTGAGGTGAAAAAAAAAACAGCAACACATATATAACGTATGCTAACTTCCTTAACAACAGAGCACACTTACAGATAACAATAAAGAGTGCATCAAAATAATGCAAATTTTTTCTCATACGACATTCTATAAAATGATGCCCCTCAGTTGACGCCAACTGAACCGTATACGGTTATGAGCGCTCATGAATTCATCTTTTCGAATGGTCAATGAATGTACTGAAGCATCAAAAAATTGAGAACATTTGAAAAAAAGTGATCTCAATTGAGCTGCTTCGTTGAATTGCTTGAAAAATTCAAAAAAAAAAAATGTCTGACCCTCATTCACACAAAAGACATACATTTTTCCATATAAGATGGTGAAAAATAAAGAAAAATATAAAAAGCGAAAGAGCAAAGTACAACAAGCGCTATCTGATCTAATCTAAGACAACAATAACAAAAAAAACAATAATAAAAAACTAAAGCAAAGTATATTTTCAAACCCGTAAAAAAATTTTTAGAGAAAATTTGCAAAAAAGAAGCTTATCGAACTATTCGAGAATATGCAGATGATGCGACGCTTTTTTTTCGGTTCGAGCGAGTGCATATGATTTCGCAACACAATTTCCATGGAACAGCGGTGTATTTAACTTTAGATCATAAATTCGCTCAATTCGAAATTTATCATATTCATTTGCTTAAATGAGTGAAAAAATTTGTGTATTTGAAAACTTGTAGATTGCATATTTATAAAGAAGAAATTAAATAAAGCATTATTTAAACCTACATTGAAAATTTCTACTCAATCAATTTAAACGCAATAAAAATTATTGGAATACATTTTAGAGTTTACTTATTCATATGCATCGATAAAACATAATCGAAAAACAAAGCTCCACTCACCGTAATATGGTTATAAATTCCCTGTGACCATTGAAACAGATCCACTAGACGATACAATGACGCCAGTCGATTCCTCAGCATCTTCTCCGCTTTCGAATATTTATCATTTCCACGAAGGTCGGCAATCGGCAAAATATTGGCCGATCCTGCAAAAGATCGAACTTCCTTTAGTGATCCTTAGTGAGCCCGTAAGCAGCAAAGAGAGAGGATTTTGAATGTGATCCTTTTTCACAATAACGTTAGTTCTCTGCAGAATTCCCATTTAATCCCAACCTTTCATTGTGCTATGCAAATCCGCAAGAAATACATACAATTTTGATGCAAGTGCACATTGTGGCACATACATGTATAAATCTTCCACCACATTATTCATGAGAGGTTCGTGGGAACCACAACGAACAGCTCTAGACTCATAACACTTAATATTATCACATCTAAATATGAATTTTTTTCTTTTTCCCTGTAGTTTTGAAACAATTCGGCGTTTTTACCCTTTTGCTTATTTCCTGCAAAATGTAAGGGTTCAACTGAAAATGAGCCCTTCTCTCCCATCTGCTGTAATTCTGAGACAGAAAAGAGGATAAGTGGTGAAGAGGGACGGCGGAAGTTCTCCAATCTTCGACCTGAGTGCAACACTTCCTGAGACATTTAAACACCATAAACGGTTTTTTATAATCACATTGTCGATTTCATCTTTGGCTATAATCTGTTAGACCAAATTTCTGACTAACTTTGCTCTGATTTTTTCAATCAGAAACCCGAACGCTGCTTATAACAGTATCGCTTGATTTCTTATATATCTATCAATAAAATCCAAATAACAGTAACTAAATTACAGGAGGGAGTTTGAGATTGCTGGTGACAACTTGGTCGCTATGAGAAGTAGATTGTTTCGACTGCAAACGTTGCATTGTCGAAGATGGAACACGTTCATTCGCCAAAAACCTCAATTCTCTACGATTTCCTACATCGCAAGATCGCGTCATGTGAAAACAAGAAAACCTATCAAGCGGAAACAAAGTCACAGTTGGGGGGTTGCTTACCGATATTGCGCAGACTGGCAGCCGCCAAATGGCCATGGGGCAAGGTGAGTTCCGAAAGACGTTGCAAAGTTTTTAAATGTTCAGGATCGCTCTTATTATTTTCACTCTCTTGCCTTATCAATTCCTCCAATTCCTTGCAGAAGCTTTTCGACTCTAAGATCTGCTGCACTCGTTTCCGCCTCTCCATTTCGGATAGATCCTCCTTCAATGAACGAAATTCAGTTTATGCAAACATTTGCAAGAGTTTGAAATAGCGCCAATTTGAAAAAAAAAACAACAGAAAGATTCCACGAAACTTACAGCTAAAATATTCGCAGCAATCGACGTAGACGCATATGACTCACTGTCTATTCAATTGCAATTGCAATTGCAATAGCAAAACTATATGCATTATATTTAGACACTATTATACGCAGTAATAAAAAAACCAAATTTGAATATACTCTGCAGAATTGGAAAAACCGGATAAAACATTCAGCTTTTCCTTGTAACCAAGTTTACGGCAGCATGTTCGAGATAAGAAAAAATAAATTCGCTCACTGGACTGAGCGTTATATGGGTGCAAAAGAGAGAAAACCTAACAGTGAATATCGCCAGTACATAACGATTCAATTGAAACAGCAGTTTACTTCCCCAGTCAACATCCCTCCATTAAATTCCTTGGTCACTCTAAGAGTCGACCCATGTTTGATAACGCTTATTCAACAAACACAACACTGAAAGCATTTACGACAGCGATCAGTGCTCTTTGTTTACGTTATGGCGTTGGATAGGACAAGCAGAAAAATGTAAACAACCTTTATGGCGGCTGGCCTCTGCAAATCTTTGATATATTCCGGATCATCAGGATCAAAATTGATGAAAGAGCGCTCTGGTGCC
This sequence comes from Baylisascaris schroederi, assembly GCA_006503575.1. NCBI lineage: Eukaryota > Metazoa > Nematoda > Chromadorea > Rhabditida > Ascarididae > Baylisascaris > Baylisascaris schroederi. Next base: position 1,973,017 of record QEWY01001293.1, read on the forward strand.
CCATTAGACGTGCCGTTAGTTTTCCCAGGCATGCCGCCACTGAAAATCAAACAACATTTTGTTGAGTTTGATCCGTTGAGTGCAATTCCACGCTAATAGCACACGGGAATATACGACTTCATTGGGTCGAAGTTCGTCCTAAACGTATAGCTAAGATAGCCATGCAATCAAGCTTTATGAAACATGCATCACAATGATGGAACGACTGGAGCAACGGTGAAACGACATCTTATAAAATTCTATAGTATTGATAACAATGCAAAACAAGGGGAAATCCGTCTCACTGGTGCGGACTAATGAAGATGTCCGGCAAAGTTTGATGGTTAGATCCACTTGGCTAGATCACTTTCGTTTCATCGGCTGGCCCAACCGCTAATTTCCACCGACCAACTCACCGATGTCCGACTACCAACTGATCCGTCTTCACATATCAACGATCAAAAATTGGTCATTAAATACCAAAAAATGCACAGATATGCAAAATGTAACAAAGCAAGCAAAGACGGGGGCTAGTGTGCAGCCAAATGCAAGAAGAGCGCTATCTGAAAGGACGCAAATTGAACGAATAAACGATGTAATGTGGGAAACAATAAGAGGCAAGGGCGTCGGAGAAGCGCAATAAATGAGCGCGGCGCGCCGTTTGCAAAATTGGTGCAACGCGCGAATCGCCACCGCCTGCCAGCAAGCAAACTTGGCCACACCAGACGAACGAACGGCTCTGGGCAGCGTCCGAGTGCAAAACAATCCGTGGCGTGCCAAGAGACGGCGATCGCCCTCAGTGATGCGGTCAGTGGCTCGATCGTTAGGGCCCCCGGCTGCGACTGCATCAACCCTTCTTTGTATTTTCCTTCTCTCTCGAGGTGGGCCCCCTCCCCCCACCCCCCCCCCTTGCACGTTTTTACGACCAATCGATCAATACCATTCGAGTACGACCTCATTTTGCAACGGACACAGTCCCACCAAATTTCAGCACCAACTTTTTATGGGCTTGGAGGACGTTAGCAGCTAAGGCAAATCTTGGTGGGTGGGTGGCAAACGCTGCTATAACACATTCCGTCATGCAAACCCCACTAAACCACTGAATTAATCTTCGAAAACGAAATTTCAATGACCAAAGAGCGCTTACATATTGACCAACAGCAACTGACCATTCAATCTAATTAGAAGATTGTCAAATGACACTCATCCGGACATATCACCTCAACGTTCCATAAATTACGCGTGCATTTCTCATAATTGGCGCCCTTTCAAGGGAGACGCTTTTCGGAAATTAGATAGCTCGAGGTCACGCTTGAACCATGATCGGTGCAGAGGAAGGAATTTAACTTCGAGAGGATCCTCGCCCATAGAAGTCGTACAGTCTATTACTACATCAGATTATGCAAACAAACACCGAAGCTGAATGAGTCGCAACAGGTAGCAACAATTGTCAGGAACAACCATCTACAATGTTCAAATATTTCACGCAATCAGCTAATGATTTGGGATATGAGTGCGAAATAGAGAAGCATGAAATATAGATACCTCAATAAACGCACTAATCTGCAAGTCCATCTGTGATGCCCTCACTCAACAACGTGCTATGAGGCGTTAATTTCGTTGTCGAGTGATGCTTTCACGGAGCAATTCGAAAACATCAAAAGAAACCGATGAGTGAAATAAATAAGAGCAACAATTAAGTACGTCAAATGAACAAAACTCCACCGATTGAGATCGCCACCGAGATAGCCAAGATGACCAAAGATGACCGAGATGACACATTAAGTAAACCAAAACGATCAAAAGAGCGAGTTTGTGCTATAACGCTAGCCGATCTGCATGTGGAACAATGGAGGTTCTCCGTATATGAAAAACAAAGGCGGATTTGAAAAATACGAATCATGTGAAGTTATTTAAAAGCGAATATAATATACGATAAGTTAATGTGCACCTCCGGCCATAAAATTATGTACATGCGGTATAGTTCCGAATAAAACATCTAAGAAGTGATGCTTTGAAATCAGATTTAGTCTCTGAGTCAAACCTAGTCTTCGGAGACCCCCAAGGTCCCGCTCTATGAGGTGCTGAGCAGGATGGCCATATAGTGACACCAGTATTTGGGGATGAGATGAAGAAGCAACACGGCGTGAGAAGCAGTAGAGGAGATGGATCGAGAAAGAGGCTAAGGGCGGAAGGCTTCCTCGATTTAATACAGGTTTCTTTCGAGAATTTAATTTCATCAAATGCGGATGTAAATTTTTATGACATTTCAAGGAAGTGATAAAATATGATACTGTATAGCACAAAGGGAAATGCACCACTCATTACACCTAACAAATGCACGTGTAACAATATTCAAGTAGAGAAATAAATTACAGTACAATCAAATAGGGCGCATTATCCCACTGGCGCTATCAACAACTAACTATTGACCACCATAGTATGCAAACATCTATATCGAAAGAAAATAGCAAAACATGTATTTCACAATAGATAATCTCCACTCGCTAATTTTTGCCATGAACGCAACATTTTTATCTCAAAACTTTCCCACCCATCTGTCAGCTAATCAGATTTGCATATTCAACTAATTTTCAACAGGTATTTAATTAATATTCAATCAGTGCCTAGTCCGTCCTCCTGATAACTTTCAACGAATCAAAAAAAAGAAAAAAAAAATTCGCTAAGATAGTCGCAAGAGAAGTAAGTTTTGATTTTCCGTTTCCCATAATTTATATGCGGTAAATAAAAAATCGATATGGATCATACTTAAAAAGGTAATTAGATATCTCATAGACTGTTAAAATCGAATTCTGTGCTTACCAATCGAAATAACATGTGAACAAAAGAACAAAAATTGCGGATTATTTAACTGCGTCTCATCTCGAAACGACCTTCCTATTTAAATAGAAAGAAAGACAGATTATCACATCTGCTACCCACTATATAGCCGTTTTTTAGATGCGTGAATCTCACAATTTTTCAATGGCCATATGTCTCTTAAGTTGATGAGAAAAAATTTCAATGATTTTTAACAGCAAATAAATTGTTCTTTAGCACTGATTAAAAATAAGATCAGCGTAGGCCGACTGGAATTTCGGTCCGATTTATCTTCGACGAGATTCGTTTATGTTTTTGTATACAGGTGTCATTCACGAAATTTAGATTGATTTCATGGAAGTTCAACATTGAAAAATTAAAAAAAAAAAAAAAACAAAAAGAAAAAAAAGCACAATTTCGTTATGATTTCAGCAGAGGAAAATCGCCAATGTTGCTCTGAGGGGACAATCCGAAATCGTTCGACCGTGCAACCCCAGCTCGAGCTTCTTTTTGCGTTAGACAATACCCTCTCCATTTCCTCTAATCCTCTCCCGCTCCCTCCATTCCCTTCTATTATTATACCTGAAAAAAAAGGTCTACTTACGAATGTTTCCGAAGCGTTATATATTTTTGTAACATTTAGCCAAAATTTCAAGGAAACTTTCTCCAACATTTAAAAATCTTGCCAAATTTACGACCCCCGAAGATTTGATGAAGGTAAGAGGCATCTCTACAATGCATTTTAAACGAACATATGAATTTATTCATTTAGAAAAATGAATTTAAGTTGGGATTTTCTCGAAAGCAATGGAAATTTGATTAGCACCAAATGTATGACAGAGAGCCGAAACAAATAAAGCAATGATTCGTTGAACAAGTGCCGAGTGAATTCAAAGGAATGCAGAAAATGTGAAAAAATTTTGACAGGAAAAAAACTATGCAAAAAAACGAAAAAAAAGCGATTCTAAAGACGAAGCTACAAAGAATTCGTGGAGGGAGTTTCTCCATCAATAACGGCAAGAAATTTCACTTAGGAATCCGCGCAGAAGCACGCTTGAAGCGGAATAGAGAGGGAACAGGAAAACATGATCCCCATGCATGGATCCGATGCAGTCGTTTTATAGATAAACTCAATCTGAGTGAGCATATCCCAGTTATAGCACTCCCTACCAGTGATCGAAATACTTGCAATGCTGCGCGGAAGTAGTCAAGCATGCCTATGGGCCACAACACTTTTATTGTTGATGCAGCTAGAAGCATTCTTCGTAAATTCACCTTCGCAAACCCACTAGAAATGCTTAGTAAACTCAGTAAACTTCATCGGTTGTTCACTTTCATAGGTATTTATCACAAGTGCAAATAAAGTACTACAGCAAGTATAGGATTTTTCTTATCGGCTGGCATAATTCAAACAATAATATTTCTGCGAAATTCCACAAGAGTTGTTGTTTCCTCTAAGCCTTATCTTTCTTATCAATTCTACCTATTCCTTCAAACAAATCCTATATTTCTTCCAAAAATAAATCCACTCTTTAAAATTAGGGAGAAACAGATCATTTATTAGGCCTCAAGCCATCTCACATATAAGCTAAGTTTCTGTGCTTTCACATTGTCGGAAATACGATGGTACCAACACCATCTTTGTGAGGAAATACATAGAAGTGTGAAATGGATATAAATGCGTAGAAATCAATGCATAACATCCGAACATAATTCTTGAAGCATGAATAGGCAAAACAATTGAACATTCTCTCTATTGGCTTGTAAAGCCTGGCAATTTTTCGTGACACCCATAACGCATTCGTTTGGCTTTACTTCCACAACCCTAAAATAAGCTTTGTGCTAGTTAAACTGGCGGAAGTGCAGTGCCCTACCAACGCATATATAACAATCACCGAGAGAACCACTGCGAGTTAATTACTGCATTCAACTTGCGTAGAATTCGAACAAAACAACGAATCGGAAAACGGGCATTCAAAACATCGATGCATCAGTGTGAACGTTGTTCTTGCAATCATGGAGTACGCTTTCTTTGAGACAATAAGAAATAGTGTATTCACAACAACTCAACTGCTCAACACTAACATAAAGCATGTTTAATAGGCCTGCCGAGAAATCACCTCAATCGTTGCGATGTTATGCGCAGCCGTCTCGCTTGAACCGAAAGTCGCTAAGAAAGTGTTTCAATAAAGGTACTTTTTCGATGTTTTCAGAGCAAAATATGTGAGAAATGCGGCAGAATTTAATGTTCAAAGACCTTATGAACTCGAGTAGAACTGCCGACGCGAATAAAGGCGCCTCTGTTGAAATTCATCAATACGCCTGTCGTCTTCAATACCTAAACAGATTGCGGCTTCAACTGAATGGTTTTAGTGCAGGAAGTTTGTATACATAATGGCACCATCGAATTATATTTAGATGAACTAAGTGAAGAAGAAACAAGAAGGAAATGCCTCTCGATGGCAGATTATGCAGCCATGTCGCTAGCTTCGCCCTTTGTGCAGAATCGATAGTGTAGCACAGCGCTCAAGCAACAAAAGCGTGCCGCAACACAACAGCATAAGACTGTGTGCTTCGTTCGGGCTCCGCACCACTCATTTCAAGGCGACAAAGAAAACGCGGTCCTGTCTAATGTTCGCTTCCTTAGGAATCATTCGTGAAGGCCGCACTAATGAAATTATCAAAAAAGCACATTTTAAGATATTCTGTGACCAGAAAGCGTTATTTCAGTCTATTTCAAACAATTAGAGCGATACAGTAGCTATCTTAGTTCAAAAATTCTTCACAGAATCCGTGATAGTTGGTGGTAGGCTCTAAATCATCTTTCTTCGTCTCATCAGTTGACGGCCTCTGCAGCGATCAGTGGCATCCGACCCCAAATACGTCAATGGACAAGTTTATTCTTCCCCCTTTATCGTTGTCACCAGGTGGTAACGTTATCTGTTGAAAAAAAGCTCATCAACATCAGCTTCACTGAGCATTCGTTTAACTTAAATCTTTTAAATAAAAGAAAAAATAGTCGCTTCAAAAAACTCGACTACGTTGATATATAAAGGTGCCAAGTTCAATCCCATTTCCTAAGAATATGCCCCAAGTTGTCACCGCCTTTCTCTCAATAGCAACCTAACAATACGTACGAGTGAACCGGTGGTAGCCGTCATTCATACGAATGTCGACCATCTTAAACAACGAGTACAACAATCTCGGCTCTGTGGTGTTACAACGTTGCTGCAAACTCATCACTTCACTGCTCCCTACCTCATAATCGATTACAAAATACGACTCATTCAAAGATAACAAAACATCATCCTTGAGGATAAGCTGCCGATAAAAACAGCACAACATTCGAATACCTCATAACAACCATGTAGGCTGTTTTTATCGAAGGGAGGGAGGGAAGAAAAACAAGGGATGAAATGGGAAGGAGAGAGGGGGCAGGAAAAGGAAGGAGAAGAGGAGAGGAAATAACGAGTGGGAAACTTCAAATTTCTCTATTCCTAGAAAAACAACGCCACTGCGAAAGGGGAGGAAGGGCTGACAAACAGTATGTGGGAATAACAAAATAGTAATAATACCAGCTTGCTTGAAATTTTTGAGGCTTTAAGGAACACGCTCGAAAAATGCAAGGCATCCAGTTATGTAATGGTGCTTCTTCGCATAGGATGAAGAAATTCGCTCTGCTCCTCAACTCTATCTGCGCTTTTTTTGGGATGCCAGATTGTACGGTACACAAAACTCCGAAAATCATCGCGTAGCAGTGACATTGCATAAAATAGAAAGATTTCCTGCGTGATGCTTGTAAAAGTACAGCTGATTGTGAATTGACGGTCACTGAAAACTCATAGTGATTCGGATGCATAGAAGAAGGAAGCGACTTTTCGACCACTTCGAGGAACTACTAAACAATACTATAATGGCTAAATAAAATGCAGCAGGTGTAATGCAATGGAAGCGTAGGAACCGGCAATTGTTATCGTAACAAGTATTGTTCACATTAATGCAACGGCTAATTCAGGAAACGCCTTATGCGCTTGAACATAAAACTGCAAAGCTTGAGGTTCAAGTGTCGATTCCAGTTAGTGAAATGTTGGAAGTCCTGAGGACGTATCAATGTACACCGATAAATGCAAAAAAAGGAGAAAAAAAATCGCCGATAATAATAACGGAATAAAAACGATGCCAACCTCTAAAAATATAATAATCAAGAATTTTCTATAAAAGCAATGAAAAAAAACTTGAAAATTAGATTCCGGCAATGTTTTTTCTCTTTTCGTGAATGAACTCTCAAAATAACAAGAAAGCTACCTCAAAAGAAATATATAATCGCATAAAATCTAGTGAATTCGCCAATGCATCAATTAGTTTACTTTTAGTGATCATAAATCGTTGCTCATAGCAAAAAAAAAAAAAAAAATTCCCCATAAAAATGCTTCATTTGGAGTCCTTTTATAAGATATGTAGCCATCCATTAGATATTTTTAAAATGGATGTGTCATCGATAAGAGATACATGCATATGTATGAATGTTTCCTTTAATGTTTTTAAAATAAAGTAAATCTATAGAAGAGAGAAAAAGCTCAACAAACAATAGACCGATTAACGCTTCCATTAGCATCGACTTAACAAAATCATTATATATTCTCAACATTTTTTTTTTCCAACTTACTAATCAACAAACTTAACCACTATAAAATTTGCCCGCATAATGCAAAACATTATCGACTCTCGACATCCGTAAAACCTTCAGCTGATCGCATGTCCGTCACAATAATCGAATAAACATGAAATTTAAATGCGAAGAAATAATAACTGATTGCTGAAAGTGGGGAAAAGAAATATAAACGTCATTGTCATCTATACCCAACATTTTCCCAGGTAGTATATCGGTTGGACTAAGAAACAACGGGGAAATCGTCTGCATCACTTGATTGCGCATCTTCGAAGGTAAACAATTTCAACAGATAATAACAAATCTTGCTAGTTGCAAATCAGACAAAGATTCTCAGCTACAATAGCAGTAGAATTGCACACTTCGGCACGAAAACTTATTGGTTATTGCACATTTCTCTCTGCTTCTGGATCTCAGTTAAATCCGATCCCGGCTCCAGGTGTGGTCGCGACCTACGCTGTGCTTAATCTACATCTCTAATTTGTCATACACGCGAAATTGCTTGAAGTTTGTAGCATTCTATTTGTCAGAAAAAAAGGTGAGTGAGGAAAACACATCCGACAAAATCGCAAAAAAAAAAAATGTAGAAAAGAAGACAGATCCTGAAAAATTAGAAAGAAAAAAGAAAGCATACAATCAAGTGCACATCACCGAGTCGAATACGGCCAGCGGTGTGCTGCACAAATTCAATCGGCAAAGAGTTGTTCGAGAATTGAAGAAAACACACAACTTAGTGAATCCATAACGTTTGAGACCCCATCGCACTCTACATTTGCAGTTCCTTACAGCTTTTGAAAGATAGCTGTGAATAGCATCGTACCCAGCAATTTCAACTACATACCACCTCTGCCTCCACCTAAAACCTATGACCCGTTCCACGCTCGATGGTGGATCAGCAAACAAAAGAAAGTCTAGTGAGAAAGAAAATCGGTTGTCTAAATCAAAGACCGACTGATTTTCATTTATCTAAGCTCCTCATTAATCTTAATAAACCATAACAGTGCCAACAGAAAACTTGAACCAGTTCAGTTTGGAATGTGAACTTGGAATTTAAATGTTTAACGTACCGAATATTGAACCACTTCAAAATCAGTATTAAACATCTGTTATATTCAAGAATATTGCACTCGTTAATAACCAAAATACTTCCTAATCAGCTATTAAACAGATCTAATGTGCCGAAACGAAACGAGAGTTGGAAATGGTTTTTCAGGAGGAACATTGGTTGGGGAGGGAGAATGAGCACAACATCTCTAGCGCTATTCTTGAGGTGACCGAACACACTACGGGAAGCGTGTGGGATGGAAATTGCATTATGCAAATATAAACACAATAATCGAAATATTCCCGAGGTAGGTTCGCATCCCAAAAAAAGTAATTTTTGCTCTTGCGATAATCTGATAATAGTGGAAAAATGAACTGTTAAAATTGTTTTTCTCTTCGCAAGGATATTTTTAAAAGCAGAAATGATACACAAGAACCCACCTATAGAGAGGAAAAAGTCAGGTATGAATTCAGTCTGAACATAGCTTGAATGCTTGATCGCTGTGGCAATACATAACGTCAGTAAGCGAGAAATTTAGAAAAAGAAAAACATACAGCAACATATTGGAAGATAGCAACATGTTGGAATATGCAGCAATCTGGACGCACAAGGTCATCGAATAAGATTACAGTGCATGCTCTTATTGAAGTTATGATCATAGGAAATTGTTCAGTGTTTGAATGGCAATTATTTTAGTCGTTATTTACAGCTGCGAAATTGTTGTTGTTGAAAACAACCCACCAATGGTTTGACGTTAAGGTGCTAAACTATCGCCGTATAATCAACTAAATACCAAATCACCCCCTCAATTTATCCCCTCTCCTCCTTTTCTCGTTACTTAGTTCTATAAAGAATACTCCAACTACGTATTAATTTGAAAATGGCAAAGTTATTTAAACAACTTGCCATACACAAACGACAATCAAAGACTGCAAGTGAGAATGGGCAAAGTGTTGGAGCATACCGCTTCGCGCAATGCAATTAAAAACTTGCAACGTGCGCTGCCGCAGGTATTCGTGCATCACATGACAAAAAAACACCTCTCCATCCTCCAGGATGCAACTGGTCGTCAACCAGGGAAGCCTTTCCAATGTGACTTTGATTCGTGGACAATAGAGAAACATTGATGAGACAGCTGCTGTGAAAAAATGTGTTACGAAATAGTATAAACAGCACAATATGCAATACAGAGGAAAGAATTCTATACGTGTTTCCCATCATAGGAATACATCCACATTGTGGTTTATTTTTATTATTTAAAAACACGGATACATACAAAAAAAAGAATTTACCAGAAAAAAAAGATGAGAAGTGGAGTAACAGAGACGATAAAGGCCGCAAGATAGCAATAAAAGGCAGGGGAATGTTTCTGCACGAAATGTGCAAATAATAAAAGCGCAACAAAAAAAACCATCCAAATATGCACATCTAAGCAAACGCAGAAACGATACGCAATGCAACGATCGCAAATAAGTAATGCAGAGCGACGCGTTCGCATCGCACTAACTAAGAGCCGTGCGGTGCGTTGATGCAAATGCACTGTGGCTGCACGAGTGCAATGGCCGCGACGTCGAGTCGACGCCTTTGGCCGTTATACGTCGACAACGACCCTCAACATTCTTAGCGGAACAACCCCCCTCCCCTCTAGACCTCTGCGTTCTTCTTTTCCCACTTGAACCACATAACACACAAAATTTAACTGACACAAACGATTGTTTGCACTTTTAGAGTGCAACTGCCTTTGTGCGGAGTGAAGTTTCGAGATCACTTCCGCACAACATCGTCTTAAACGCATAGAATATTTTCCGAATTGCCTGAATTCCTAGTTTAATGCCCCGTTCGTTGTGGATGACTGCATCCAGAAATCTGGTCGACTTTTGTACAGAACTATCGCCCTCGACAAGAACCATGTCTAAGCCGTGTGTGGTCGACCTTTGCCTTCATTAATGCTATCGCCATTCTAGCTCTATCTCGTTGACGCATACTTTATGCCGCAAATGATCTAGGTATGAAGGTATTGTCTGTACCATTTACTTGAGACAGCAAAGGAAAGAGTCCATTGTTCACGTTGAAAGAAGTGCTTCTTCGATTACGCTTCGCAGCATTCTTATAATTTTGTGAATAAATTTGGTGTGAAATATATGAGAAAATGAGTTGAAAAACAGTAAATAGGCGATAGGTGATGGTCGGTTGGTGAAGTCCATTGCAACTAATATATCAATTTTTAAGATATCATATCCGTTCGACTGGATGATGTGTTCGCAAAAATATTTAATATGGAGTGATATGCAATTTCATAGAATTTTAAGCTGCAGAAACACACTATTGAGCTTAATGTGGAAGTTTTATTCATCCGATTGGATATGGCATCTTGTGAAATCAATTTACTTTAAATTTCAACGGTTTTCTAGAAACAGCGCTATGATAACCCACTTAAATTGCACGGATCTTGATATGTTGATAATCCACTTAAATCTTCATAAATTATCTGAACTAAACAATGTACTTTCGAAGGAAAGAAAAATGTTCCACGATATGGTTTAGCTATGCACTATGAGCTATCATATGCAAGCACATATAGTCCATAAATTTCATTACTTTGTAGCAGATATTGAAATTGTGCAGCTGAAATTACTTAGCCGCCCTCGCCACATATTTCGAAATACACTTCAAGATGGTTATAATGGTTAGCACAACAATTTAGTATTATTGAATCTCAAATATCATTTGAAGATATAGAAGCAGCATATTGTTCGTAGTTCAATTTCGCATATGATCAACAGTACAGCACAAGTTTATCTAGTTAGAATGGCAATTTTCCAGAAAAAATGCGACCGGTAAAACTCCGAGATTTATGAAAAAAGGACGAAACTACTTCCATGCCGCTTAGAATTTCACTGCGTAAGTTGTGCTTGAAGCTCAAAGCATAACAATTGTTTTATGCAAATATGAAGCAAAGCATCTACATTGCAACTTCCTTATAGGATGTTTTGAATGATCTCCTTTAGCGTAATCTATCGAGTTATCGATATTCGTTTTAGAGTGATTACTTACTTCTTTAATTGGAAATACTCTTGTAATTATGATGCTTACTACAACTTTTTACAATATGAATTAAGTTTTTATATCTTGTTTCTTTTTTTTTCTCTCAACAATTTACAGTGTTTCATGAAATTTTTTCACGTTTTTATTGTATTATAGTAAGAAAGATGTTTGTTGTTTCGTTTAATAGAATTGACGCTAATATTTAACTTTCTTGTGGAAGAAAGAAAAAAGCGAACAGATAAATGGACGTTTATTTTCCGGAAATTAGAAAATTGTTGTTCGAGGTGTCGAAGAAGAGTAAAATTTCTTGCTTGAATGGTTTCAATAGTCGACGCTAAGTTTTTTTGTGGAGCAAAAGAGAGCCGAAATTGAAACTAACACTGAACATATGTTTGTGTATTGTTTTGTGTGCATCTGCACGCACACACAACGCGCAAATTTGAACGTTGCATTGACGAAGTGAAATTCGTTTTGGATTTTAAAAAAAGTAAACAATATTCAGACTAGTATATTGTAAACGTCACTGCATTTATATGCACAACTAACATTTTCGATTACACAATCGTGAAGGTTGACAGAGATGACAAAACACGAGGCGGAAGTAGCAGAGGGGCGAAGGGGGAGGGGAGAAGGGACAGAGGAAAGGAGGAATGGGAAACAAGTAGGTAATGATATGCTTCGATTTCACTCTGACCATAGATTAATGACCGGTAAAAAATCTATGCACTTCTAAATTACTATCAAAATTTTAATGGTCTATTTTTAGTCGATCTGGTCAGCTATGCTTATGGGCAATGAATAGTATGAACCTTTTTGAACAACAAAACGAGAGCAGCAATATTATTAAAATAAAATAAAAAGAAACAAACAAACGAAGTATCTATCATACAGCGTTTTTTCCAGTAGTGAGAGCAATTAATGAATGCATACACGCAAAGCAGTAAAGTGGTTTAGCAATGTGATGAAGCATAGCACCGCTATTTTAATTGAATTTTTGGGAGGCGAATTGCCCAGACACTGATTCGCTATTGATGTCACGACGCTTATTCGACTAAGCCAAATTACAACCCACATCAACGTTGTCGTTTGGCTAACTATGTCTCATAAAGGCTTTTTACATACCCTCATAGCACATGGACATACGAAAAAAAATTTTTCCGATGAATTACGAAATACTATTGCTATTAGATAAAATCCGTTTTTTGAAAACGCATCATTCATCGTAAGAATCGCACACATCGAAGAACGTCGGCGAAATTTCTCACTTTTCTTTCGGAATTCAATTTAAAATCGAATTTAAAATTTTTATCGAAATTAATGAAGATGATAATTAACGTCCATTATGAATGCAGATAAAGAAGAAATTCAAAAATTAGAAAAATTATAATGAGATATCTAACTTGTTGCAATTCCTCAGAAAAAAAAAGCATTACTGTGGTCACCTTGATATTGTAGAACATAAAATAGATTGGAAAAGACTGTAATGAAATCTCTTCTCGTTTTTATAAATAAACAGCTTTTTCTTTGAATGCAAGCAATTGCATTTATTGGCAAAATTGCATTTATAGGTTGTGTTGAAATTATCTGACAATTCTATTGTAATTTTTTGCAATTTTTTTCAAAAATTTTGAAACTTTCGCAAAAGTTTTGGAAAAAACATAACTACTTGAAATATTCAGTCGAATTAGGGAACTCTAAAATCACCTAAATTTAAGTGTTTAATATATTTCGCAATAATTCAATGAAAAATGAAAGAATAAACGCAGATTTTATAGGTAAAACAATGCGCTATAATGATTCATAATAGTCGTAAGAAATGATAGCCGTATAAAGTCTTTATGAAATAAAATTAGGAAACTTCATAAAATTTTCAAATTTCCAAATGCGGCTTCCATAAATATAAAAACGCTCGATGCTAACATAGTTTAGTATTATAGTTGGATAATATTGCGTAAAATGCTCATTGCATAAATAAAACATTCATTATACTTCACAATTTTCTTTTTATTTAAACTAAACCGCAACATATATGATGAACAAAATTTTTCTTGTTCTTTTCGAAAATCTTATTTCAACATAAATTACGATTTTCCAACATTAAAGATTGTTCCCAGTAAAAATACTGGAAAGAAGTAACGTATAGACAATAAACTAGCAAAAAGTGAGAAATATTTCACGCGGTAGCAAGCACTACCGTCTGAAATTTTAGTTAGCAAACAAAACAAGCTTCACAGAGAATGGAAATAAAAGTGAACCAATGCGGCGAATGTTTGTATGACTTTTGCCTCCACACCTATGCAAACAATCACAAATCAAACAAAAGCGGCCATGTGCTGTTTCTCAAATTTGACACCAGCTTTTCCACATATAATTCCATCCGTTAGCTATAGTTAGCTATAGTGATGTTGAACGATGAGACCAAATTACACCTTTTAAATATGGTCATCAAAAATCACTCTCTAAGAGAAAAGTGAATAAGGTTAAAGGTGAACACTGCAACGAATTAGATACTCAAATGATACATAAATAAAGAATTTCAGTCGACATAAAGAGTAATAAGAAAATTTTTTGAAGAATTTTTCAGTATTTCAATGACATCAAAGAATATCCGATCGGTTGTTCGATAATATCCGGAAAAAATTCAAAAATTACTTCAAATTTAAAGAAACTACGAAATAAAAATCAATCACACTAAGAGAAATTTTTATAACACAGCTATCGATCCCTATGACATCATGTTAACAAAAACATTCAAAAATAGTATAATCGTAGAAAAATACAGAGAGAGTACAGTATATTGATACAGTAGAGTATATGCTGCGATGGCGCCATAAATAGACTATATTTACTGCAATAAATATAGTTTGATTTCATCTTAAGAAATGACTATGCAAACTGGATTATTGATTATGAAATTCGAAAATCTGAATAAATTTTTTTTTATTTATTCCCTTTCATCAGCTAGCAAATGCTTGAGGAAATTTTTATTGGATGTTTCAATAGGCGAAAAAAAATATGATTACTTCCTTTCGCTTTGTTCGGAAAGGGACAAGAATAATTCACGATAAAATTTTTCATGCTTTTTTTTTCTCCGCTATTTATTAATCAATCATAAGAAGTGAATCGCCTTAGGCGAAACTTCTCTTTGACCCTATTCTAAGAAATATATGAACGGAAAAAGAAATTCCAGAACTTCGAAAAAAATGAATTAAAATTTACGCACACTCACTTCATTTATTTTTTTTTTAAATTATGAATTTCTATTTCATCCACTAATTTATTCATTTATTTGTTTGTTTATTTAATTATCTGTTTACCTGTTTGTTTATCGATTTATTTTCCATTCGAAATCGATTTGCTATGTTTTTTCTTTAATATACTTATTTCGAGGAGGATTTTAAAAATTTCTCATTTAGATTTTCATACACGCATTCACTAGACAAACATTTAAAAAAAGAATTCAAATATTTCAGTGATATATTTTCTCGACGATCAATTTTATTATAACATTTAAGAAAGAAATGCACATTCGTGTACGATGTTTGATAGATAGCTGTCACCAAACTAAGCACTCTGTTATTTATTTTATTACACAATATTTTCACTCGAACAATGAGTTCGTTTTACTGCGGTCTATTTCAACGACGACAATCGACACACCAATGTGATGATAGATGAAACATCGACAATGATAGGATCGACTCGTTCATTGAAATACAATTTGCTGAAGTTCAATGAAAAAAATGCAAAAGAAAACAATAAAACAGCTATAAACGAAATATTATCACATGCATCTTATCCGTTAGATGAAAAAAAAGCAAATTTGAGGGATGAATTTTGTCTGAATTATATTAGCTATTCTAAGATAAAAGGACTTGCCTAATACATCCTTCTCAACAGATGTACATTTCGTAGATAGATCAAATATTTTATCGATGAACCATTCGATATTTGATTTTGAAAAATTTCCACAAAAAAATTTATAGTTTTTTTTTAAAAAAAATTTATAGTTTTTTTTTTGAGGAGAAACAAAATTGCAGAGAATTGAAGAGGAAAATTAAAAGCAATAAGATGATATCAGTAGTAGCAAAAAATTTCCAAAACAATCAAATATGAAACGAAAGCTCTCTATTTTAAATATGCACAGAAAAATTCTTATCACTAAACATTTCAACTATTCAAATCATCTTTGTCGCATCATGTAAATATCAAATTTATTTATAAGGATAGCAGATGGGTTATTATTCAATAAGCAAAGAATATAGAATAAATCAGGCAATATAAAATTAATTTGTGCCTTATTAAGTCCAATAAAAGTTCACTAAGTTCAATATAAGTTCATTAAATTAGAATATTTGAATATTTATGAGGAGCTCTAAACACTGACTATAGCACTGCAATTATAAATGTTACAACTCAAAATTTGAGCGTATTTGCTAGATATGAGTAGAGATAAGCTTGTTGGTGAGCATATCGCCAGAAATATATGCTCAAAGTGAGTGGATAATACAACGCCAGAAAGCAATTCACTAGGGAATTCAACAAGCGCCAAGCAATCCAACATATGAAGCAAACTTATTGTGCGCTCTCATCGAAAAATTACTGCTAGATTGAAAAATTACTTTAAACAAATTGATGGCCTCTTTATACGTATACAAAGTTCTATCGAGTAATTCAAGTCGACGACTATGATGGGGCCTATAGAAGAGTAAAAAAATTAAAACAAAAAGGACTAAAGATTAAAAATAATAGTAAAACAGAGAGAAATTAAACTATAATAAGGAGTAATAAATCGAAATAAAAACAGAATGAAAAATTTGTCATGAAAATTATTTCTTACGACAAAATAAATCGATCTTGTAAGCATTAAAGAAGTTATAATGTTACGTTTATATGGTTGATGCTAATATAGAGTCGATTTATCGCTGATGCGCATTTTCTGCATTACGAATGTAGAGTAATAGTTGTGTTGTTGCTAAGCAACATTGAAAAATTGTCTCAGCGAAACCACTCAATAAATATTGAATAGAGTGGCAAAAATGGAGAACTAAATTTCTAAATCTAAAAGCGGATTCCAAAAAAACATTTGCTTCTCATTTCTCCTTCTCCCAATACCCCCCTCCTAAGTCAAAGAATGTGATTTTACGTATCAAATTCCAATTTCCTATCTCAACGATTACTAAGTGGTTAATAAATAACCCACATAAGTAAATATGCTGCATCAATAACAGTAGCCATCTACCGATATGCTTTTGAAATGTTTCCCACAGAAGCCGGAAGATATCCACCACCTAGGGCGAATATTCTTTGATATTAAGTAGAATACCTACTGATCAACCGTCTGTATAAGTTAACACTGAAAAATAATATGTGCATAATTAACGCCTATAAACTCGACCACTCTTAGAAATATTTCGTTAAAAAATCGATTTTTTCTTTGTAACTTGACTAGTGTAAAATGAAAATTTGAAGAACTTGATCAGTGTAAAATGAAAACCAACGCAAAATGAAAAATGTCAAGTGCACAAAAAATTTTTTAACATTCTATAATTTCACTCATTATTGATGGATTATGACATTGGATCATCAACTTTTGGCACTCGGTTATGCTCAACAATTTTTGCAAATGTGGTGATAGTGCTTTTCGAGAGCAAACTATCACATAGACGATAATCGTACAGATACGCAAATACGTCTTCTCTGCAATGATTTTTTTAAAGCAAAATTTGTGAAAAGCGTTCAAAAAAATTGGAAGTATTGAACTAAAACGGATCTCACTGGTGAAAATAAATTTAAAATGAATAATTCAGTCAAAAATTTTCATATGCATATAAATCAAATCATCAAAACGATATAGGAATTTTAAAAAAACAATACCTTTTTTCGTTCTGAGAGATTTGTCGGCTAAAAATGAAAAAAGAAAAAAATTCTGCAATAGAAAATATTTGCAAATGTGTGAGGATATACGATACATGTAGATCATAAATACTGCAAATAGCTAAGAGCCCAGGCTTATAAGATTATGCAGATAAAATTTTATGCAAAGTGAATTACTCGAACAATTTGTAAACAATTCACACAAATAATATCCAATTATTTAAATTTAAAAAAAAAAATGCATTTTCAATCGATCATCGAATGAACGAAAATTAAACTGAATTAGAACACTAGCGTTTGAGATGTATCAAGTGATAAAAGTCAGAAAAAAAGACAAAAATGAATGATAGTGGATTATTTCGTTATCGATAGTGTTATCTAGAAGTTTTTTTTTTTTTACGACTATTGCAACAATGTACGTCAACAATGGATTGTAAATGAGTTCGTCTGCAAGTCGATGTGTTTATTCGAATTTTGATTGCGGAAACACAATTTGCTTTCCGAGGGCATACTCTTCGATGGAATGCATTTGCATAAATGCTTATAGAGTTATCCACTGACTAGTGTTAGTTCTACGAGCAATAGCGCGTTCCAGTTTGCGAAAATATATACAAAGACGTGCGAAAACATAATAAACGTTGGCAATTCAATTGAACACGTTCAATTATGCGATCCTAGAATTCCACTGAACGCCTCTAATTAGGCGATCCCAGTTGAATAATCACTGAGGACTAGAATATCGTTTGAGACCCTCTTGTTATGCTTATTATAAAATGAATTTCTTTGTTCAAGTTAAGAATGCTGTATGTGCCCTAAGATACGCTTATTGGGTATTATTATCAGAAAAAGAATGACACTATTACATGCGGTGTCTAAATGAATACTTAATACCTCTAAATGGAGGAATGAAGTTGAATGTTTAAATGCTCACGTAAACCGTCAAAGCATCAATCAACTAAATCCTGAGGGCTCTGTATTCAGTACTTATTTAGAAATGTTTTTCAGATAAATAGATTATTTTGAATTGCGATTAAATTTTCAATTTTATCAAATAAATAATTTCTCAAATGATGTCTTTCAAGGAGAAATAAATTTCAGAAAATATTTCAAGCTCGAAGAATCGAAATTTTTATTATTGGATTTTCTATGTCAGCTCGAAGAAAAAGGTTGAAAATTTGCACAAAGACCGCATATCCCCTTGTGGCTTAGAATACAAACGACGCTAGAGCGCCTTTGAGAGTGCCGCATTGGGAGTGAACGACAAGGGACACAGCTGCCAAGTGAGGCATACCCCTCGGTGGCCACACAACGACATACACCTATTCAACTCGTAATTACACCCATATTCAAAAATGATTATTGAATTACGTATCGGCAGGCTGTATTACGGTGCACTGATTCTAATGCATACCCCTCCCTATTCTGCAATAACCAAGTGAATATACGCCCATATTGAGCTCAA
Source organism: Baylisascaris schroederi (assembly GCA_006503575.1). Classification (NCBI taxonomy): domain Eukaryota; kingdom Metazoa; phylum Nematoda; class Chromadorea; order Rhabditida; family Ascarididae; genus Baylisascaris; species Baylisascaris schroederi. Next base: position 1,991,914 of record QEWY01001293.1, read on the forward strand.
AATTCTATTTCCAACATTTTTTTTTTCGATGATATATTATAACACACCCCATGCATTATAGATATGTTATATGTTAACCTCGAATCGAAATCTTGCTAGTATTACATGGAATCTAAATTGCACATATAATTTCATCTTCTACCTGCGCAAAAAATAAACAAAATTAGCATGTTAACGAATTAAGGTGTGGGTATGTGTGTCTGCAACTATGCTTTAAAAATTTTGAAAAGATTGGTGATTACTGTTGGTTAATTGGTTGATGGTTACCAAATGCTGATTGCCGCTTACCAATTATCATCTAACGTCAAGTTTCAAAGCTTAAATATACATTTTCGGCCTAAAAGAATAGAAAAACTTATAATGCTTCAATTGACAACGTGAGCGCTTATCGAGCATACTTTCGGGTATTCAGACAGTAATCTTGTGAGACAAAAAACTTCACTTAGCGGATTTATTGCCGTTTCAACTTCTTTAAACTTAGCGTGTTTTTCGAATGGTTGCACGCCGTTATCTTCACCTTTAATTCAACAAAAATAACACTGATGTGTCATTACTTTTGAAAGTAAAGTTCCATTCAAGTATGGAGTGAATAATGCGACAACAGAAATGCCTCTTACATTATGTCTCTCTTATACTTTATGAAAAAGTAATCTTAAAACAACGGTCGATATCGTCCAAATTTTTGATGAAACACTATTCATCGTGATAATTTTCGAAGTAACCAATCAATTTGAAGTAATTTCATACAGTCAACGGCATCGAAGCCTCTTAATTGATTATCCATCACATTTGATGGATAATCAATTAAGCGCGCAAACAAGTAGTTGCAAGTTTCCATTACAGGGTTTTTAAGCTTATTTAGGCGATTTATATTATCATCCCAAACGCTATGGAGAAATTTATGAGTAAAAATTTTTGCAGCACGTTATTTCGGTTCTCATTAGAAATGCATAAACGTTTAAAAAAGCGCATAAACGTTGATTATATCCATCACATTTGATCTTTTCGTTTTATTTCGCGCTTCAACTCAGAAAATTAGGAAAGTACAGTGCATTTTCATGGGTTATTTGGAAAACAACAATTCAGCTTGGAAAGAACTTTTATACATTCTTGTAATAAACGACGAATGCTTTTTTTAAATCATATAGATGACAAGATAGAGGGAGATGGATGAAAAAAAAAGCACCTAGAATAGCTTGTTTGCTATATTGAAACTACACCTCAGAGAAACCAACCAATATCATTCAAGAAATTGCATAAAGGAAATTTTCAACGACGCGTAAAAAATGTAAAATAGAGTCTTATTTTTTGAATTCATGCTGAATAATGAGAAAACTTGAGAGGAAATATAAAAACTGTAAACTTAAGCATGGTATTATTCAATCAAGGTGGAACTCAGTACATCCATCAACTCACTGCTCAGTGACTGAAAATGGGTTTCAAATATATATATATTCGCGTTTTTCCAAATTCATTTGAAGTGATTCTTAATGGCCCAGTTGAAATACTGCAAAGAATACACTCATTGCAGTTATCTAAAAATAACGGTGCACATAACGTCTCTAATATTAGATAATCCTTTTCCCACGCGCAGCTGAACACTGCAGAGCCTCCGATTCGATGAACCACCTATGTTTACATTCGACTCGTTCAACTCATACGATCACTGATCGTTGCATTTTAGGAAAATTTTCCCTGAAAGATATGGTACTGCTTCGCAACGATTCGCTATAAGTCTGTGTCACAGATAAAGAAACTTGAAATTTTTCGATCGTTCAGCTCTGAGGATGGAAATTCCTCGAATAACCTAGCTCAGGTACACCTTACAATGTTCCCTTCGGGAAAATTTCCACATAAAGCGCAAATGTTGAATATATAGGAAGGCACGTCAGGCGGGTTGCTACAATACGCACTTTTTTTAAAATTGCATTCAAGAGATGAACTAATTCACAAAATACCATTAATCAATAAAGCGCGCGCAACAATTAGATGATGCGACTAAGACGTTCGTGCAGATATTCGATCTTTGACTCGATCCAAAAGCAAACGATACATTGCCACATAAACGATGTAAAATACTCGTCGATTTTTTGAGCGTTAAAGCGCTCGAAACTGCTTATAGGCTCTTCTCGAAGTTTATAGACGAAATTCAGAGTTGGCACTGCTGCTCATTTAATGGTTCGGAATTTAATCATGAATTCTCGCTGTTCGAGCAGAAACAGCTCGAGATTTAGATAGTGTGCAACTACATGGACAGAGACATAGAAGTGCACGGACATAGACAGACAAACACACCTAGGCGCGCATTTTGACGCATTCGTTCGTGTATATATATATATATATATATATATATATATATACTAAGCCTCAATTTCTACTGATCAACAATAAGAAGGATGGTGATATGTCCTTCGGAATGCTATTTTTGTGACATAAAAAATCGGCGCGTAATCGACTTTCAAAAGCAAATGCTGTAGCAAAAATTCGTCAGAGGTAACGTTATGAATGGCACGCACTTTACATTTTGCGCTTAATAAAACGTGATGCAATTAATACATTTTTATGCGTTGTTTAGGAAAAGAAAACCTAAGTTTTTTTCCTCGTTTGGCAATTTCAATAATCGCTTTGTTGATCCTTACGCATCATTTCAGGCTAGATGGCGGTGATTTGTGAAAGTGTCTGATAGATGCAACCTTGTCGAGTGGCCGCACACGAAGCCTTTCCTTAACCGTGCAGCGAGTAACGAATCTATTTAAAAGTCTCTGAATTCAATTCCACGATTCGAATATACACCACATCCACCTTAAGTGAAATCTCGAAGCTTGTTTTTCACAGTGCTATGGTAGGAGGGTTACATCGAAGAGTGGTCTCTTTTCTATAAAAATATTTCTATTCCTCGTCGCTTTGTTGTTTTTCATTTCATCTCATATTTAGATAGTCACTTAAACATCCTTTATATATGATGATGGAATAATACAATGAAGCGTGTTGGTGCTGTATAATATTTGGAAAGTTCTGTCTGTATCAGCATGCTTCGAGGCGAAGACCTCTTCAGTGGAGTGTCTGCATTCAACTGAGGCTTTTTCACAGCATCTCATCAAAATGGTTTTTGAGTAAACTATTGCCAGTCGAGAATAAAACAAACACATTTTTGTTTAGTGATTATCGCTGATAATAGCTGTCAGTATCATTCCTATCGATCTAGAACTTTCGACTTGAGTATTTATAAGAGAACAATAACGATGCATTGCTGACAACCGAACTTAAAACATTTCGGAGAATGGCGCTTATAGTAATATCAATTGAACGAAGAAAATTAGTGCTGATCTAAGATTACAATTACAACAAACAAATAAACAAACAATAAAAATAAAGAATATATAAAAATCGTTGGAAACAAAATTCTATTCAAAATCGTCAATATAATTACATGTGAACTATACATTAAAAAATCGGTGATTTTATATAACTAATAAACAAACAAATAAGTAATTGAAAATAAAAGCGAACAATACTGCAAGAACGACTTTAAGCATGATGTGGAGTTGAGTGAGATGATTGCTGCGATATATAAGCGACGCAGACACAACATTAAGTGCGGTACGCCTCGCATAGCGCATCAATCGACATTGCCCCACAAAGCGATAGACCACTTTCACATATCGATTGCAGATTTGAAGTATGTGTTGCACGCTTGAGCTATATGTGTGCAGCAATCATACACGAATCCTCCTCTGATTTTCCCCGGGGGATTCATCACAACGATAGCATTTAGCATTTTCACTGCAATAGACTAAAATCTCATTCGACTTTCCTTCGAAAGTAGATCGTCATTCGACTCTTAAATTTGAACTTAAAAGTTTCGATTATATTAGTGAAAATATATTAGTGAGCAGAACTATATCGACTATAATGGTAATGAATGGCAAGTGTAATAAAAACTTGTTGAATTATGAAGCAATTTCACTTAAAATTTGAAGCAATACATCTCGCAATGAAACAGAACTCTACTCAACATTTAACGTTTTATCTTAAACATAAGATAGCTGAGATACACAATCAAAGAGGGATGCGCATTCTATTTCGCAAACAATAGAATGTTGCTTCGGCGTCAACGAAAGAAGTGATTTTAAAAGCGGAAATATGCGAAGAAGAGTTCAGTTAAGTGCCACTTGATGTGCATAAAAATGACTCAAGTTTATTTCATCAATAAGAAAGCATCTCGAAAGTTATAAAAATCTCACCATTTGCATTCATTTTTCTCATCTTTAGCAATTTCATTTTAATTCTCAACGTTTTCTGATTCGAATCTTGCATAAAAATTGCATTTCTCATATTGCCGATATTTTCTTACTCCTTTTTTGATGCATCATTTAGCTAATATGACCTCATTGAAATTTTTTTGTGCCATAATAAGTATAATTGTCAAAGAAAAAATCCTTTGAAATAACAAAATTCATATTCTTTTAATGTTTCACGCACGACTATACATTCAGCGCTATAATTTATATGGTTATCACCTATGATCATCAATGTTTTCTTTTCATATTCTGTAGTTTCTTTCTCATTTTTGAAACGTTCATATTTCTACACAAGTTCGTAAATATATTCTACATATTCAAAACGTTTCTATGGTGTGTTTATTATTAAGAAATGTCAAAAATAATGCCAACCACAGAATCAAAATTTTAGATGATTCCATTTGGTTGCTAATAAAAGCGAAAATTTCCTGAGAAAAATAAATAACTGCTAAAGAGCAAGCCATCCATAACAATTAACATGAATCACGTATGTTTGTTGATTCGCCATCTCTTGAAGTCAGTATTTCACTCCCTTATATAAGTTACCTTTTCAAAAATATGAATCGCTCTTTCCGTTTTCGTTTTCAACTCGTACAAAAGTCACTTAGACAGTACTTAATCCAAGCATATTGAGGATGTCCGCTATTTGGTTTAGAAATTCGAAGATGATTTTTATACGCAATAAAATGGCGCAGAAAGGCAATGCAGTGAAATACACTAATAGCATAATCGTATTAAGAAAATGATACATTTAGCAAGTGAAGCGATTTAACACAATATTTACTATAAGATATGTATGTTATAACACAGGTCACGATAAGTTTTAGTCTGAGAAAGAAATTCGTTATTATAACACAATCCTTTGTTATTCATTGGATGATGTGTGCTCTAATTTGTAGATTGCAAAGAAATGCACTTCAATCGTATATTTTCTTTAATCGACACGATATTTGCTAAAGGCCTAGCAAAGAAAGCGATTGCTTATAGCGACAGATTCTATGCAGCTGAAAAATATCCATTCGAAGAGATTAATTACTGAGAAGCAAATTACAGCGCTTAATTTTAATAAATAGGTGCATAGGTGGTTAAATCTCCAATAGTTTTGTTGTTTGCAGAGCTTCGTACGTAGTGGCACAGTAAGGAAGTATATTCAAAATTTTGTCGGCCTTTCTTTTATGAGTACGGGATTTTTGGGAGTCACGTCTATCCCTTCGCCCCGCCCCCTCCTCATCATCATTTATTTGAAAATTTCAACGTGTGACTCATTTCAACAACTTGGTTTAAAAAGATGACCAAGCAAATTGCAAAGCGAAACATTTCAAAGCTATAATGACCATTAACTAGAGCAACTTTTACTGCAATAACTTTCAACTTTTTCAGATATCACGGCTTATCGGTTTTTAACATTACAATGGAAAAGAATTTCCAAAAACTGGAAAGGATTCAAAAAAAAAACAACGTGAGGATTCTAAGGCTATGGAAATTGGATAGGAATGCCGATGCAATCCCAAAACACAATTCCCCACCCGAAACACAACTTCAAGCAGTCTTTCTCATGCACTACGCTGCTAATAGCGGGATCGAGCTCGATCAGTAAGTCATACTTTGGACGAACGCGGAGGTGGAGGAGGTGGCTCTTACAGTCCGTCCGAGTAGGTTGATTCAGATGGAAGTGGAAATCAGTTGGCAGCTAAATAATCGTTGGACTGGTCACGCAATTGTTCCTGACCACTCGAAGGGATTCACAACTGCGTCGCTGCCTTAGGTGGTAAGGGCGGTGGCGATGTGTCGTCCATTTGAGCCAGTTGAAGGACCTATAATCCCTTCTGGATTTTAGAATTATATAAACATAAAGTTCAGGCGTCATCTTTGCAAACGAAAACGGAAATTATAGATGTTAGTTCATGTCCCCCTAGAATAGACAAAACGACATGACTTACTTCTCCTCTCTCTTTTTCTGACTCTTTCTGTCTCAGTACTTCCGGTCAAAATTTCATTTCCGAAAATCGATGCGCATTCTTTATATACGTGACGGGCGGAAACGGATTACATTAATCGCTTCGTTGCTCATAAGTACATGAAAGTGTTTTGCTGTTTCCCTAACATTCTATGCATTCTTCTATTTCGCCTAAGCAAATCGTAATCGTGAAGTTCCATTCAACTTAACCATATCAGAAAATGCTAAAACTTGATTGAGGCGAATTTTGAGTAAATCGAACATTTGAGAGGCAAATAAATAATTATTTCGATTATTTTTGACGCCCATTCAATGGGAGAAGGGAGAGATGCCATTCGAAAAGACGACAACCATTATTACAGCCAACACGGTGTGTGTTTCGTTGGATGTGCAATATGCTTTGTCGGTGCAGAGCAAAAATCGCGAAAAGAATAGCTAAAATCACTGCCTAGCTATATGCGCAACTTGATTGTGAATGATGCGATATGAGATGTATCAAATACTCGCAAAGTTTTATGCACGAAAGCTTGTTGAATGCAAAGATATTCTCTGAGAATAGAGAATCGTCGAAAGCATTGTAGCGAAATGGGCAAATGAGCAAATAGTAAGCACCGAAATTCTCAGACGAAAACATCGAAATGTGCTAAAAAAACAAGAATAACCTTGTTAGCAGCAATCACCTCGTCGAGATGCACTTCGAATTCTAGTGGTTTCGATATACGCACCTCATTCTGCGATCTCCTCCAAAAGGCACCTCTATCGACACCTTCTCCATTGTCGACTCTTCAAAATTCCGTCGCTTGCTATGATATTCTGCATTATGCATCTCAATGTCGATATTGTAACATTGTCGCCATAATTGAACACGACTACGTTAGTGTGGTTTTTAGAATCAGTGCCTTCTTTGCAATAGTTTTTTCAATGCAACTCATACCTACATTTCTCAAACGAAGAAATATGTTATACGGCTGGTACAATTTTCAAAACTTATTTCACGAAAGAACAGAGGAGAGGTGTTTTTCAACTAATCACACTCATGGCACATATTTAAAGACATGGGAAGGAACTCATTTCACGAATATAGTGTTTATGTGTGTATTTCGGGATATATGTTTATTCGAAAGCAACCAATTTAGAGACACGAGAAATTAAAACAAAACTTGATTCATGGAATGTGCATGAAAGGAATAGAGTAAACTTTAACTGTCGTATGGCACGCACGTTACAAGGAAAGGGAATGCAGAAACAACTTATGCATAATTTATTTGTAAGGTACGACGTAACAGCTATTGAAATGTGATTCAGAAAGTTCGTCAGAGCTATGCAGAAGTTCCAATAAAGACGCCACAATAAGCAAGTTTTGGCGCAATTCCAGTATGTCGACTGTCCGGACGTTTTTTTAAGCGTCTGGGCGTTTTTTCTCTTAAAGACTTGAGCATATTACCAACATCAGATTTCTTAGGGATTTCCAGCCCCGATGCTGCAGACGTGAAAAAAAAAACCAGTGTGAATCTGTTTTTAGCTTTCGAGGGCACTAAAAATTATGTAAACAACGAAACGACAACATATAGGCGCGAATACTGCTTTAAAGTGTTGTGGGAATCAGAGTTCATTGCGCGGAAACCAAACTTTGTGCCCTGTCTTAACGGGCACTTCAAAACGCAAGCCGAAGATCATCAAGCAGGCCCGACCGATCCAATTAGTAGGATGCCTATCCACATTAGCACCCTACAAAATTCATTCGACTTATTCGAACAAATTTTGGAAAATCTTAGTGAAAAATTTACACTACAGTATTTGAAAAAATAAAAATAAAAAAATTCATTGGGTGAACGTGCAGCAAAACTTGGTCACGGATTGCCTAATCACGAGTGCTGGGACATTTTTACTTTCTTTTTGTAAGGAGATTTCGTCAGTATAGTAAGCAGCAACTACGACAAACTATTAAAATGTTTGTATAACAAACGAGCCGCATATATCTTAGCCATAGTACGCATTTGCGTGGTATGTAATTTAGCCGCATATTGCTCAAGTGCGGACAACATTTAATGCAAGATCATGCATTCACGGGCAGATCACTAGCACCAGAGGGTATCTATGTACACAGCTATGTAGTTATGATATGCGCACATGTGCTGGGATGTATGCAGGATTTCTTGAATCGGCGGCGGTTCTTCAGATGACAGCATAAACGGATGCACCCACATGCAATAATCCCCTGAAACGAGTACCTGTCCAAAAGAAACCCAATTGCATAAGTGTTCGAAATTCAGTGCAGCCACCTATTATGTAATATATTAGCGCACAAGTGTTCTTATTGTGTTGTGGCCATGCCCATGAAATCCTCCGTTTCTTCATTGATGTATACCTTCGAGCAATATGAGGTGCGCTATGCGGATTCGAATAATGTTTACGCAGCATTAAAATAGGATATATTAATTCTGTAGCAGCACATAAACAAAAGCATTAAAATCTAAAAACGGAAAAAATGAAAGATCAAAAAGGCTGCAAACATATAAAAGTGCAAAAAATATGCGCCATTAAAGTAATTCGAAGCAGATATCACCACTAATTTATAAATATATTTGAGAGATGAGATTGTTTCAAGTGCCATTTGAAAGATAATAAATTAGCAGTTATAACCACATAACATGGCAACGAATTCCAAATGGAGGCAGCGTTGAAAGTAAACGATTTAAGTACATTAGTTCGATCTGCTACCTCCACTTCGATTTAAAACGGGTGTTGCCTCAGATGCATTTCTAATTTTATGAAGGAAAAAACACTTTCGAACCGGATTCTGGAAAAATTTTTAACGATCTTAAATCACAGATGTAGATCGAACTGAGTTCTACGATAGCCGAAAAGTTTCAGATCAAAAAAAAGAAGCGATCCTTCATAATTCTTCTGAAATAGTCCATGAAACATTTCTCTAAAAGTCACATTAGTGAAAGGTCGTGCACGCTTTCAACTACCTCCACGCAGACGGCGGATTTCGACCTAACTTCCAAAGACAACGACCAGAATTGAGGATAATATTCCAGAACGGAACGACATTAAGCAAAGAAAGCCTTCCGATAACAGCAGTAATGCAATGTACAAACAATGAAATTCGCAATTTGAATAGTCTCTTTACAGAGACATGCCGACTGGGGTTGGCTTTCACGCAAAAACCGAGATTTTTTATCATGTCCTTAGGAGGAAGTTCTAGACTATTTAAACGCAGGAAGCAACCCAGCCGAAAAATTTTACATGCAAAATGAAGCAGTTCTCGATAGACATGTCAAGCTGACGAAACTATGACTGGATTTTCAATGAAAACAAATTTTGAACGAGCAATCAAACATAGGTCCAATAATAGCTCCATATATCTCTGCTTTAAAGCCACAGTTTGCAGCAATTTACTAATTTCTGCCAGAAGCCACTTGCATGTGAGAAGAACAGCAGTGGCAACAGGATGCTGCCCTGTGAAACTCCACTTAGGACAGCATAAAATAAGGAAAGAGCATTCTCGGTGTTCACGCTGAAATTCCGCTCGCATAAAGAATTTTTCGATAAGATTACGATAGCACCATCTGTTTCAAAAACGTGCAATTTCTGCAATCGTTTCGGAAGGATAACCAATTCAAACTCAAATCTGTTCAAGTCATTAAAGTGGCAAAGCAATAACTCTCAGCTGCATGAAAACAGAAAAGAACCATGTTGATTAATACTCACAGTGCTCCAGAATTTAAAATTACTCAAAATTTACCTTATCATAGCAATTTTGCGCATACTGCAAAATGACGGTGCAACAATTATGAGACGATAATTCAACACAACGTTTAAGTGAAACTTTTCTATAGTGGTATTACAGTTGGAGTTTTCGAAACGTTTGCAAAATTCCCTACTACAAAGCTGTGTCTAAAAAGAAAGCAAATTAGGTAATATAAAACTGCCTCTACTTTCTTGTGGAAACACGAAAGTATCCCCTCTGATGTGAAATGAATTTTTATAACTGCACCTAAGTTCGCTTTAATAATACCTATTTGAAGTCGCATTTGAGCGTTAAAAAGCAGGAAGGACACTACTATCCGTTCCAGAAACTAGTCGAAAGAATGAGGAAAGTAGCCTCGATTTTGCGTAATCTTCTGAAATCGATCGATCGTTGTCAATAGCAATGATTCTGTTACAATAACGTGACCTGATTTTGCTGTTTATATATTTAAAGAACGCCTTACTGTTGCCGGAAAAAAATCTAGCACTTTTCACGAAATTCCACCCAGTTTTTATATGGTTTGCAGCAATTTCTGTAATAACGCTTTAAAGGCTGTCATTATGTTTGTTCTTCACCATTCTTACTGCAAAAAGGTATCGCTTCAACGATTTATGCTGAAGATAGCAATGTGTGCGACTATGAGGCGCCCTACCTCTTTGTAAATAAACGGTACTAACAAAAACATCGTTCTCAAAATACAAAAAACAAATGGCGGAAGTGTCTGTTCGCAAAAGTACAACATCGTCGTTTGTGCGGCTATGAAGTACATCAGTACAATCATCCGCACATAAAAATGGTTTCCACCTTTATGTGCGCATAAATACCCAATGGCGCAAGTAACCGTGTTCAAAATCTATGGCTTGCAGATGCGTGGTTCGATTGTACTAGACACAAACGTGAAAGCATGGTTTAGTATATTCTAACACAAATAAAACGGGAAGGGGGGAGGGAGGGGTTGTTGTTTTTGTTCACATTGTTGAATTAATATGAAACTAGCCGGGTTTATAAAATAAAGAGTGTTTATCGGTCCTTTTTTTTGTGATTTCTGGAGAACGTCGCCCGCTCGGCTATCACTTAGCGAGACTAGTTTTTTGGCTAGGATAATGGTTCATTGAGTTTTTACCGGTGTTAAAGCGAGTCACGCATAGACAAATTTACCTTGCACCTTCTGACAGGAAGAAAGCGAAGAACAGCGTGCACAAAGTAGGCAAACAAGCTCGAGTAAAGCAAACAAGCTTGAACAAGGAAACAACTGTATTGGAAGACTTCAAAGGAAGAAGGCCCGAATGTGCAGAAATTTTCTATTTAGAAATAAGGTTTTCTTGAGAAGAAAAATTCCGTTTAAAGCACATGAAAAGCGATGCTAGTCAGTAAAATACAGCACTTTGAGCATAATGACATTAAATCTAGTCTCCGATTTCATTGCAAACTTCTAGGAATGTTTGATTTTTTTTTTCAAGATAACTCATCTGTTGGAAAAGTGAACTTCCGCGACACAAAAGCTACAACACTCTCCAATTGAAGCGCTCGGAAAAATTGGAGAGAAATGAAAGGTGCAAATGACTAAAGTCAAATAATTACAGCGCAAGTGTTCAGTGCGCAAATGACCGAGGCGCTTAAGTAGCCGGTGCAAGTTTGCGAAACCGAGAATGACCAGAGCAAAAACAATCACGCATGGCGTCCACCATCTCACAACCCACATTCAACCTCAGAACTCACTGCCTATCACCATTCGTTACCGCCTCAGTATTAACACAACACACTTCTCATCACTCAACGACCTAGTATTTATCATCTTGTGTTCTATCCCACAGCTCATAAACAACTCATACGTAACAGCTTAACCCACCGTATACCACCTCATACAGCCCCATCACACATTACTAACTCATTACACTCATTACCAACACACCAGGATGTACTACATCATTTCATTCAATCTGATGAATATTATAGGATGCATTCACCTATATTCCACATTTTTTAAGCTGTTGTATTCCAAATTTGTGCGACAAGAGGATCTACCACAAAGAACAATGTAAACTCTCACTTGTACCTAATCCATTCGTCGTTTGCGTTCATTTCAAAATCAGACCGTTCGTGCTGGCTACTATTGGCATGACGATGAAAAAATGGTAGCCTTGGGGACCTCCTCAAATCTGTGTTGAACTGATCCACACGTGTGTCGTAACCAGACGCTTCTGACAGCCTATTATCCATTTTTGAACCGTGTTCCACAGGTTTCACTTCTTCGAAATCCATTTGCGAGTTGCGTGGGCTAAAAGAATGTATTTCAAAATTTCAAAAGCTTTCAACGTTCATCAGATAATGGTTTTTTCATAATGGTTCCTCCGAATATAATGAAAAAAATTGACGTCATAAAAACTACGCTCAACCTAACTTGTTTTCCGAGGTGGACAATTGAAAAGGATAGATGAATTTCGATTGCGACGAAACAACAAAAATGTTAACCGCTGAGCCCATTACCAATGTATTTTTATGCCGCAACACATTTAATAAATGTCATTGAAGCATCAAGCATGTTTCAGACCGCTATTCAACACCACAATTCGCCTAGGTCAGTGTTACATAAAATAACTATAAATAATTTGCTGAACGGCGCTTTTGTCGAGTGGCGCATCTGTTCGTGAATTTCGATATATCATTGATTGAAGACTATATTAGTGGCTATCGCTTGATAAGGAATCTGCGTTTTGCTTAGTTCTCTCAAACTTCTCGCGAACTATTCATTAAAGCATTTTTTATACGTGAAAAAGTTGGTAAACAAACGCGAAATGGGATATGAAAACACTTTAAAAAATAGGTTCTAAAGTTGATAGCAACATTAGAAAAATGCTTACGGATGTGCAGTTATCATTCGTGACGGTATATAATAACAGTCGTAATTATTTTTGGTGATAAAACGTGGTGGAGTTTCAATATTTGTCATATTTGTATGACAGCGTAACGCACGTAACGGTGCCATCGGCTGTGACGAACTAAACTCGTATCTGCCTTCTTTAGCGATTTCGAGCGCAAAGCAATTATATCCAGTTGCAAGCCTGTATATTATTGATTACATTCAACAGAATAAACCAACAGTGAGAAAACAATTGGAACCATTGGCAGATTTATAAAAGTAATATGAACGTGAAATTTCTTTTTTAATTTTTTAGTTCTCAATGGAATGCTTAGTTCATAATGAGTGGTCTAAGATGATCAACTTATTTAACTTTCCGAAGTTTTAAACAACATATACCAAGTAATCTGCAGATATTCCCATTTCACGGAGTGAAAGGCGTTACTGATCACTAAACACTGATTGAGAAACATATCGTAATCGCCCTCAGGAAGTTGTGGACGAGCAGTCCCGCTAATACGTTGCAGCACGACCGGTATTCGCTTCACTGAAATTAGTCCATATTTTCATATGGATCTGGAATACCTTTTCAGATATTTATACACAAAGGAAATATTATTTTAAAGAAATTTTTTACACTCCTCCACATGGTAAATACTTTTTCCTTTAACATGTCACGCCTTTCCGAGCTATCAAGATATTCTCTCGAATAAAAAATATTGTCTTTCTCTTATTAGATGCACATACCATCAGCCGGAACTGCATAATCACCACTAAAGCACGGTGTCAGCGATGAACAGGGTTGTGTTCCAATGGCAACAAACTGCAAAAAATGCACTTTGTTGTTAAAAATAGTGGGAATAAACAATTAAGAATATTCACAACAAACTTGGAATTATATTAATTTGCTTTTCAATTCCCATTCTGGATAGTTGTATGACAAAGATTGTAGTTTAAATATTGAAGCTATCTTCTTATAACAACTATTCTTTGCTGAAATTTTTCCTTTGCTGCTAATTTGTTTACGCGAATTATTGCAACGTCAAATTTGTACTGCTCTTAATCGATGATCACTGATACAGTACGATGATCTTTCGTGTTCTCTTTCGACCATCCCTTCTGATAGCTCCTTGTTACCTAATATGGAGCCATCAAGTTGTTGAAGCAATACGGTAGGGTTCAATGCAAATGGAAAAACATAAAGCAGCACCTGAAGTATCACACATCATCCATCGCGTAGTAATCGCGGGAAAGTTTCAAGAGTTACATATAGAGTAAACGAAAATTATCTGGTAAACTTGCAGAAAGTTGAGTGAGATAAGTGCCACCAAGTATATATATACATATATATATAAATATATATATATATATATATATATATAATGTAAAGCTGTCCCTGACATATCTAATAAATGGATAAACTTAGGTCCCTTTGTTCAATACCAATCAGTCCTCCCACTTGATGCGTGTGATCGGCGGAAATAACTCATAAGTGGATGAGTGATCCAGAGCACTTGTTTCTACAACAACATCCATGATGACAGATAACAACTAAAAAACCTCACCTGATTGGGAAACGCAACTTTACAAAGAATGCCATGCCACTTGTCGATATCTTCGACGGTAATCAGCATCACTGGTGCCGTTTTTTGCTGAATCTGAATCACTCGTTCGCTCCCTTAAAAGATTGCTTTCATTTCCATCGATGCGCCCCATACGGAGGCGTTGCAGCATAAGTAACACTAAACTAGACACAACACGACTGTGACTCATAGAAAACATGCAACCGCTGTTTCTAATATCGGTCAGCGTACTTTCATAGGTCAACATCGCCACATAACGCTTCCGCCATGGATTTTCCATCTCGATAAGTTGTTTTAAGATGACTATCACCTTTAATTTGTAAGGAAAATTAAATTATTCCACCGACCATATCCTTTCGAAGACACAAAGGCTTTCTACACGACAACTATTTTAAGGGTTTTTTAAATCTTGTACATTAAACGACAGCAATTCGATCTGCAACGACGCGTTTACCTAGATAATCTGGACACTTGGCATGCAGGTGAAACGGAAGAAAGTAGCATGCACACTACTGCTGTGCAAGAAAGCAGCAGCAGACATACACTCCATTTGCGTCTATTTCTTTGTAGCCATTCCCCTCCCCTCCCCCCCGCCCCCATCGCCCTCGAAAAGTGCTTTCGATTGGAGAAATTATCCACTGTTAGACAATGGAACACAAAAATTATCCCAGCAGCACACAAAAATTTATGCTCAAGTTAGGAAATTGCATTGGAAATCAGTTATATATAAATCGTTGCATCGACAACACCTTTCTGTAAGGCAAAAGAGCTCAGCGCTCCATAAAATATGTATGTAAATTAATGAATACATTTAATGGGAAGGATTGAACGACTCGGGGAAGTGCAGAAACACAATCTGCATAAAATCTTTCGATGTGCATTTTGGGGCTTGAGTCAATTCTGGTCTCAGTTCCGGTCACAAATAAGAACTATTAGGGATTCAACCTACGAATATTTGAAGACAGGTTTGAACGACCCCTGTTCTATCCCAGTAGTCACCCTGTATCCGTCATAGACTCACGTCGAGTTTAACCAGTGAACATATAGAAGTAGGCAAAATCCGATCCTAGCCTCGTTTCCAGTTGCAACCAGTGATGAAACCTACTTTCACCCAGATCCTCTGTTTCGCTATTTTGTTCTTATTCGCATGATATCATTTCTCACGTCGAGTTTAACCAGTGAACATATAGAAGTTTTGTGAAAAAGCGACGTAAGCGTCATAATTTCAAATTTTTAGGAATTTCACGCAAACCTTTCAGATCTGGAATCTCACGGAACAAAAATAGTTCATCTCTCTCGTCCTCTCAATGAACTATCGGGGTCTATGAAGCTTGCTATCAGATTCTGCGGTAACACAACTTTCTATTTAACAACCGCGCCTAAAATGATGTCAATTTCAGCAGTTCTTTTCAAAAAAAAAACAACTCAGATTTCTTATAATAGCCGCTGATCGCTTAGCATAAAAATAAACTTTACTTTCAAATGTGACGATTCGAATGGCAATACATTCTGAAAAGAGTACTGTCTTCGCCGGATTTATTGTTGCCAGTTGCTTATCGGAGCCATACAGTTCCAATCGGGCATGCCCAGTTGAGTTTTCATCGAAAACTGCACCCATAAAACGTTTCCACTTCTGCAGAAATCTCCCGTTAGTGTTTCATTTTCTAGAGTATTTCCCCACAGACTCTTAATGTATAATGGAAATGAATTTGTGGAATATCAGCGAATACTTTTCTACAAATTTTGTTAATTTTAAAACTTTCAGTGAAAGATCAGTATTAGTGAAATTTCGTGCAACGTAAAGCGTAACCGGTGAGCCGTTAGATCGTTTTGAAATATAAGCTCTTATTATAGGTCTGAATGACGCGATGGGCAGTTTTATTGCCGCTGCTCAATTTCCTGCTTCGTGAATAACACATTTCAAATCACCATTCAAGATGATTTTCCATATTTTTCCCTTTCATCTTCTACCTAAGCTCTAAAGAAGCACCATCATATTTGCGATAGAATCCGGAATCCTCTCTTCCCTTCTATTCCCCTAAAAGTTTTGAACTATTCTCACATTGATAAATGAACTGCTGAATGAATCATTTTAATTTACTAAATCACTGCCATTCAACAATGCAATATGTAAAGGACAAGCCTTCGCTATAAGTGGAGTATACATGTGTTATTCTTTGCATGCAAATGAAGTGATATATAAATAAATATACTCACAGCGAAGAATCGACCTCGAAATACATGCATAAATCCCTCGTGAATAGGACCCATTTGATTTCTGAAATAGCACCGCTATAGTTTCACCAATGGAGCGGAGGTATTGAAGCAGAAACGATGCCAAAATGAAATTACAGATGCCCTAAAGTTTAGCTATTCCTCATTATTTCAATTTCCTACATATCTTTGGTTTTCCTTAGAAAAAACATAGGCATCAAAAGCCTTTTCCCAATGTAAACATGCTTTCTCTGCCTGTAAAGCACATGCTCAATATTTCACACGCTATAAAACTCTGCAAAAAAGCTCATTTTTCGAAGCACAAAAAAGTAAAACTTTAAAATCGTTGAGCACTAAAATATAACGATTTTTTATTTTTGCTATGGTGTACAGTTTCGAGGAAAGTCGTTTCATCTCAATCTATCAATGCTTTCAATATTTCAGTGTTACCAATGGACACGTGCAAACGAGGATCTCGAAGGGAGGTCGAATATTAGCTTCATCTTGACATCATCTAAATATATTTTTCAAGTTTTCGAACAATAAAATTGAGACCGAAATTTCGGTTTTAGCTTGAGTTCGCTTATTTCTTTGTCAAGACCTCTCGCTCTTCGCTTTTAATTCAGTGAACTTTCTCTTCCTCTTTCGCTTCTCCTTTATTTTTCTTTTTCTCCTTCTTTCTCTTTCTCTTTTCTTCCCGCTTTCTTTCGCTTTCTGTCCTTCGTTCTTTCTCTTTCTCTCTGTCTTTCTGGAAAATTGTCGAAATTTTTCGGAAAGAACTGATAGTAGCCAGCAATTCTTTGATGAGTGACCGCCGCCACAAACAAAATTTCATTACCATTCATATCCAAATTTAGTGGCACTTATGTAATCGATGCGATTATGCCATGTATATTCAACAATACTTCTTCAATCACACACGCACACACTACGCAAACAAACAAACCACTATTCATACTTATTGAATTCATTTGTTTTCTATGGGCAAAATTCGATGGAGTATGCTTATCACTGGTGACTAAATAAAATATCCAATAAACAATCACTACTGATAAATTTTTCACGCAATTTAATTCTCTCTATTTCAATAAATAACCTTCTTTCGATGGGATTTTCACATCGTATTGATGATGCGGACGTTGCCGATTCTCGTATATTATTGCCAAACGATGATTGGTGACGATTCAACATCGCAATTGCATCGAACGTTTATTCGAGTGAAATATTGCTGAATATAAACAAACAAAACATTGAAGCGAAGTGATTCGCATTTATGTTTTATAAATTTTATGAACATCGCTACGATTATGGAATGATTATTAAAAATATTTCATCGACAAGCTAATATTTCGATTATGATTAAACTATGTACTAATCAAAAGAAATTCTTAATGACGATAAGTATAAAATTATTTATGACTATACAAAACTTCACATCGTAAATAATAAACTATCAAATAATCATTATTAATAAACTTAGTGAACATAAAATAATTTTTATGTATGGAGTATAGAACAGATTCTTACTGTTTAAGAAAGAAATATATACAGCAATAGATAAAGTTTATCAACTCCTTGCGTAGGTCTGTACCAATTCTTTTTTTTTTTTTGATTTTTAGTAAACATGATAATTCGCGAAAATTTAGGTGACTAGAATAAGAAATATACTTTTTTTTATTAGTAGGAAATAGTACCTAGTGGTAGCAAGATAGTATTTTTGCTAAACAATCTACCTAACAATTTCTATGCAAGTTAAAGGAAATATTTAAGTACGTTCGTTGCATGAACTTCGAATGAAATTTTAATCGTCCTCAATCATCCCAACAACGTTATTAGCGGATTGCCATATTGCTAGAATTTGTGATAATGGAAATTCTTCGAGCAACATACAAATAGGCAACTTTTACCATATTAAAGTGCATATTTGATGCCCGTTGAAGTAAAGCCTTCTTGCAGAGAGCAGTCAGTATACGCAGAAAACAACGCGATTAAATTCCTCGAGTGTGGAACTATAGATGCTGACCTGGAGCTAACAATTCTTCTCATCCCTCTCCTTTTTGAATTTTTCCAAGAATAGCCTCATTTGGCAATGCTAAACAAGTTATCGAATGGTTTGTGCAGAAAACTTTGTCTCATTCCAGATGGTGAAGACCGACTTCATCTGTTCAACACATTTTACTTAAGTCGAATAAACTCATGTAAATGTCCCGTTTAGCCGAAATGCAGCGGTCGAATTCAATAGCCAAAACAATCGGAAATTGTAAGTTTTCAAATCGACGACTAACCATTCTCCGCCAATGCAACCTCATATGGTAGAGCGCACAATTTCAACAAACAGTTGCTAACCTTATCTGACCTAATAGATGCTGAGGAACGCAATGCTAAAAGGGCAATTTAGGACACATTTGAAAACCGACAACATGCAATAAAGAAGCTGTAGGTGAAGTGAGAAGGCGAAAGAAAGTACATGTAGACGTGAGTAGACGCATATAAGCTGGAAAGGAGTGGCGTAACGGTGCTAAGCGAAGCGTCGCTGATAAAGCATCACTGCTTGCAGCAGTCGGTGAGCCTTCGTTCTTCAGCAGCCCCACACTCATGCGCGTTCTGTCACCTCAAAACCGTACGTAACCCCTCTCTCCTCCCCTCCCCCATTCATATTCACTTCTCCGTCCAATCAGACAACGTCCATCACCAAGTTTGGAGGAGACTGTGAACCCGTTTGTGCAAATTCTTGATGAACCAAACAGCATAAGCATATCATAGAATTTTACGAAGAAAAGATTTCATGAGCCGATTATGTACGACAAACACAATTTTACAATCTACTATTCTATGTGAAAAATAAACAAGTCAGAGAATATAAAACGACATTTTTTGCTTTGTTCCCCCTTCAGTTGAAGCAGCGTTAATTTCGAAGCAGGTGCAATTCTTTGCACTCCGTGCCACGTCACCAACTGCAGCTAAACACGCAAGGAAACCGCAATTTGATGAGATCACTTGCTTGCCGCAAGAAAAAAAAGCTTTCTAAATAAAGTGGATGATGCCTCTTGCTTAAAAATCTTCGTTCGACTCTCCTTCCCTTTGACATTTCTTCTAAATCACATTCTCATATTATTAAACTCAATACTTTACTGTCGATAACAACTAAACGATGCAAATATTTCGTTGGGTATTTAATGCATAACGAACAATATTTACAATTATTTATCTTATTATTACATCAATTCACATCATCAGCATAGAAAATCGATCCCAATTTGCGGACGCTTAGAGCAATAAAGAAAAGAAAAAGTGTTTTCGATTTGGCATTAAAATGAACATAGCGGAGATGTGCTCTTGGAATAACAGCGATCGAATGGCAGCAAAACAAAAGAATAAAAAAAACAACTTTTGCACGAAAAAAAAACGCCATCAAGTTCGGCAACAGATCACAACGAGACTGCATCACGCGCTCTAGAGTATCTTCAATGAAACATTCGAACGGTCGATTGAAAGTCACAAAGATCAAAGATCGAACCAATCGAACGCTCGATTTAGCAGCTGCATTTAAACCGTTTAACAAATC
Organism: Baylisascaris schroederi; assembly: GCA_006503575.1. Lineage (NCBI taxonomy): Eukaryota > Metazoa > Nematoda > Chromadorea > Rhabditida > Ascarididae > Baylisascaris > Baylisascaris schroederi. Next base: position 2,012,151 of record QEWY01001293.1, read on the forward strand.
ACTGGACGAGCATTTACGGTATGCTACTATGTACAATATTCATTGCAATGAAAACCGACAAGCATTAAAATATTTCATTAAAAATTCACCGGAAGAAAACATTTGATAACGAGCGATATGCCATCGCCCATTGCTTGACACATTAGTGTTGTGCGCAGATTATAAATTTTGTGCGAAATTTTCATCAACGACTATCGCTGTACAAATCTTCGTATTCGTTACTTAACTGAACAGCTCCTTCTCAACTCCCTCTCTCCACCTCTTCCATAAGTTTTGAAACTCTTCCCTTATGATTCCCATGTCCTACTTGAAACCCTCGACTGGCGCAACACTATTGTGCACAAATATTCGCCCAAAACAATGCTTCCAAAGACGGCAAGATGCGAATCGGAGCAACCTTGTTTTAGTAGATTCATTATGGGGTTACAAAGCGATTTGATCGCAGCAATTAGCTTAAACTCATTTAGACCGCCACAACAACACTCCAACAATCGTCCAACAAGTGCCCGTTATTCGAACCCGTCATCGCGTAATGCTCTCTCTCGCTTTATTCGACTCCAATCAGCATACTCTCAATAGCCTATTTGATGCTCTTGACTCTGTTTATGGCATGCATCGAGCGGGCGTTACTTTCCATCCGCGACTGTTTATTGCGTTCGCAGTAAGCATTACAGAAATTCTTTCATATGCTTTCATGACTCGTACGAGAAGAAAACTATCACTGGATTTTGTTGACTCTCTATAAAGAAATGAATATGCGAACTGCACGCATTCAACAAAAACCCTATGGAAATACGCACACACAGGTTGAAAGGCGTCCCTCAAAAAGGGAGAAAGGTGCCTAAGAAGGGCCTCGAATCAGTCCAAAAGTATCGCAAGAGTCAACGAAGCGCTTTCAACTAGACGTCGGCGACGGCGGGTGTACAAATGCAGGTGAAACTGCAATCGCACTGTTTCGTTGGCGTTTTGTCTGCAGACGTTTCCTCTTCTCCGTATCGTCGGATGGTGTCGACGTCTTGCGGCTCGGTACATTGAGTTCGGTAAGCGTTTCCTCACTGACGGTACGACTACCAGGACCTCCTTCAGCAAGTTCCTTAAAACAGCCAAGTTTGAGATGTGCCCGATGCAGTGACACTGACAGTACATATGTTTACTAAGATTTGCATTTGACTTTGCAAAAGCATCATAATTATGAAAATCAATTCCTCAGTAAACCGTATCAGAAGGCTCTTCTCTTTAAATCCCCGGCTATGATCATGTGAGCAGTTCTTAGAAACAATAAAGTTGGCCAAATTAACCGAAAACTGAAGACGATCTTGACTCTGGGAAAATAAGCGTTTTGACAACTATCTGAAGAGAAGAATGACACATGACGACTCTTATGACCCAAATTTTAGGATGTAAAAGTGAACATCAACTACTCAATGAAAGTTTCGACAATCTAAAAAACTTTTTTTGGACGATGGAAAAGACGATAAAAGAGTGAGAAGTGGGAAAGAGCTATAAACGAAATTGAATGGAGATACCTTATAGTGGTAGAGTTGCTGTTTAACAGCGCTGATTTCGTTCTGCTGGTCCTGTACCACTTGCATCATTGCTTTTAAGTGATTCATAAGTGGAGCTGCGATGGCCGTTAATTTATAGCAAGCAACAGATGGTACATCTGGCTCCACTTTATCCAACTTCAAGACCACTTTACCGCTATTCGATTCATCCACCTCCTTCTTGGCGCTCATTCCTTAATATTCATTGAAATGAAATAATTGGTCGATATGTCTTGATCAATGTAATAAATTAAGAATACATTCATAATTTAATAAAGTTACTCTGGCAAAGACCGCCACTAGTAGAAACAAAAACATGACAAACAACAGTAGCATTTTACCGGCCCCACATCAAAATTTGATGTTGGCATATTTCCGAACTTTGACTTCGCATTCGCAGCGCAACCAAGGAACGACGGTTCTCTATATGCTCGAAGTGTAGACTAATTTAGCCCGTTGATATTTTTATACCTGGATGACATTTCGACGTTCGATTGTGTAAACGGTGAAATAAACGACCAAAAGTTTAGCGAGACAAAAGTGGGTGTTCTTCTTTTAAAAAATCAACCTCATGGCCCTCATTGTTGCATAAGTGCACAATAGGACAGCCATCGATCACTACTGCTCTTTATTAAGTTGCATTATCTGATTTTTTAAAATTTTACATGGAAACGTTACCTTGGTTAATGGCATCAAGTAGACGATTGCCATGCACAATTGCGCTCATAGCAAGTTCGCGAGCATCACGCTGCTTCAACTCACCGACCGCCATCCCCGTCAACTGTTCGGCTAGCTTGTCTAGCTCTTCGAGAATTCCCTTCTATAAAAATGCTGGGTACTTAACAAGATAACTGAAAGCTTGTTAAACATCCCCCTGTTGTATTAACGTGGAAACCATTTAGTGTTAAGCAACCAACACCCTTTAAGAAATATGATAAGCGTTGCACTGTAAATGGCTGCAACAGACTCGAAACCAAGATGTGAAATTGGAGAGTCCTCTCCTTCAAAAGATGTAAAAAGAAGGCAACTATTTCTGCAACCTCTGATGGTAACGGATTCACCCAAGACGGTAACGGATTCATTCGGAACTTACGTTCAATTTTCAAAGTATTCTCAGCACCGAAAATACCTTTAGTTGAAAATTTCATTCTCCTCCCCATTCCGAATGCAACAGCTGTGTAAAGAGTTATCTAAAAAAGGAGAGAAAAGCATATGCACTTGAATGGGTGACGAAACACCTACATTAGGACCAGGTAAGAACTGCGAGAGGATGGCATGCTTATCGAGAAGCGCCTTTACGATTACTTCGTCGTTTCTTCGAAGACGCTCAGTGGGCGTAAGGATGGGTTGTGCATGCTGAAGCACGGTCGGCTGCTGCACAGTGATCTCGTTGGCATTAACGAGGCGTGGATGTGTGGACACCTGCACTCGTTGCGGATGAGAGGATGTCTCCTCGCCAGCGTTTGCACTCGATCGAGAATCATCGCTTGGCGCCGATACTTCGAAACGACTGAACGAATATGTAAATTTCCTTCTTCCAAAAGAAAATATATTACTCGCATAGAAAATTTCTCCAAGCCAATAAACACCTATCAAGTTCGCTTCAAAATTTTAAACTCCTTGCCTGTTGTACTGTTCTAAATAAATCCTGAGTGTAAATGCTCTCTGATATTAAGGGGATGGACCTCTTAAATATTAAACACTGGACTTGAGGAAATGCGGCAAACATCAATGTGAAAGAGACAAAATAGGAATATGGCACCTCATATGGAACGAAATACTTCACCTCCAGTACGTATAAAACATTGCATGATTGAAACAAGGTGAGCTTGCAATGAAAAATTTGAAAGCTATGTGATGTTGGATGCATTGGAAAGCTCAAGTATGACCATTTACAATACTGCTGTTGTTTACTGTCTCGCCAATAAAAGTTATACAAAAAGAGATCGTCAAAAACCTGAGCACTGATTCTCGTGTACTGTAATTTTGCCATTACTGCTTACAGTATCTTACTGTATATGTTGCCAGCCAAAATTGACTTTGCACACTTTAAATTTTTTCTGTTTGTTGTCATAAATCGACCCCCGTTTGCCGATATAAACATGAAAGAGTTCACATCCAACTTTTCCCACTACCATCGCTGTCGTAGGGCATATTACCGTGTTAAAAGAAGAAAATGAATGCGCATACGATAGAGGAAAACGCTTACTCAACACTCGTCTGCGTGCCCGTAGTGTTTTCGCGTTTCACAAAGTCAATCTGATCAGAGATCAACTTGAACCATCTGAAATTCACTGGATACTCTTTTGCAAAACCAGAGAACATAAAACCGCTAAGCCGCACCGTCAGTAAAGACGAATTTCCATCAAAGCTTATCACTTACCAATCAATCTTTGGGCGTTTTTTGCTCACGGTGCAAATGTATTGCGAAAATATCCTAGAGGCCTGAATTTGAAATTCTGATACACAAATTTTGCTAAGCTTTAGGTCATTTCTCGCTAAGGGTCGAAGACCACCACTTTTCTCAAACTTTTTAGTAAGATACTGCAAGAGTAAGAAACCTTACAGATGCACCTATGATCCATAAATTATTTTCCCAAAAAAGGGGGAGGGGGAGAGGGTGAGAGGTTTATAGAGAAAAGAGGAAGACAGACGACCTGCTCAAAAAGTTTAGAAGAGGCTTGTCGAAAGAAAACAAAATAAAAGTTGCGCAAAAAGATAGCGCAAAAAAAGTAGTCAAACAAACACGCTGACGTTTTCCTTTCAGTAGCCGTTGCTGCCACAAGCTCATAGATTTGTGCCCCACGCTCCATTGTGTTAACAATGAAGAATGCGCGCTTATCGTTTGCTTTCTCTTTGGCTATTAATGGTGCAAGCGGAAGAATTGGTGACCATCTCGTATCCTTTGAAGGCTCCTGGAATTCCACTTACAGGTGTAGTGCTACTCAGTTTATTTGCAGCACCACACTAAAAAAGTGCTTTCGGTTAGCGAAATAGTGCTTTCGAGTGGGCTTTTGCACTTCAATCACTTTAATGATAATCTCAATATTTAATTCCACTCTACTGATAATCCCAAAAGTTCAACATTTACGCAGCACGCAGCCTGCTTTTCATCTTGCAATGTCTCCTCTGCTCAGTGTCTCGTGCACTTTTTATCTCCCCTAGCGATCAAGTTGCTGCGAGTGTCGTTAATGTGCACAACAGGGGTGATGTTTCATCAGTGTTGTACCACATGAAGCAGGATATATACTGTCGCTTATTTCTAATATAGTCCTCAATTATGTTGGGTTTTCAGCTAGGATGACGTGAATTGAATCATCTTAAGTAACTCGAAAAAGGAACAGTAAATTCGATCTAATAGAAGCTTTTTCATCAAAAATACAGTGACCAATGCTCACTGATAACTTTCCAATGAGCAAGATTTAACAACATCTGCTAGCAGCTTCGATCGCAGTAACTTTCATAGATGGCAGATTATTCAGTTCAATCCTAATTAACGCTTTACGTTTACTGCCCATCCGTATCTCCTTGCTTTCAATTCCTCGCCGGCCCTTAGTAGCTGAACTGTCATCACTCATCACCTTGCTCTGCGTCTCCCCCCCCCCCTTTCAGCGTTCACTAATCAAAACTTCCTCTCCCAGTCAAGAAATCGAGCACAATACACGCTGAGCAACAATGAACTAGGCAAATAATTTCAAAACATACACATTTTAAAAAAAAGCAAACACTCGTCATAAGCTCAACTAGCTAAACTCTCTGTATTATGATGAACACGAAGTCTTTCGAAAAGCTTACCCATTTCTAACATATTACGGTTATATTAGCTTCACCTTCGTCTACGAGGAAATACTCTGTGCGTGTGACTCACTCTAGCAACGTGCTTTCAACACAATCACAGAAATTGAAAGCGAGCTCACCTGAACCTTCAGCAATAATTTTTGGCCATCGCCAACTTTTGTCAGTAACACAAGCACATCCTCGAGTAAGACAACGTGTAACTCGACCATCTTGCCTCTGCTGAATCTCCATGTTAGTGCACCATCATGGACCAGTTTATAGCTGCAATTGTGATAAGAATGCAACTTAATTACATGCAAACATTTGCGATAGAGTACTTTTGATAACGCATTATCCGGAAGGGAATACAATCGTCCATTTGAAAACAAAAAAGAAGACCAAATAAAAGAAAAAGGTTGGGATATTTACTTTGTGAGATTCAAGGAATTGAAATCGTTGCCAAAATTCTCTTTGTCGTATGGCGCTGTATCGAGCCTCCTCTGCAATTCCTCCAACCTTCGAAGGTTTTCCGTATTTCTCTTCGAAGTATTTACAGCTGAAAACATCACTAAAATAAATGCCATATTTTAGCCGAAAAATACTTATTCATTAAGCTATATCAACCATTTCTGTGGAAAATTTGAATGAATTTATCACATAACAAGTTCATTGCTCATAGAGTATTTTAGTTAGCCATATAATTGCTCTCTGCTTAATAAAACAAAAATGTTTCAACGAGAAATCGATACACTTCCTCTAAAAAAACAAACATATTTATCGACTATCGAATAACTGAACAGAAATCAACTGCATATATCGTCAACTGATGTATGAAAATGAAGTATTACCTGAAAGGATTTTTTTCGCCAAGTTTACACTATTCAATAATTTTGTCTGCTCTTCTGACGGTTCATTAGTGTATTTCGCAACCGTTTCGAGAAGCAACGGATATTTGACGAGTCGCTGCATTTCAACCGGAAGCATGTCTTTCAATTGCAATTTACGACAAAGGGGATTGCACTCAGCGTCCGCTAGAAACCTTCCCAATTGATCATCCTTCTCCTTTTTACACCTAAATAAAACAAAAAACTGAACAAATATATGGTTGATGTCTTATGTTACATCGAACTTCTAGTCTAGCTTAAATTTCGATGTTAATCATTGTTTGATTCCAGGCGAAAACACTATTCGCAAGCATGGTGGAACCACCGACTTTCCACTTCCTAATCGGATGCTATAGCACCGAGCTGCTGCGGACACTTTCAAAATCTCAGATCTTCTTACTGACAATGTTTTCATTGTTCATTAATTTGACAAATACACAAAAATATGTTTCACAATATTAAACTGTTAGCATAAATAATCAGAAAAGAAATGCCACTATTTAAAACGGTGAAATAAAAAGTAAGAAAGTAATTCAGTATAGCGCTAGTTTCATATGAACGATTTCAAAATATGACCACTAAAAATTGCTATAAAATTTTCAGCATTTATGCAGGAACGGCATATATTTAAAAAAAAAATTTTTTTTTTCTGAACCTATGCTATACTACAACACAAATGCAAAGTCAATCTGAGTACCACTTCACAAAAGACGGGTATTTCAGTTCAAATTTTAATCGTTTCTTTATACTTCTACAAGCGAAAAGTTTAGTGGTGGAATGAGTGAGAAAATGCAAAACACTTCAGAAATACAATATGAAAGGAACAAGTTGAAGCACTTAATTTCACCTATTATGAAATGCTGAAAGTTAAAAACGGGGTGATCAAAAATGCTCCATTCTACTTGCGATGCCTCAATCATAGTCCCATTCTGATTCGACGGATTTGAAAAGAAAGCAAAGGTATGCAAGGAAAGGAGGGGGAGGGGGGAGGGGGGGGAAGAAGGAAGAGGGAAAGAAGACATAACCGGAAACAGCGAATTACTGGAGAAATTTAGGTGAATTAAGATGATGTGTGAGAATGCGGATGGCGTAGAGTTAACAAATCGTCCTCTTCCAACAAAATCTGAACTGTTTTTCTTTATAGGAAATTCCCATCTCTTCGAAATTCACATCTTGCCCATCATTCAATTTTGTACACAACGTATAAATCATCCTCGCCTCTCTAAAACTTTCACTATCTCGGCTCCATTTGTTCAACCCTATTCATTTACGCTCCTTTTCACACCCTTCAGTCAGAATGAGGCTACACAAAAAATTCAGCTGATTTTATAATTGATACTATGCACTTTAATTTGTACATGAAGCAGCATCAGCTACTAGATTATTTAAAATCTACAGAAAGAGCACTTTGATATTCCATTTGTTCACTGCCACGCTATTCTGTAGACGAATTCCTCAGTAATATCTAAGTTTCTTAACTTAGTAGAGAAATATTACTACTACAATTACTATTAGAACTAGCAAGACTTGAATAAATAATAGTGAGTATACCGTTGACGTAGGATGTCGAGAGCGTGTTGCTGATGCTGGCAGAATGCAGACGTTGCGTCCATCAGACGCTTCCCGTTTTCACCGTCAAACATCGACTCCATAAGGGCACCAATTTCGCCGAAGAGACCGTTCAATGTGCTGTCCCGTTTCCACTCCTCTACCGCATTGCGCATCTTCCTGTATCTCACGCATTCATCACCACTTGAACTATACACAACAAGTGGTGTCTCTGACCACATTCGCTATTTACGGTGAGCCGAAACTATTTCTGCCGTCATAGCCCTTGTTTGCTGGCGGCGATGACCTATCTTACGGACCACGGAAGATAGGTTATTCTCGTCCTCACGGAGGTGACAACTCATCTATAGGACTGCTAGGACCTCACATACACTTTATTTTACCCTACGATTAATCATTCCTTGTTGAAGCAAAGCAGCTTTCCTGAGGGCCATTTGTGACCCGAACAGTCTGCAGAGACGCCCATCCGTAAAAAAAAAACAAAGGAGACTAGGTGCCCCCCGTGGTTGCACTCGCTAAATATAGCAGAAAGTTCCCTTGCCCTCTCCCTCCTCTTCCTCCAAAGAAAAAAAAGAAAAAAAACCAGTTTATTTCACACTAGTTGAGACTTTTTTGTAAAGATGCAAACAGGGGCGTATATATGGTTTTGTTGTGGTAAACGAAGTGCGCATGCTGATAACGCTGAATTAGCAACGAAACTGCTAAAAACTTTGCCTCGAAATCTGTACATTTCCTATATATTTCTTTCGTCACCTTTATTCCACTCTGTAGGTGTTGTGTCTCCTCAATGTGCCACTGGAAAAAAAAATTTGTCGACGTAGCAAATATTTCATTTTCGATATTTTCAATGGATTGAAAATAACTTCTGCAAACAAACTCAACAAACATCGTTGCTAGTAAAAACGACGTTTGCTGTGTTTGTTTGCAGAAGTTATTTTCAATCCATTGAAAATATCGAAAATGAAATATTTGCTACGTCGACAAATTTTTTTTTCCAGTGGCACATTGAGGAGACACAACACCTACAGAGTGGAATAAAGGTGACGAAAGAAATATATAGGAAATGTACAGATTTCGAGGCAAAGTTTTTAGCAGTTTCGTTGCTAATTCAGCGTTATCAGCATGCGCACTTCGTTTACCACAACAAAACCATATATACGCCCCTGTTTGCATCTTTACAAAAAAGTCTCAACTAGTGTGAAATAAACTGGTTTTTTTTCTTTTTTTTTTTTTGGAGGAAGAGGAGGGAGAGGGCAAGGGAACTTTCTGCTATATTTCAACTTTTACTATTTAACGAATTCAAAATCCGTTAATCACTATTTATTTTGTTATAAAATCGAACCTCAATTTTACTACAAAATTAGGAAACAATTTTATAAATAATTTCAATATACAACTGCCGACGTTGAAAAAAAATATCTCACGGAATCAATTACTAAAAAATTATGAAAATATTTGTTCAACTCACATCGACATTTCTCCATGAATTTCCACCAATTGATCAAGATTCGCAAAGAACAACTTCACAACGTCAGGCGGTACAACATTTTGCATTACCATCGGCTTATAGAACACCGTATAGAGAATTTTCAGATTACGAACATGAGTACGCTCAGTATGGAATAGCTCTGTAATTTAATCGACTCTTTCATTAAGTGCATAATCTCATTGGTAAAACAAAAATATAAAAATTATCCATCGGGAAAAACACTTCGACAGATTTTCTTCGAATTTAACTGATGGAAATTATACTTGACAAACTGTAATTGCCTCTTCACCACCTCAACGCTCAGTAGCAATAACAAAGGCAGAAGAGGTGTGCAGAAATTATATGACCCCCACACCCCCCCCCCCCCCCCCCCCCCCCCCCCCCTCCACCTCCTTGAACAAAGTTTTGCAGCTCTTTTTTCCAGAATAACTAGAAGTGAAGGTCGAGTTATTTCAGGAATAAAAACAACAACAAAAGGCGATAACATATTACAACAGCCGTCCCCTTCAAGTTTGCATAAATATGCTATCAAGCATCAGCATTCCCTATTATACCCCACATGGTGTCTCTTTCAACTTCAACAATAACCCCTATGTTAAGCCTCGGATTTCGCAAATGAATATTTCGTCACGCATTCATGACCGGGATATATTATCGTGGTACCAAACAAATATGAAAACGTGGTTATTGCCCACAGGCGTAACGGCCAGCTCGAACAAACTCTCAATCCATTTCTTTCTAGCAACACTATCGGCGCCGATCTTCGGACCTTTCATATAGTCGAAAATTGCCTCCTCTTTGCATCATGCTAGAAGTTCTCCAAAAGCAATGTAGACTCATTTCACGATATAAGCAGTCATATGATGTATAATACATGGGAAACAAACGGCTCTCTCTGGATCAAAGAAATGTCGAGCACTTATCGATGAAGAACAAATGCGGCGAATTTGATCGATATAGAGCAAAACGTAAGGGTTTTTCAGCGCAGAATGAACGGTTAGTGAACAACAAGCAAGATGAATGCCTCTAAGCAGTAACGATTCACCTACCATTGATAACTTCCTGACGTTTCTTCTCTTTTGGCTTCAAGTGCCTAATCACTTCCCAGCCGACGAACGAATCCAACGGGGGAATTTCCGTCTCAACCTGGATTTTCCACGCATCAGTTACCTCACAAAGTCATGCAAGCACTTGAAGTAACAGATAAAGTTTTATTATCACTGGTAATAGCCACTTATTGGGAAGGGGGTATCTAGAAATTCAAATACTCTGCTGTCAAACACTCCACTCAGAATTTCCATCAAAACATTCACATCACATCAAAAGCACTTCGATGCCAAAGTCCATAAAGTGTCCGAACAAAACTACTCCATCGAAGAAGATTAGATCACAAAATTCGCAACTTTTTCACGTACCCGCTCTAAACTTCGCCCTATTTTTATTACGATTAAAATGAAGGCAAATTACTTAAACGAAGGGAGCTTGGAAGGAACATTAATTTCTGAAAATTAACATACATTTAATAGCGGACGGGATTTAATTTATTTAGGTTGTCATGAGCTCAATCTATGGCAATAGATCTAAACCAAATTCTTTGAGTTATTAACTAGAAAATGAGTGCAACAAATGTGGGAAAAAGGGTGAAGCTTAGTTGAGAAAATCGATTTGTGAACGATAGCGCTTTAATGAATTTGAAGAAATTAAATTAACGAAGAACATGACGTGCGCACAAATAACTAGTATTCGCCAACTCTTATACACAGCATGCCATCAGTGGAATAAAAGGGTAAGTGAAGTGTAACCTCAAGGTCACTATCACCGTCGGCAACAGCAGTTTTCTCGATCTTCTCCAACATTCGACGCGCTTCCTCTTCCCCCATGGACGCATGTGACATAGAAGAACTTCCTAAACCGATCAAAATTCACCTCAGTTGAGTCAATAAAAACAAATGAAGAAGCATCTCAAAGGGCCCGCACAGCACGCACTTCCCCATTCCACCAGCTCAGCAGTCAACTTTGTAATATTAACAACAGATAATGAATACGTGAAATAGCTTATGTCTGGGTATTCAAGGAAAAATCAATTCTCATTGTGAAATGGATCCCCTCTGCAAATATAGGTCAACCTATAAATGGCAAAAGGAAACGATAAGCTCAAAACAAATAGGATGTGGAAGTACCAGAAATGGAAGCGAGATCAGCAGGAGTTCGAGTGATAGATGACGCCAACAATTTGTCATCACTATCGGCATCACTGTGAGTTCGACGTGAACGTTCCTCGCTTTCTTCTGGAGGCGGCAAATCACCTCCCCAAGGCAACGTTGATCGCCCTCTCTTCACATCCCGTAATTCTTCTTCCTAGACAATATGCAGCATAACTACATATCAATACTCTATTGATTGAAAATCTAGAAAGTGCCAACAGCTATTTCTTTTATGTAGCGAAAAAATTCCAAACTCCATCGAAAAAGATTCGCTGTTGTCTTCATCGCCCTTCAAATTTTCCGTTTCGTACACTTGCTGAGCGAATAACAACAAGAAAATGCAAACGAGCACAGCATTAGTAAAACAATTATTTCCGGCATCGGAAAATTCTACTATTTAATAGAGATTAGGGCAAAGATATGCCCTAGACAATAAAAAGATTTTCAGATATATTCATAAAAGGTGACTTTCGATTAAAGCTACTAATAATTAATGAACACTGATGAGATATAGATCAGCGAGTGACCACAAGTGACCACAAAAATATGGGAAACACGAATGAGTCAAGCAACTTATTGATAAGAAAGTGATGCGCACATTTTGATAGCTGGAAACCATCGCTGGACTTGCATGCCGATAGAGGCGAGCTGAGGGAGAGTGACTCGAGAATGCCTCAAATGAATTAACTTGTTGAAAACTTACCGCAGGCGGCAAGAGAGGTTACATAAGCGTTGAAAAATTTTTCATTCAAGTAAATGAGAGAAAAACTGCGCGCAATATCTGTCTAAAAAATTTAAAATGTAATGCGAATTAAACTGCAAGAAACGAAGCGAATTAAGAAGCATTTTGTACGATTCCAAATATTTGATCAATGCTCGATGTAAATTTAACGTTCATTATTTGCTATATTTAAAAGTTTTTATCGATTCAGCAACAATAATGAACGAAACTTTAGGCGTTAACGTTTCGATAATATGATGGGCAAAGATCAGTCAGAAGACACAGCATATAGTTATTCGTTTCAAAAAAAAAAACAACTAAGATGCTCGTTGCTCTTTTTTGCGGAGGGATAACAGGGAAAGTGTATCTTACCCGTGAGCGCATACTTTGTGAGCGAGAAACTGGCTTTTCGAGATCCGCTCCAATACCCGAGTCGGAGGAAGTTGATTTTATATTATCCTTTGGATGCTCTATTCTATGCAATTCGGACACCTAAAACAATTTCATGAACAAGTCAAAACGAAAAAACACTGTTCACTTTAAACAAAACCTGTTCGCCATTGAAATGACCAGCAAAAAATTAACCTTAAAGACATGAAACTGCGATGTTAAGGGAGGAGGGGGGGAGACAACACCGCAATATCAATTCTTGGAAGTGCTGAATTTGTTTTGAACCTCAACAACCATTACAATAGCCCTCAAGTTTGTGAAGCCCCTCTGGTGTATCATCTACCAAACTGTTGCTTCGTCGGTAGCAGATGAACCTCTAATGTATCGCAGTTTTTTCCTTTTTAAGGAGGCTTTGCATGCCAGACCGAAGATGAATTCATGTCTGGCGGCTAGATATTATACGCTGATGTAATATATTACTCTGGTACACACAACATGGAGGCAAGCGTAAGTTTAAAAAAAAAGATTAAAACACAAAAAAAAAGGAGTAAAACACAAGCAACACCTTGTCGAGGTTCCCTAGGATTGTGGTCGACGAATGCGCGGCATGGCACTCGGACGAGCTGGCCTCTTCGCCATCGCACTTGCTCGACGAGCCAGGCCTTTTCGATTTAGCAGCACCAACTTTTTTCTGGGTGGCCGGATAGCAGTGATCTGCCAAAGCTGACGTACACTGCTTATGCAACACCACATCGCAATCTGAATTCATTTATAGCATTAAGGAAGCATTTCATCTGCAAAGAATATGTCTTCGGCATATCTCCGCACCAATTTCGGTAAGTTGAGGGCAGGTGCAAATGGAGCTAGCGGTGAGGCCTTCAAGGACGAACGCATATGCTTAATCTCAGTAACTTCAAGCTCAGCAGATATTGAGATCCGATCACTGTATGAGCTATCACGTAAAGATCACTTATTGGAAAGTATCCTTATACGGCGTGCATTAGCTGCTTTTCCATTCTCAATATTCATAATGAAGGGCATATCAGTGGAAGCAAGGAGTATAAAAAAGTTGAGAGATCTGTTTGCAACTACAGTCTGCCTTGTTTAATTGCAGTTGTTTTGCAATTTCAGTAATAATTCCTCTGAGGATCCTTGAAACACAAGCCAACTTCTTGCGAATACTTACTATTATGGCTACAAGTGACATCTAACTGTGGCATCGAACCACAAACTCTTTGCACAGCGCATAATTGCTTTGCTGTTCCACCATTTAGCAAATCCATTTCTTTAATTGCATTTTCGATTTAAAAAAGTCTCATCAACAGATGTAAACAATGAAGGCGATTCCTTTACCACATATCGTTATTACTGAAGGCAATGAAGAAACTAGAATGATATCTTTTGAAAAAATTCGCTATTATTTTTCATTAAGGACTAGTTAATGAGGATGATAGTAGAAAGGGTTTCAATAAACTTCGGGCACTCACTCTGACAGAAATACGCTTGTGCGTTGACACCCCAAACAGCATCGCGACACTGATAACAATAGACGGTTAGATTCACTGGACTTAGGAGGAATTGATGCCCTTTCACTTGTATAGATCGTTTCGATGCCATCTTCATCTTAAACATGCCTCCTTTATCCTTGGTGACGAATGTCGGACACCGATCCAGCATCTTCTCGTTGGTATTTGAGCGCATATTGAGCACCACCTGAATCAGCCAAACATATGCAATTTCTGTACGAAGTGCTTCTTTATTTTCAAATATATACAACAAAAAAACAATTTGATGATCAGAGCATAAGATTTATCAAGAACTTTGATATCTGTAGAGTAAAAAGAATGTTAGCAATTGAATGAGAAAAAAATTAACTAAAACCTACAAAACATTAGATTCCCTCAGGAAGTTAATCACTTCAATATGTGATCCCGACCAGGATCGAACAGTTTTGCTCTTTTCCCCAGAAAAAAAAAACAGAAAAAGCAAAGAAAAACAAACAGTAAAGGCAACGACTTTTGAAACTGCAAACAAAAATCACCGATGAAAAAAAAAAAAGATTTTCATGGCAATTGTCGAAATACTTCTATTCTCCCCACAATGTTGCTCCAATAATCAAGAATGAAATATCGCAACTTGTCCTATTAGTGGTTTTCCCTCAATTCGACGACGCTGAAAATCACTCAATTTTTTGCTTATTTATTTAACAAAAATAATTTCGGCAATAAGTCACAAAATCGAAATATTTTTTTGAGTTGTAAATATGAGTTTAATTTTCAAACATTTGGGGCACTTCATTTTATTTACTCAACATGTTGATAAATAAACCAATGAAAAATTCTAAAATATAGCAATTTCGTGAAATTATTTTCAACTACTCTATCAATAATATGAAACGCATCAGAAATCTATCGATTAAAATGTTGAAAAAGTGCTGAAAAAAATTCTATTATCACTTTCTTTTTCAACAATGGGCTTGCTACATTGGCTGCCACTTATACCACTAATCCAACCACAAGAGATACTAAGAAATACGAAGCATACGTTGCAATGATGTCGAGTAGAATTGTAGCTAATTTCCTATGAGAATTTCAATGCTTCGATTTTGCTTTGAAGAGAGGCCTTATTCGGGCATTGATCAAGACAATCCAACAACTGCGATTAGAAATTGAATGGGTACTAATATCAATCCTAGCTTTGCTGCATAAAGTCTCATATACAATCTAACTTCCCTGGGTCATTTCCGTCGGAAGTGTTGATTTGCGAAAATATTAGTGTGGAGTAGAGTTTAACTCACTCCAAATTGAATAAGGGAACAACGAGCGTTATTGGGCATATTAGCAGAAGCTATCTTCTGCTTATCAGAGGTTTATTCTAATAGGTGTCGCACAACAGTTGTTGATTGGATGAGCATACGCACCTTAATAACCGTAGCTAACGCCGAAATAACAGCAAGCGAACGCGGCTCGCAGTTCTCGACATCCTGGTTTACAGAATTGAGCATATTCTCTAGCGATCGAATTAGAATCGTTTCGCCGACTCGTGTTTCCATCGCTGTATCGCCTTTGCTAATATGCGCCAACTGATTTGCGTCAAATAAACTACCCAACCCTAAAACAGGAGTTCATTCCACATTTCTTTACTGCCTAAATTATGTTCATCGAGAAATATATCGCAACCGCTCTTTCTAGATCCTTAAATATTTTAGCTGAACTTTAGAAATTTACATGCACTACAAACAAAAACATTGCAAAGATATGTTAGTCATATCCTCAATAGAAGGAACATCTGAAGAAGCAGCTCGCAATGACCTTCTTAATTGAAACTAAATTCCAGAAAACAACACTTTCTGCTGTGGACATGTTTATTTGGTCCATTCCCAATCGTCAGACAAACAAATACAAGACGTCTAAGTAATACATAACTGGAGCTCGTTCTTTGGCCAAGTGGTATACGGATGGTCGCCAATGAAAAGAGAGAAAAAAAAGCAACTACACCATTTTTCCTTTGCTGAATTACAAAAAGCCCCGCTTGCCTCGTTGTGGGCCATTCAAAATTTCCTTGAACGGACGTATTGCGTTCACAAACAAAACGCCATTTCCAGACTAGCATTCATTCAACTAATGTGGCACTGCACAAACGCTAATTTTTTTTTTTTTTTTGGATCTCTTGCCAGCTTCCAAACAAACTTTCATTTCAGTTGCCTCAATCAGCATGCACACAATTGACAGCCTAAAGAATTTCCACCCATCTTCTTATGGTTTTGCCATTCGAAGAAAGAAATATTCGTGCGTAAGAAAAATTAGAGCGTGTTAATTTTCAAAGGAAATGAAATATTCACTGGCAATCTCACAAACTGCTGCAAAAAAAAGCACAGAAAGTAATAATGTTACAGTGAAATAGAATCAATGTGATGTAAATAAATTATCTCTAGACTGTTTAAACCTTCAGCGTAATCACAACCAGAGATCAGTAAATAGTAACAGTGACTGCCTATAATCCTCTTCTATCATATTCCTACCATCTATCACATTGCTGCAAAGTTCTACGGAAAATTGGCATAACTGATAGACGCATATCAGTGATAAGCAATACGATGCAGATGGTATCAACTTTCTGCAAGTTTCAAATATCAGTTTCAATGAACTCCACAAATTACAGCGTTTCGATAATTCCGTTAATGCAAAGCAACAGGAACGACTTTAGAAGTCGTTTGTTGTTTATGTAACATTACGATTCACTGCATGGCATTTTTAGACAACCGACTATCTTCAATTAGTATTCGCAATTCAAGTGAACATCTATGCGTTTGTTGTTATTGTCAGAGACTAAACAGATCGAAGGATGAAATGTTACACATTGTTGATGTGATGGATCAACGGAACAATTAAGAGGTTGTTCATTTTAGAGTGAAATATGCAGATTGCAATTACATCTCTCGTCTTTTCGCTATGATTTCTGCGTTTTTTTGCAATTACTCTCGTTTTCGACTCTTTTCAAAGAAATAATCTGACAATCCGTTCGGAGAATTTTCTTGTCTTGAGATTTCATTTAATCGAGATCGGTTTCAATCTTGATTCCACTTATTCAAAAACTGCATTTGAAAACGACCGTGATTTACAATGGGTTCACAGCGCATTTCCATTGCAACTATTCTGCAAGCGATTGAAACGAGTATAGCTCAATGCTATCTTAAAATGCTCCTTGTGACTCAAAAAATTGTCACTTCCTTTTGAATTCAGTCGATAAAAAGCGCTATCGCAAACAGCTGTCGATAAACTCGCCGTTGGGATTCTATAGTCCTTCAAAACATCTACTGAAGCATGACTACTGCTCGAATGTGCTACCGAATATGACCAAATCCGCAACTAAGAAGCTGCAAGTAATGTGCAGACAAGTATCGGTGCAAATATTTTGGTTGCACAGCGTGTAAGAAGGTGTTTACGAGGAAGAACGCGATCATGACTATGTCAATAGGGCATCTGAGCGCACCAATCGGATATCACAAAGGCGCCGTGATGCTCATCGTCGAGATCGATGCGTCCCTAGCATCAGATGCACATAGATTGTTGCTTTGCATGTTGCATCACATCGACGCGATAAAACAACGGCGCTATCGTATTGTTTTATGCGAAATTCGGTGGGCGAATGGCGCATGCGTCTCGATGAATCTGCAGCGTAGAGCGCGTACGCATGTCTTAGCACTCAATCAAGGAAACAGCACTTCCCGCAAAGTTCGATACTAAGCAAGCTCTACCCGCCGTTAGGTCTGCTTTCTGCGCTGACACGTCGGCAACTATTCTGGATCGGTGCCCTTTCTATTATTCTCGTCCCTCTCTTCTCATATCATTCTTTAGCTCAGTTTCATCCGCTTCATATTCACGGTGACATCCATTCATCAAGCATCTTCCAAAAATAGGTGACGAATACGCTACTGAGCACAACAATCGACACGCTCGACATATATCCGTAAAATTGCTCGCATCCGAGTAGCACTCATACTTTCAACGATAGATGAAATCCACCAACGCCGACTATGAAAATATAATGGTCATATTGAGGTAAACGCAGATAGTTTGTGCGAAAATGCTTTTATCGAGCCATTCGTGTTCTATTGAAAGATGACTGCAAAAGTTGAAGGGACGACGAACGACAAATATTCCAGATCGATAAAAACACCGCGAAAAATCAACACTACTTTCAATTTCAAAAAACCGAGAAAATTTCATTTCACAATGTATCGTGCCATGCGACTGCAAAAATAACTCTAGTCGAGATTCTCTGCTCAAGATTATGGACAGAATCCCTCCAGAGGCATATCGATAACGTCCTCCAATGGAAGGAGATTTCTGGATGCATCATTGATGCAGAATTCGCAGATCCCCATAAAGGGATGCAGCATGAAACACGATCAGTAGACGACTGGCTAATTGCGTGGCCATGATGGTAATCAAACAAAATTTGAGCTGCATTCAGATGTACATTCGCGATTACACAAACACAGTCAGACTGCTGGTGGTCACAGCGTCGCGCACTGTTCACAATCCGTAAATTACGATTCAGCGTGAAACACGCTGGCGTATCGACGACGGAAATGGAGGAGGAGGAAAGAGGTGGCTGCAAACAGTCCAGATGTCAAGAAGTCATGAATCGTCGGGCCAATCCTCCTCGGGAAATGTTTTTTGATACTTGGAAACACCGAGCTAAAAGGTTTTCTGCCAAAGCAAAACTGTAATCAGACCAGTCTGCTAGAGATCAAACGGGAACAGTGCGCGGTGCAAAGTAAGTCAAGGCTGTCCAGCATGTATCGCAAGACTTGCCTGAGGCAGAATCACGAGGATATAAATGAGGGTTTACGTGTTCGTGTATCCACTCCAGCTTTTAGACCGATCTTAAGGCCGAGTGGGTCTACATGTGGCCGAGAGTGCGCGGGATGATCAACAGCAGTGTACAGTTCACCGGGTACGACTGCGGGATCATATCGACGATTGAAGCCATCCTGGTGAACCAGTCCCCTTTTATTTATCATATTATTGTATAAGTGCGATAAGCAGTTCGCCCATATACCCATGCCGTCCTGCAGTTTACTCGACCGCATCTCGATAGAAGGTGCAGACCCTCAAGGGGTCTGGATGACTAGACGAGCCAAACTCCCTCTTCAAAACTGACCCTTACAGAACTCCCTCTTCAAAACTGCACCGGATTCCACTAGTTCGAAAGCTTCAACGAAAGGTGCACATTCTAGATAACTTTAACACAAAGACAAACATTTAAAATTAGAGATCAATGTAAACATTATATTCACAATCAGTTCACATACCCATTTGCCTCTTTTGACGAAAATCGGCGAGATGCTCATTTATATCATCAAGCGATTTCTTTCTTGCAGCAACGAAAATCTTTTTTAGTTGATGCAGATCAGAATCGGTCGATTGAACAGTCGCTGCAAGCACCTAAAAAAAGTGCGATAAAAAAAAACATGAAGGGTTAATACGCTGATTACAAGATTATGATATAAAACTTATCATACGCTTATCAGATCAGCTATCATCTGACTGATTACAATACATTTATTGAGTGACTTTAAAAAAAAGTGGTCACAAGTGCACCGATCATACACATGAAGAAAAAAACACTACTGCGCTCTTCGGGAATATGCTGACAACATGATTTCAAAAATGTTAATCGCGTGGTCAAAGAAAGCTAATAATATGATTAAAAAGTTGTGAAAAAGAAGAGATCCAAAAGCATTCATTAGGTGATCATCGGAAGATACTAGTTACGCCGATCAAAAGAGATCGATCGTTGATCAAGAAGGCAATTAACAATTAATTACAAGATACTTATTGAATGAATAAAAGGTAGAAATTATGTGATCCAATTAGGTGATTGATAAATACTAATCACATTTATCACAGGTCCCTATTACGGTTATCACAAACTATAGTTCAATTATGCACAGGATAAAATTCGGAATAAAACCCTTCGATACCAACAATCATCGTCATCCTCAGGTAAGTAAACTTAGACGTATCGTTATATGTGTGAGGGTAGACGCTGATACTCAATGCTGCAACATTTTATTGGAACATTTATAGGGTGCACATCCGTATGCGTTGTAGTCAAGATGAGAAATCGTAAACGAAGTTTTTTTTTTCAAACTGCATCACAGTAGTGAAGGGAAATGCGCTCAGTCTAGAAACAGGCTGCCACAATAAGGAATTACACATTGAACAAGCATCAGAATCGAGCATACAAATGAAACTATCAAGGTTAAATTGAACAATTTTTAAGGAATTAAGCCACTCTTTATAGCATGCCACTGTTAGATCTAGAGGAAAGCATGCATGGCGTCGTCGAATTTAACGAAGACAGCAATAGCGGATCGCTAACGCAAACAGGTATAGGTGTGCAGTCTCTATATGAACGTAAACACAAACAATATATGCGCATTCATCGCTGATGCCGAACACTCCCTCGCCTTCCTCGTCCCCCCCCCTCACCTCCTTTTCCAGCAACCCTCAACATCCTATACTGTCAGCACCTACAAAGGTACTGTTTTGTTGTGATACGTTCTTACGACCCACAATGCAATATGCGCGTGCTCAACGCTCATGCACAATTAAAAATAAACGCACGGTGACCACAACTACGAAAAACAATTAAAAAAATGCACTGGAGCAATGGATACAGTGCTACAATTGCAAGCTCTTCTGCAAGACCAACCGGTCTAGTAAATTAGTGAGAAATGATAGAATACGCACGAACACTCCTCCGACCACTCTTCTAAAACAGAATAATCTTTTCAACCGAGGTGGTTTCAAATTATGCTTGGATCAGTTGTAAAAAATATGCAGGCTTTTAGGTAATACACCTTTTTTCGTCGATGCAAACTTGCAAAAACGCGTAAAAATAAAGCAATTTGAAAACTCCCCAAGGTATAGCACCTGAGCCTCATTAGTTCTCTCCAGAATGCTCTCTCCCCATCCCCTCCCCCCACATCTCCGCCAGCTATTAAGACAACGATCATATGTCCTCAGAAGATGCGACTGCCAAATAGGTAAGATATTGGTGCCACTATATGTGAGGCATTAATAATACAAACACTGTCACCTTGTCGATGCTTTGAATGAGCGATTGGTCGATGTTGTTCCAACACATCGGCGCGTTAGGAATAAGGAAAGTAGAAAATATTTCATAGGCCCATTTTCTCATTTCTTTTGGGCCGGCACCCGAATTCTGATACGCGTCCGTTATCAAGTAGAAAAACTGAAAATAAAACACCTTAAAACTTTTTGCCAACATAACGGTCACCACCTTCCTTCCAGCTATCATTAGAATAAGTAGTATAAGCGAAACATAAGATCGCTTAAGCAAATGGGCAACTCTATTTTCTATTCTAATATATCTACTATTTTCTAGATATCGCTTTTTTCGTAGAGACTTAGAAACGGAATTAAAACCATCTAAATGAGCTAAACTAATGATGGAAAACATATAAAGATAGGTTTTAACCCTTAAAAAACTCACTTTTAATAATAGCTTCGATTGCTGGACAATGCCCTACAGCAAAGGAACGAGGTGCAAAAGAGCAAAGGAGGTGAATGAGGGTGCTTCCACGAATTTTCATGAACTATTCCCTTCCGCCCTAAATTCGTAAAAATATCGAGTAGGAGCGCAACATGCATTTGCAAAAAGAATTTCTCATTTTCTCCGTTTGTCCCCTCAGACTCAGTTTTTCTCATCAGTTGAACGAACGAAAAACAATAGGCGTTGAAAAAAATTAGCACAGCTATCTTTTGAAGGAAATTTTTTATACAATAGAAAAGTGATAATACGAAAACAAACCAAGCTACTGGGATTTGCATTTGCCAATAAATAGTTTATAAAAGCAGCCAAGTGTGCTGGACGCGTTTTGAGGTCCGCTATATTCGAAAATGGTCCCTGAGTTTCGAGCTGAAAACAATGATTAATTAATCGTCAACATAAAACGATAAATGAATGTCATCGGTCCTATAGTGAACCGTAAGCCGCTTATTCGGTTACACCGACATTTCCACCCAATCCGCTAAAGCTGATGAAAGTTGCAGACGAAGGTTCTGCACTCCAAAATGTGCAATCATGAATTTTCATGCAGTCCGCCCTGCACATCGAAGTAGTGGAAAATTTGATCCGCGTACTTGGTGAAAATCTTTTTTTTTCCATTGCTCCATTCTCATCTCTGTTGTCTCAACCAACGAACAACAAATGGACGATGGTCAAGAGTTCCACTGGTGGATAGCTTTACCACTTACTGGTTGAAGGACGAAACGAAGTGCCAAAAGCCATCTAACTAATCGAATTTTCCAGAGTGCTCATGATGCGCGCCATACGATGCTCTAATATCACAATGCGTCACTTTATACCTATACAGCCTGCCCATTGGTTGCCGAGTTCCATGATAAAAACCAAGCTTTCCAAGACGTATTTCCAGAATTCTATCGTTAAAAAAAATAAGTTTTTTGAACTCTACAACTAACTTTGAGTCCATTTCTTCACTGTTCATCTATGACGCTATTAGTACCCACCCTAGAGCAATGTTTCTCAGTTGCTCTCGTTATTGAAGGAAATATCAGATTGTTCCATCCCAATGTATTTTTATTTCAAAACCAAATATCTTTGAGAGATTTATCGAAAATAGATCTAGAGGAAACAAGCATTGGGATTATGAATAAAAATGACCTTTCGACTCTAAAATCTTCAGAGATAGTGAAAGCAATATCCGATAGCGCATATGCTTGAGTGACATTCAAAACTCTTGATAAAAATGCATCAGACACATTAAAACCTCAACCGATAAGAATGACAATGATCGCTTATTGTTATTATCCACAAATCACCTTCTTTTTTTTAAATTATACAAGCGCCGAATATAAAAAACAATATAGGAAAGGAATTCAACGAGTACCGCAGAGGTTTCAATTCCACTTTTGCTATTTTTATGTGATAACGAAGTGAATTTAAAGAATGAATGATTGAAAAAGACTTCAAGAATATCGTACTGGAATCGGAATTTCAGATTCGTCATCATCAGTTCCTTCTTCCATCGGAATTATGTCACTTGTATGCACATAATGCATACCGCTCGACTCCATCCACTTCTCCTAAAAATACAATGTACCATATTAAATCTTGAATAAAACATCATAAATAAGACCCTCGCAAATCTGTAGTCCCAACTAATCTATAGCTTCCTTCCGATATTTTATTCGACGCTGTCAATAGTGTTTATGGCAATCAAGGAATAAGGCTCTCAAGCCAAAGGTGAGTCTGCATTCATGTGATATCGTGGGTTGGCCTTAAAATAGAATTTGTTAGGAAGTCTCCCGAAAGAGATGCGAGCGATCAGCATTTGAAAAGCTTCATAAATCGCAAGGCGAAACTTTCACTACTGCTGATAGTTGGTATAATATCGGCCCGCTAACCGCTTTTTGCACTGAGGAAGAACGGGGGTGTTGTGGCTCAGGGCTAAGACCAAGCTGGACAAGACATGCGACCTCCTCCACCATCTTTTCTATATACAACACTTGAATAATAAGTGTGTGGTAATGCATGATCACGCTGGTTCCAGCCAGCGGGGTCCATTTCACTACACGCCTTATGGTTGAAAGTCAACGTGGTACTTAGCACATTTGTGGCATCATGCGAAAGATTTACTGAGGTGGATGAGGAGGGAAGCAACATTAACGTCTTTTATACGATCAATTTGATTCTCAATGCAGCCTTCATCGTTTTTAAAACTCGCTGAGTCCATACTACATTAGCTCGAAATAGTGAAGCGTCTTCTAGGCGACCTTCTGAAAATGCAAGCCAGAGTGCTCGATCAGAAGGAATCTATGATTTGTTTGGCGCAGACAAGGACTACTTCGATCTATGATGCATCCTCAGATCTAAGAAGTAGGTCGATAGCATTACTAAACCAAAATCACTAAATGAAGCCTTTCAGATTCCAATTTCAGTGCAAATATCCTTACAACAATAGGATAGGCCATATGGCACGAAAATTTTCTGCAGGGAATCTAAAGAGGGGATACCTGAGGTGTTTCTATATTTCTCAACTGAGATTGCAAGCTTTCTATTCGTTGTAAAGCTCGTTCCAGCTGAGAACCCTCAACGCAAGTTTCACGAAGCCCCTGAAACTGTCAGTATGAAATCACGCGTAAATGCAATTAAACAACATTAGATGTCCACATTTTCGAAGCAAAGTGATGCAAAAGTACTGTAATTTGGAAAGGACATAGGATGACATATGTTACCTGCTTGAGAAGTGGAATGGGAGAGGAGGGAGGAAGGCGTATGAAACATTTGATGCGATTTGCAAAGATGAAGTGACATTTCGTTTCATATAATCAAAACATCGTATGAAAGTGACAGCGAACGAAACGCTAGACGATATAAAGATAATTTGGCGTCGAGGAGACAAACGATGAGAAAGCGATGTGAGCTGTCCCTTCGAGTGACAGCAATTGCCAAAAGATATTCGAAAGCTCAAAATCGCGGAAAAAGGTTTATATGAAAAGAATGTTTTGGATAGATAGAGAAGGGCCCAAATGCGAAGCGAGTGTCTATGAGGAGGGATCGATTCGTGGATTCGTTGGGCCGTCAACTTGCCTCGACGTGTCGCCGCTCGTCTTCCAACATTTCACTGATAATTCGCACTCGTTTGCGCTTCCACTCTTCTTTTCTCTCGCCCTGAATGCAACAAAGAAAAAAATGAACAAAATGAATGCCACAATTGGTGCTTCTTTGTTGCACAACATCACCATCACAGCTTATCCAATCAAAATGTGCGCCAATCAGAAGTGAGTTGTCGAAAAAGAGTGCATCTGCAGCATACACGCCGCTATTGTCAGTGCATCCATCTACTAGTTAGCCTCAAGTTGCCTTCAGAAATTTGGTAAAGTTGCAATATAGTTTCTATACTGTTTTGTTTGTCGTGCACACCTCACTAGCTGGTAATTCTATCACCGCATTCTCATTAAAGTGCTCTCAGTTATACATTAGCAAACATCATACAACTTAAACTTGAAATGCATCCAAAATTTTCATGCAATTTTCTTGCTTTTCAATTCGACTACAGTTGAACGTTTTAAGGGAACAAATTCTAATAAATTCGCACCTCAGCATCGAGTTAATAACCGTTGAATAGGACATCAGTGTGAACGACCTAAGTTCAGATCAGTGATTTCTTAAAATGTTAATCATCGATATCAATTCGTATAAAATAAACACAACAAAAGGAACTCACCTCTAAAGGGACCGCACCGGAAATAAGTGTCTTATTTTCTTGTGGTCGCAATTCCACGGCGGCGCGATACTCGGCTGGAAGTGGCTCGGGCGGCCTTCCTAGCAATGTTAACGCAACTGTCTGACCTCCTGAAATGGTGTTTGAAGCGTTTCAGAAGAATAGCGACAAGCGTGTTAACAGTTCTAAGTGATCGACTTAACACATCATGCCAAGAAAAATTCATTTCCTATCGGGTCAATATTTCAATGATGCCTTTCAATGATCAAATTTGCTGTTCCAGTAGCTCAACCCCTACATCAGGCTATCTGTTCAGGATGACTCTTCCATACAAGTGGAACAATATGAACCACAGTCGTAATGGTGAGGCATTTAGATCGACAAGCAGCAGATTTCTTACCATTCCCTCTCCCTAAATGTTGAAGAAATAAATGTGGAAGAAAATATTAAATTAGTTTACTTAACAATAAAGATTCTGAACATCAAATCCTCATAACAAGGGAACGCTGAAGACTGCATAGTGTATTCATTATATAGTAACTGTTTGCATTGGATCACCAAGATAATATTCACTAAAATAAAGGTGACCAATTATATACCTAATTGAATTTTGACAAGTAATTTAAGTATATCTATCAAAAATTGAATATTTTCACCATAGCAATTAAAACAAATTTTGGCATATTTGTAAATAATTATCACAAATAAAATAGCACTGAAAAAAGATGAAAAGTGAAAAAATTTCGAAAATATAATTGCAAGTGGCAAGAAATAAAAGCATGATTGCAAAGAAATAACGTTGAAATTAAAGAGGGAAAGCGAATGTATGAGAAAGGAATGGAATAGAATAAGAGGGAAATAGGGAAAATGATGGAACGAGAGATACAGAAAATGAAAATATGAAAGTATGAAGGTGACATGGATGATAACCTTGCTATTTTGTATGGTACAGCAGTAACCGGTCTCACACCCAATATTGTTCATAAATTCGTTGCAACCGTGAACATTTCATCATTTCATTTGGAATCTCAGAAATGGAAATATTGCAACTATATATTATTTATTTATTCATTTATTCATTTATAATAACATCTAATGACTATATGAGAGAAATGTAATCGGATTATTTTAATGACTTATGAGGTAGAAATTCTCTTTTTGTTGAGCGCACCTATGCAAATTTTTAAAACTGTTTTAAATTGTTGTTTCTGGCGGAAAAGCCCTTCTATAAGATATGAATGTGCACAAGCGATGAATGCACGTTACAATACTGAACTCTATACAGTAAGCGTGATAAAGATCGAAGAATGCAAGATGAAACAAAGAATATATACTTAACATCTTTGGCGGAACTGCTTATGCGAGTTATGCAATAATGAGCTAACCGAATTCAAACAAACCGACGCAGATGCTCGAACTTTTCTAAGTTATCGTAAGCGATTTTTGCTGAGAATTTAAACGAAAAACTGGCCATCGCAGTCATTCAGAAAACAGAAACTGACAATAACATGCAACAGATTAGCGAAAGTACGTCGAAATATTAGGCACATATAAGATGACAGATCGCTATTATCAACAAATAACCCCCCCCCCCTCCCCTCTAAAAAAACTATAGTAGTTATCTTGTCAGTTGATGGTGTTCTACTGGATCGGTTTTTCCGTTAACAGAACTATCTATTTTTCTACCTTCAAGGAGATATATTCTCCCATTATCTAGTCTAGTTCTTAAAAACAAAAATTGTCACAGTACAGTAATCTAGTATCAGAAACTGTCACCTCGAAAACAACGATACGACTGTTTCGTTATACAACAGACAGACTTCAAAT
Source organism: Baylisascaris schroederi (assembly GCA_006503575.1). NCBI lineage: Eukaryota > Metazoa > Nematoda > Chromadorea > Rhabditida > Ascarididae > Baylisascaris > Baylisascaris schroederi. The sequence continues at coordinate 2,039,340 of QEWY01001293.1, forward strand.
ACGAAATAACTACAAGTCATTTCTCTACTACAAAATAGCATCGCGTAGGAATATTCTAGTAAAACGAACCATAGTTAATTCATAATTAGATCTCAAGTACTGCTTCTCAAACTATCAACTCCGAAATTCTATACATATTTTATCGATTGCATAACATCCTTTTTATGCTATTTGACTAAAAAATAAATAAATAAATAAATAAAACACAAAAAGATCACTTCGAATATTGGCAAGATCTTTCAACTTGCTGTATTCATACTTCGACACATACAAACATATCTGTTAACATCACTACCTATTCTCGACCTTTAAATGAGAACAACATTGACAATTTAACGTTTACTAAAGTAAAACGAACAGAGATGTAGGGGTGAGTTGCATTGCACTTGAAGCAATTCTGCTAATTTTTAATGGCATATACGACAGGTAAATCAAAGACTACAGGTAATGAGCGTAGATTAGAAAAGTTCTAAACATGAAATATATATGATAATACGTGTGAAGACTTTTTACGATATCGAAATGATTGAAAAATGGTTTAAATGAAATTAAGTGAAAATATTAGAAAATACCATACGTATAAATCGATAATCAACGACATTCGAAAAAGCGCTTTGTCGACGAAAAAGGTATTGTACCAGCACGGATCATGAACCCATTGAAATATTTTGTACTTGTTCCAAAAGTATACTTGGTGATCGCATATGAAATGCCTATCTTGCAGCATTTTCGTTCCTCTCAAAATTTCAGGGTCACTCATGCACTTCGTTCCTCCAATTTGATATCGCAAAAGTTAATCGACTACGCGCAGTTTGGATAGTTCATTTTAGAATGAGTGGGAATTGAAGCAGTGTAGAAGTGGACGGTAGGATAAAGGAGGTAGAGAAGGGGAAGCGTGGCCCTGACTACTATCTTTCCATCATAAAGGCATAAAAGTTAGAAATTTCTTGCAGCTACCGCTAAAGTCTCCGCTCGAAAACGCTACTCGACTTCCCTATGCGACAATATCCCACTTCACTCAAGGCAATTTGCGAAAATTTTATGAGTAAATATGGACCATCTGAGGAAAAAACGGGGACAGATCAATTTTTAAAGGAGTTAAAGTTTACTGGAATGCAAAACACCGGCAATGTTTTCACCAGTGCTCATACTTTATTTCATTCTGTGAAAACATGGGGATGACAGCATCGAAAACTTTCGCTTCAGCCTTCAGCCCGAAGAACCTGAAGGCCCAATGATTGCCAGTACTGGTTTCGACGCCGACTGGTTTCTAGACATGACCTCATGATACTAGAAAGATCTCCCATGAGACAGACATTCGAAATAAAAGCCGGTCTGTGATAGAGAATCAAAACTCCGAAATTCTCTTTAGTATCTAGTATCCTTTTTAATCAACAGAATTTAACTAGCTGGTCGAATTTGGTCTGGTCAGGAAAAGCAATTGCTCCAGACTACGGAAGAAGCCGCCCAACGCTCCTGATTAACAGTGAGAAGCTTGATATGTTGCGGAATGGAATAAAACGGTCATTGTATGACGTCATCCAGGGCAAGTCAAAAAATCAATATATGCAACAAAAAATTGATAAATGAGTTTTGAACCTCCCGTCCAATCGATGACGTTTGAAACACTTTTAATACAAAAAATAAAATCAAAACAAAACGAATCGCCCTCATATGCTACTTAAATGAAGAAGATCGCCCTCGCAAAACTTGACGCAGGTTATTTTAGACACGAATAACGATCTTATGAATGATTTCACAGTTGTTTCTTTCTTATAGGCAATTCACTATTCGCATACCGTATTACCTCAAATAAAGCCTCCAGTGAAACGAACTCTTTGAGAATTCGAAAACGTTTTGTATGCTATATTGAGAAGAGTAAGTTTATTGATTTACTGAAACTAAGTGTATTTTCCGTTCTCTAGATAGAGATACAACAATAATATGTGAAAATAAGTCTTTTATTTAGTTCATACCTCTTCGAGAGGGAATTTTATTAGAGATAATATGCTACATAGGAAAAAAACTTATTTCTAGTTATGTAAATCATACCGATTTTATCAGTTAAAAAAATATTCCGACCCTTATCTTAGGAGTTGAAAAGAAAGGACTAAGCAATTCGGCTAACAATGAATTCTAGCGCTATCATTGTAGCCTACTTTTCCAAAGAAATATTGGCCGATGAAAACAATAATCAACGAAAATCGAATGCTCTGCTATTCAATATCGAGTGACACAATTAACGTCTAACTGTTGACTGTAATCTGATTACAAAGCGCTTTATATCAATGTGAATAATTGCAACCTTTCACAATACGATAGCCTTTTCTATGCAGCAAACTGAAATTGACTAATCCGACTACAAAAGAGTATAGTAGGTCGATAATCACGAATAAAAATAAACTGACGGAGTGAGGGAAATATGATTTTAAAAAAATAAGAGAAGCAAATTACCAGAAATCATACGGACGACCTCGAGGTGATTGGATGCGGTGACAGGCATTCCATTCACTTTGAGAATTTTATCACCTTGCCGAACACCAGCGCGAAATGCCGCTCCATCGGGCTTCACCGTATGCACATAAACTGGGTGGTCGCCCGTGACGGTAAGGCCGTAGCCATCCGCCTGACGGGTGACCACCACACAGCGTTGGATCAGGGGTGCCGGTGACTGCAGGGCTGTAAACAATGAATTGTTTCATTATGCATGCTCTCGAAAATTCAATAGTAATTAAACTCTCGAAGAAATGCGCACATCAATAATGCAGCAAAAAGGTAGGCTACACCTAATGCAACCTGCTAGTAGGGATGATCGGCACATAGTGCAGACGATGGGCATCATCCCGTTGGCTATGTATCGCAGCAAAACAGCGATGTCCCATATATCTGATAACTGAGGGCGTTCAAAGCGTCCGTTGAACAGTCCGTCCACTGCACTAAACACCGACGACGTCCACCTATGTGAACGTAGCTCAAGCTGTTTCATATAGGGGCAAATCTTTTGATAAGCTCATTCTGGTACTAACAATTAGTGTTCACTATGTTGAACAACTGTACCCTCAGTGTTTTGCCTACAATCTGCTGGACGATATCGTTCTCTCAATGATGCTGTTTGTTACTTTTGCTGATAATGAATATTACGAAAAAAGAAGAAAACAAAACGTGCATGACAAGGATGTTTGGATGGCGAAGCCGTGAGCATAATGCGAGCTCATAGTTTTGAAGTGGGAAAACTGCACTGAAGTAGATCCATACTAAATGACCACAGTGACAGAAACAACAAAATCCCACGATGTTGCACTATTTCACAGGGTTATGCGCATTGCACGCCTACACTAAATAGATGCATAGATAGTGTTACTTCCGATTTGACGTCAGGTCATTTCGAAGCTAAATTTGGGATGTTTTATTATTGCCCCCACAGAGCGTTTGAAATATGTTGCACCCTTTCGACTGTTCTCGATTTGCAAATCGGCAACAACGTCAATGATGCGCGTAAAACGGAAATCAAACAATCTACGCTTTCGACAATATTTACATAAACTTTCAACTACTAATAATAAAGCCACCGCTCAGAGGTTATGAACAATGAATATGCAAAATAAATTCAATAAAAGTGAAATAATAAACAGATCAACATGCCAAATTAGGACACGTTTATTGCTTGTTCAAATTCTAAATAAGCAATCGCAGACTCGCTATAAAATTTTACTAGAAAATTTGAGAAAATAAAAAATAAAAGTAGCCGAAAATTATGCAAAAGAGATCGACGAAGAAAGCAAAACTAGAGGAAGAAAATTTTGCATTTTTTTCCTCTGAAATGAAAAATTATATTAAATTTTTCATTTAAAAATTTTGATTGCTTTATAACCATTATAATTTATTGACCCCTTCGTTAATTATTATCATTGAATTCGGCGGCATTAAAAGAAAACCATTGCTTTTGGAAGATAACGATTATGAAATAATTTCAGCACTCTAGCACATCTAACGATGAAATAAACATCAATTAAATCGTCTCGAAAGTTAAGTGAATAAACAAATTATCTTAATGTGGTAATAGCTGCATATAATTCTACCATCGTTCATAAGCTCAACAACAATATAAAATTAATAAATGAAACAACGAGAAAGATATTCGATAAGAGTTTCCGCTAAAATCGAGAATGTTTCGATACGGAAATGAAACTATTAAACTTTTCAACAGGACTTCGACAATCTGCAAAAACCAAAATGCCGGAGAGATCATTGCTGAAGTGAACATATTCGTTTCGTTTCATAACTCAAGTCGGCAGTTATCAATATAGAGGTCTAAAGCCTTTTTAAACTACCCTTAAGCGTTTCAAATATTGACTTATATAATCTGGATATATACATTTCTGAATAAAAAAAGGGCAATAGTTGTGAGGGAACGAATAGAAATTTATCTATGAATAACTATAAATATTGTAAGAAAAAAAAGCGAACTCAGAGAAGATCAAAACAGAAAATTGAACAAGACTCAGCATATTTCGACTGCCAATAGAATAACAGTAAAATAATTAAGCTCGGTCTATGATTCCACTCAGGATAACTCTGGAAATAACTCAAACAAAATAAGATATCATAGAATTTAGCGCAATCGCCCCTAATCCCCCCCCTCCTTTTTTTTAACCCTTTTAAAACAACCCAAAATTGTCTAATTTTTAGAAAATTCATAACTCTCAAGCGCAATAAATTCTCAATTTTACATGACAACGCATGTATCATTTTACAATTTCAATAAGCGAATGAGAAAGAAATATTTTATTTCATTGTTGCGTGAAGAGTGCAGCAATTACTCATCGACTTGAAAATTTCTTCTGCCATATTTTCAGCAATTTTTACTTTTTTACAAAAATGAGAAATTTTTAGCAATTTTCAATTATAATTTGAAAATAGTCAACAACTGAGGCAAGCATATGATGGCAAAAAAAAGTGTGAATATCAACAAACGAAAACGATTGCTAGTTGAGTGCTACAGAATCGAACTGTTATGAGCAAAAACAGAAAAAAAGAAAAAAAAGAGGAAAGTATAATAAGATAAGGCGGAACATTTCCAATAGAAACGATGAGACATTCAAATAGCATCGAAGAACAATATGATAAATGCATTTGCTAATCACGAGAATATTATCACTTAATTGCAAATGTGTGAAAGTAATTAATACGCTTACAGAGGGCTACTTAATGATAAATTTGACGACTATATATCTTCATTGAGATTTTTTCCTCAAATTTCTTCAATTTTTAAATTTTTGGTTGCAAAAATTTTAAATTTTCGACTGAAACATGAGAAATTCATGACGAATATTTTATAAATTTTATGATCATTTATTTCATCTACAAATAAATATCTCATCACAAATTCAATATGAATTGCTCTAAAAGCAATAAAATAAATACACAAAAAGACAAACAAACAAATAAATTAAAAACCTCATAGGATTGAATAAATGTCGGGAAATTAATAGCTATTTTCACCCTCACAAAATATAACTTCCTAAACGAAACGATGGAAATATGATTCAATGTACACCAATAGAACATTTATTCTCAAATCATGTGCAGTGTTATTATTCACTCAAATTATGTGATGGATCGCATTGAATATCACTAAATTTGCTGAAATTTTCTCACAATTCCAATGTACCTATAAAAAATTCACTATAAGATGAAGCAATTAGGTAAAAGAGATTCATGTTGATAGCAAAACCAATGTAGAAGGATATATTGCCGAGATCGTCAGGATAATTCACAGAACAGAAGAAAGCATTTAAGAGATTCATTACAAAAACCATTGATTCTTTCTTCAAATAAAACTTCGAGAGGATTATTTAACACTTCGCTGTTGTTTTTTTTTTCAAAATTTTTTAAAATAAGAATTAAATGAAAAATATTGCATATAAACGTTATATGCAATATCAGACTATTCCATGAGGGATCAGAGTGAATTTTGAGTAGAGGTAACGAAGAGGGAAAGAAGTTTCTTTTTCAATTCACCAGATTCATCAATGACGAAGAATTTTTGAAGCATTTTTATTCCTTGAAAGAATACAAATGAAAGAGACGAATTTCACTGCAGAATAAATAGAAAATTGCTAAGAATATTGCATCGCACAAATATAAAATTGCAACTATCAATGCAACATTGCTCTCTGTGAATTCTCAAATCATTGAACATCAATAAAACGCTTTGTTCAATCAGTATTTCTCTCTGTTTTCCATTCAGATTTCTTTTTCATGCTCCCCTCGCCTCTCTTCAATGCAAAAAAAAAATATCAATTCTGCAAAATCTCAGGAATTTTTATGCATTTGAAAATACCATTAACAATGTATTATTGCACTCTCAATATGAATCCTTGCTTATTTTATAGTGGCAAAACAAAGTTCGTTAGTGCCAATAAAAAATCTCGTTTGATGCCATCTAAAGTTGAAAATTTCGAAAGCCCTCTCAATGAAGCATGAATTTTTTACATTAAATAAGGCAAATATGAAGAGGTTGGGAAAGCAAGGTGGGAGGGGGAGTGAGGATGAAGGGGGTGGAAGAAAGGAAACGAAAACAAAGAGGAATCTTTATTTTATAATGAAGAAGAGGTAGGGTAGAAAGTCTTCTTACCCGCATATGAGATAGGAAAAAATTTACAATTTTGGAAACGTATGAGCATTTTTCATTTTTTAACACACAATGTGCATATAGTTCTCTTTTGTAGGCAACAAAAGAAAAAAGAAAAGAAAAAAACGCGTTAAACCCTTCAAATGAATTTACGTTGAAATATTTAAATCAACGTTCCTTCAACTACTATCATTTTAAAATCTGTTTTCCATATATTCACGAGTTGATATTAAGGAAATCACACTTTCATTAATAGAGGCGACAATTTTTTGAGATATTCAACAAAATATTAATGCAGGATAAACGATGAGAACTAATTAATTGCATATTCGAGTTGATCTAATAATATACCATTATAATCGATGATATTATAGAATAGTTTATTGAAATTCATTGTTTCTTTCAAAAACCAAATGAAGATAGTATCTTTTAAACTTTTATCGAAATTCGGTGAAAATTAGACGAATATTTTTCAGACGATAAATCGGTAAAATTCCCCTAAAAAAAGATATTTCAACAAGATTCATCTACTTCGCGAAGAGATAAAACGTATGATGAAAATCTCATGCAAAAAAGGTCAACTCTACATGTTACTTAAGAATGCAACAACGGCAATATTCTTTACAGAATGAGCAATGAAGCATAATCTGCAAGAAATTCCCACTGGCACACCAAAAAGGTGAGTGTTGGTTGCAGCGCTATTGCTGAGAGTTCTATTTGCTTGTTTTTTTTTTGTTTTTTTAAGGAATACCGAAAACAGCCTTATCAACCATAACAAGATTACTGCAAGACGAAGTGATTACAATAAAAAAATCACCTAATGTGTGAAAAAAAGAAAAATGCTAAAAAAAGGAAACGTTTGGAAGAAAGACAAACATGAACGCCGAAAGTGATTGACTTAAAGCAAACAGTTTGATTTCTTTTTTAATGATGAACATTCATTCAGCTGTAGACATCTGATGGCAACAGAACACGTTTGAAGTGCAGAATATCGATGTAACAACTATGCATTCAAAAGTGATCGCTACAAAATTAGCGACAGACAATTCATATTAAAGGTGAGTTTCTAAACGAGGAGATGGGAGAGGACACAAAAAGGAAACACCTACCGGATAGGAGAGGAGGAGTAAGTGGGGGCGATACTCGTACGAGGGCAACGTCGTCAACAAGGAATACACGGTGACGGTCGAGCAGGATAGGACTGTTGGTGAGGAAGTCATAGGCGCGCAACGGCATTACTCGACAACGCGCAGCCGGCACGGCCTACGCTTATAAAAGCACGAGCGAATGCGGCAAGGAAACGCTGCTTACCGTTGCGATTCATCGATCTTTATTCTTTCTTCGGCAGCACAGCACAATGGCCGCATAAGCGGTTCGAGAGAAGCTGCCAATTACGGAGTTCGGCAGAGCTTTTCCCTCGGGAAGTCGTCCAATCAATTGTCGGCTTCTTCCTCCGGATAAGGGATAACCGAACGAGGCGGCCATTTGATGCTAGCATCAGGCTCATCGTCGCCGCGTTCAGCCCGCCACAATCAACCATGCCCCACCCCGAAAACTTGTTGTCACTCACTCTCAACGCCCTTCCACTCACCAACTATTCTATATATGCCACAATAATACCAAACAGTGAAACTTACTGCATATCGTTTACAGCTTCACTTTCGTAGCACCTATAAAGAACCTTGGAGCAGAACTTGAAGCTGTGAAGTCATCTCTTAACCTCCAGTCAAAATCCTTCACTTAACTACCTCTCATTTTCGACTACCGTAGTGGTAAATCCAAAAGATGCAACACTTGCTATCAACAAACACGGCACTCTTACAACGATCGAGTCCATAGGTGAATATCGTAGGATATCGTAGAAAACACAGTGGTTAATTGGGAAACGAACGAAGTTTGCGCCAATCAACGAAAAAAAGTTCTCTGGCACAAACGCTTCAGAATTCTACAAGCGCCGCTGGGAATTCTCACTGCGCCATGCTGCATATACATTTATTGAGGGGACAGGAAATACAATCAATCCAAGATATGAATTAAATATTCTCACTATTTTACGGTGACACTTTCTCATGTTTGCACCAGTTGAGAGACGGTTTCATGAGATAATAATGTAAATACATGCATGTAATTAGCATCAATGACATTCGAGCCTTATGAATCGGTGCGCGCAACTGTGCAAGTGCAAGATTTGCATACATCTTCGCAACGTGATTAACCCTATCGAATAGATCATTATGTAGTACACATTACTAGTGCCCACTTTAGAGTGCAGCCAATATCAGCACTTAACTTACTTCTTATCCTGCGTTAAACTTAAGAAAAAACAAACAGCAACGCATGCAACACCGACGATAGGTTGATGTAAAACGCGTATATCAAAAGCGTTAGTGAACGGGGGTAAAACTGGTGCGCAACGCACAGAAGTGTGTGTGCGTGCGTGCTGCGTTGAACGCGATGACCGTCTCTGATCGTTACAGAGTGGCGGCACGCACGTACGAGATTAGATGCGTGTACATGTACGGTTAGGGCGACTAGCGATCGGTGGTGTATTGGGAGTGGAAGCATCGAATCGAGCTTATCCCGATTGGCCTCGGGGTGTGACGCTTCACACGCTCGTATTGATGGTCAGCACTTGGCGCCCAATCGACAACACTGCCCAAGATTTGGCCGTCTGATGCGCAATGTGCCTTATGTGAGATTGTCGTTGAAGCATGTGTGCCTCATTCGATGCGTTTTAGAGGCATCGCTGCGTCCTCTTCCTCTTTTTTTATCTTTTTAAATGTCTTTTGACGTGCTCGTAGCAACATACAACACTATTCAATCGTTGATTGCTCATACGGATATAGACGTCTATCGAATACACCTCACTTGCAGTTCACTTAATCCTCTTGTAAGCAGTTCTCCCAATCACGAGAACGCCTACAATAAAACCTAAGCATTAAGAAGGAAGTTGTGAAATTGTTTTCTTTGCTCTCTGCTATGTAATGGCATACGTTTAACAGGTTTAAAAATGTCGACCAGAGGTGATGAAAGTATGAGTCAATTACGCAGCGAAATCTTTCAACTACCTGTGCAATATAAACTCAAGAGCATCATGCAAATGCTCGAACATTCTACTCGAATTGACTATCGTAACGATGCCATATATGAAGAGTATAAAGCGAATAGAAAAAGCACAAAAGAAATCAATTAATTTCCTGTAATTCTCAAAGAATTCCAAATGCGATAATAAGAGCCTTTCGGAAATAAGTGAATACTGCAAGCATCGCACGACGAATCGATGGAAACAATTACACAAACCTGCTGGAAAAAAGAAAAGCTAATTCAATATCACTTAGAAGTTTTAGTACAACAAATGGAAATGCCTGTCGCTACAGCTGGTAAAACATTTTTCACATTTCATTTGCGATATATTGATGCGCTGACTGACATTAATACGTGAAAAATTAGTGCGATAGATATGCTTTGAATATACGTCCATTTGTCTCATCGACCGACCGATTATATAAATGCAGGAAAAATGAGCGTCGATGATTGCAACTTTTCTAATTAGTATCACACAAAAATGGAATACTAACAAAAATATCGAACGACAATAGCGTTGATTAGGATTTCTTTGCAACGCATAAGTATTTTACAAAAAAAAAAGTATTTTGCAATGTTTTCAACATTTTACAAAATTTTCTTAGATTTTTTTAGCAAAAATTTAGCAAAGTTAAAAATTTCTAAACGATTACAAATGCAAATATCAATCCGCTAATTCATATACAAAATTGTTTATAGCCATTTACAATGATGCGTTTTTACAGTCGAAATTTATGAAAACTTCATGTAAAAGATATATATATATATATATATATATATATATACCTTAATTGTGGTCTTGTGATGATTTTTGGCCGAAACGTTGAGGAAAGTGTTCTGTTCGAGGTTGTGGTTTGCATTCACGTAACATCGTCCATCAATATCCACATCCCTCTACATTTATACGGATAAGCATACAGAATAAAATACTAGAACGCAGTAATATTTTTTTAATATTTCATCAGTGATGCTTCACATATCAGCTCTGTCATTAACCCAAAAATATTCTACTGAATGATTAATTCGCTTTCAGCGGACCTCTTTGAGTAATTTTTGTAGCGTTATTTTCAGTAGTACATTCTATGATACGCAGTAAAATTCCACAAAAAAAATCTCTTCTCGATGGAATCTATCTCTTCAAAGTAAGCCTACTTTATGAAAAATTTTAGAATGGGAAATTTCCTCCTCTTTTTTGTTTTCTACAAACTTCTGTTCTGTTGTAGAATTTGAGAAGAACAAGATTTTTTTATATTTCGAAATCGTGATGCATTCTTGTTTCGCTTTGCAGAAATTTTGAGAAGAAAAACAATCGATCCTTACAAACACTTTTCTCTTCCTGGATTGGAAAAATTTATAATCTCTGAGGTTTTATTTTCAGCTTCTACGCTACGTAATCGGGCCAAAAAATCAGTTTCATTTCTTTTTTTTTTTCATAAGAACATCTTTCGAGAGAAAAAAACGCGTTGTTTCTCTCAACTGTTAGAAGTCTTTGAAGGATTCCATATTGGTCGTGTAGCCAGCTAACAATTATTTCTCTCTAGAATAGAGCAAATTAGCACAAACTGTTAACTCCACTTAAATATCATAACATGTGCCCTAAATGTCTAATTCAATGTTCCCGTTCAAATTATAATCATAAGAAAGTGATTAAACTCACTACATAACTATATCACTCTTCCGGCTATGAGAACGGAAGTATATGCCTAAAGCAATGAGTCAGTTCAGCGATAACAAACATCGCTATGGAAACAAAAATGGAGAAATATGGAAAAAAAAAAAAACAGAAGCATGACAAATTTGATATGAGTTGATGTAGTGGCCCGTATATGAGCACCTCTTACATTTTCATATGCTTCAAAGAATGAAGGGAATTTAAGCTGTTCTATATTAAATATAGGTTAAAGTTAAACAACTTGCTTGCCGCTAAACACCCAAAATATCATACTATTTCGACACCATTATTGTTGAGATATTCTAACACTGATATATAGCAATAACGCTTAAAGATGTTTAAAAAAATATTAGAAATTTAATGTTTGTAAATAAAAATAAAACTGTTAATGCATTCGTATTATTACTAACAGGACGTCGCTTAAATCATGACAAATCAGATTCTATGCAAATTTTCACATTCCAAAAAAAAACCTCTTAATGTTAATTGTGGTTGCTGTAGCTAGATGGTCATCGTAGAAGTCTTTATCAACGTTGGTCATAATAACAGCCATAATAGCATTTTCAAATACAATGGAAATTGAGGTAATGCTGGCCAGTCTATTGCTAGAGACGAGGAACGGTGTCGTCCTCTCTTTAATGGCCTTTTTTCTATGAAATTATTAGCAATCCTCTCCCTTCCCCCCCCCCCCCCCCCCCCCCCCCACCCCCCCCCGTCCTCCAACCTTCCATCAAGCCTTGCAATTTCAGTGAAACCTCATAATACATTATGGATTTTTAAAAAGTCAATTGAAGAGATTAAATGAAGAATTACTGATTTCTAGTTTAGAGTGTGCATAAATTGTGGCGTGGTTGCATTATGAATCTAATTATTGCAACATGAAGAAAACATTCTCACAAAGAGAAGTGAACGTTAAACCAAAAAACAATACACTCCTACACAAATACGCATAGTTCAAAACAAACCTTCATTTGAGTTTACGATTTTATACCCATACAAATCATTCGCAATGCTCGACAACAGCTTTCACACACTAAACTCACTTGGAAACGGTCTCGGATATACAAGACTACAGAGATTCTTCCCACTGGGAGATTGTTCCTCCCTTTCAATTCCAATAACATGCAAAATTTTTCACCTACAATAAACGTTCCTCTCTCTCCCCCCACTCTCCTTGCTTCTACTGCAGAGCACTCAAAATAACCAACTGGATCAAAATCCGCACTGCACAGATGTCATTAATTTGAATCAACGAAGCGTGGACAGTTTTCCTTAAAAAAAGCAATATTTCAGAACGACTATGTGGGGAGTTGCTTCATGAGATTAGAAAGCGAACTAGTGAGTTGGTTGCTGTCGTATCTCAGACAGCAACTATGTGAGTACTCGATGGCATTAGCAGTTTGCATTAACGCTGAGTCAGTGCGCGATGAAGCAAACCAATGCTTTGTGCCAAAGGACAGCAACATCACTGAATCAGCGAAACGCATCCTCATTTTTCGTTCACAAGCGTGCGAACTCGCTTGCTTTCAATGCTTCGGGCGTTTCAATGCTCGAATATTTCTCCTTCATGAGCCTGCTGAGATGCCTCTCTATGAGTATGCGTTCATCCTTGCGTTTAGTTTAACTTTATCAAAAGAACATTTGACGAGGATGTGTTTGCTAAACTTTATTAGAAATCCTTTCCAATGATAGGTGGTCGGTGGAATTCTCTCACTTTGAACGTTCACCAGAACGGAGACCAATGCTTGAGAAAAGGACTATGATGTGAGGTGAGGATGTCTCAACGGCAGGGTAAACCCTGAACCTAGAACTTATTTTCTGCTAACGACCCCAACCTTTCACCGCATTATATATCATGTCAACAATCAGAGATTACGACTCCGACAATGCGATAGCAAGTCAGCGCTCAATTTCTGCAATATGGGCACTTGCCAAACATAATCGCATGAAGTACAAACAACGGCTCTGTGACGCAAAATTTGCGCACAACATTCTCGTGAAAAAAGGCTCGATAGGAAGCGTGAGCAAAGACGCTCCAAAGAAAATGACAACAATTTAATAAGAGCGTTTCTTTTTGAAAGACCATAGATTGTCTGCAAGTGGAACTATATCATAGTTCTTAAATCATCCAACCAAGAATTCAACAAATCTCTATAGTCACAACAGTATGAGAGTATAATCTTCCAAAATCCATTTACATCTGCTTAGGTTGATTTTATTTTAGCTGAAAAATACATTTTCTTATTTCCGATTAGTTATTCACATATCAGAATTTCAAGATATAATCGTGTGTGTTCACTAAATTCCTTTCTAATATCAAGCATATTAGAATGAAATATACTTTGGTTGTGTTGTTGACGTTATGCGCCCATAATGTGTAGCACTGCGAATGACGGGAGCTCATCTAAGAGGGTGACGCCAGTGACTATGTGAAAGGTACTTCAGTGGTACAGAACAGCTCGGACAAGCGATGGATCGGGAGTTCGTTTCCGTCTGCGAACAGAGTTCTAATGGGGAGTCAAAGAAGAACAAGATTATAAGTACAAGACCATGATTACATCTTTGAATTCCGATAGCGAAAAACTGATGTGTTGCTCACAAAAATCAAAAACTGTGGCTTTCACATTACAAAAAAATCGACGTGAGTTCTTATCTAAAAGACCTTCTAATACAGTCTGTACAAAAAGAGCAGGATGGGAGTGACGGGTCGAGTTATTAAATATATCTGACTTGAATACGAAAACATTTCAAATGCTGTACTCAATATTTTCCAGAAATCTACGCTTTTTTCCACAAGAAAATATGGAAGATTTGTATTCAATAGTAGAATATTATGTCAATTCCAATTGACACGAATTGTTGGAGTCCAGAGGGCAGTGAGAATACAACGACGTAACTACGAGGCTTGGATTTTCGTCTGGGAATAAATGCTACTGGTTTATTATTGCTGTTTTATGAACGAATATTAATTTATCTTCGTAAGCAATTCGGTCGCATAACTTTCAGAGCTAACGCTTGTTGATTGCTTTCATAAGAAGCGCAACAACCATCAACTGCCGATTGAAATAAAATTGAATACATGTGACGTCGAAAACAGTGTGACCTGTCAACTTCGAGTTGACAATCAGAAAGGTATGCCACTTTCGCAACGTTGAGGGCGGAGTGGAGGCAATTCGATGGACTCACTAACAGTGAACACCATAAAAGAAAGGTGTGTTGCAAAAAGAGGCGAAGTTAGGTGAAGCCAATGAGTGCAACTGAAAGTAGCTTTAATTGGCGAATCAAGCTACACGGATCGTAGAAGCCAGTAGGCTCGCGAAATGCTATGGCCGAAGAGTGACACGTACGCACATCGGTTCAAGCGATCGGGACGCTTGCTTCTTAAGCAATGATATCAGAGTGCGTGCGCACCTCTTCGAGCATCCAGATGTGAGCCGCACATGTGCAGTAGCATTCCAGCCAGCCCATTAAAGAAGCAATCCCTCTCGAATCACGATACCGATGCGACGCATAACGCTTTCGGCTACAACACAAATATCCCCCTCGTGAGGTAAGCATCTGACATGTGACGTTAATACGAAAACTTCCGCTGCATGCCTTCCTCATCGACTACGTCATTCGCATACGTAAGTTTGAAGGCAACTGGCTTGTTCCCTCGAGCGCCAAAAAGTTGCTAAATTGAGATAGCTGAAACGAAATTAGATCCATCGTCAGAGCCAGTCACTATAAGTTGCAAAAAATAATATTCATCATAGCTCAAACACTACCAGCCAATGTGCAATTCATGGCTGCTCTGCTTATTCTTCTCCGACAAGAGCAATTTATCAGCGACTTCCGCTCATTGCCTACCGAGAATGCCAGGTAACTAGCTTTTGTTCCACAACGGCGTCGTCTCCCTTTCCCTCTCCTTTTCCCCCTCCTTCTTTTTCACCATCCTCCACTCTGTTGAAGGCCAACACAAGACCCTTTGTAAGTTCATCACAATATTGAACCACAATTCAACTGGCCGACCGCCCACTTTGTTGTCCAACTCAACTGCAAGGAAGAAAAAATCTATTTTAAACATGAGCCCTATATTCGCTAGACATCGTTACTTCTCATGGTTGGCCACTTGCTCATAACTTGCTGTATTTAACAATGAGTTGATTTCTTTAGAAATAAATTGCAAATAGGAAAATGCATCCCTAAGAGCACTTTATACATGCACTTTAATCCCTTCTGAAATGAGCTAAAAGCATCATTCACCGTTGTCTAAAATGATGCTGGATATTCGTATCCAAGACAGGTATTCGCGACTCGAAACGTTAATCGTACATATTTATTTAAGTTCGCTTGCAACGTGTACGAGATAAAGCTCATTGCAATCTAAATAGTAATACAGGTTCATAGAAAAACTGCATTGCAAATTATATTTTAAAAAGCAGGTAGTTTACCTGTTACTTTAGACCATAAGCATAAAATTACGAGCCCTTACAACGTTAACTCATCAGCATCAAAAAACTTACTCTCACGTTGAGCAGAAGCAAATGCAAAAATTTATTGCAATACAACAATGAAAGCTGCAATCGTTTTCAAATAATGTCGAATACGGCTCAAGCTCACTGTAGTTGAAAATCAATTTAAGTCGGTGAATGGACTCCGGAGCACACTGGTAAACGCTATCGAACAAAAATTATTCATCATTCAGAATTGTGCAGAATATTGCAGAGATTATTACTAATTCAACTGATCCCTAATAAGAACGAGAGAGAATTTCAAAGAATTCATTCACAAAAAATATTTTGTGAAAATTCTTGAAAAAATCAAGCAAAAATTCAACATTTTTCACGTTTTTTTTTCATTTTCCTACTGCTGTCATAATCGCAGTAAAATTCTGAAGATTCAATTTAATAACGATACCGCGTTGCTAGCGCAACAAAATTATTGGAATATCAATTAAATGCAAAGCGTAGATCGCATAATTCAAAACCAGCAAATCTCCAACGCCATCAGCACTCTGAGCGCGAACTGTCACTAAAAATGGGAATCTGCGCTCACATGATAAAGAAGTCTGTATAGCTTTAAAACAAGCACATGCAGCAATTGTTGGGCTTAATAAAAAAAAATGTGGTATCACAGTGGAGATTTGCTGATTTTGAAAAAAAAAACGTTGAGCTATGATACGTACTACGAGCTCAGAATTCGCATCCGAATAAAACTCATTGCTGATAAAACTGAGCAAAGCCGAGTGGCAAAGAACCAGATCATGAAGTACCAAAAGAAAAAAAACTCCGTATCAGTAAACGAATATCTAAGTTTTTTAGCGGGAAACTTTAAAAAGTGAGGACGTATCTTTTTCATATTTTCTATAAAATTTCGCAAAGACGTCTATGCGCATTTTGATGTGATCATATGTTGGTTTTGCTATGTATTTCTTCGTGTAAAAATTGAAGAATTTGGACTAGAAAACTTATACGATAAAAAAAAATCACAAGACTTCAACATAGGAGGTTCGATGATGCGTGCTCACGACAAGTTTTCTAGCTTAATATCGATTCGTCATCAACACACGAAAATTACTGCGATAAATTTTTCAAAGATTATCTCACGTTGTATTAGTAAAACTTTAGCGCGAATAATCGAACAGGCTGCAAACTGACAAAGTTAACTTATGCAAAGATTTGTATAAGCCAAACGCATTGTGGTAATCTCAACTTTGTGCATATGTATTTGTATATACTGCGCACTTTCGGCTAAGCAATCATTGACGTTAGAGTGAGAAAATTTCATGCACACAGTTCACACTATACGATAGCCTTCCAGTCAGCTTTAAGAGTAGATCCATCAACATCAAAAAAGCTAATGACATTTAAAAGCATTCAAATATTTGCGCGGTCTCAGTCGATCGAGTTTTGAAACACCAATCTCTTATGTAACTACTGCACCAGTGGTCGATTCTGTTAAGAAATGGATATATTACTGCACATATGTTACCATTTGTTAGTAATTTATGCATGTGGTTGGAGCAATGAGTGCAACTGCAGAAACACTCATCATGTTAGCTGATTTGATATGGTTTTGCACTTGTTCAAACTGCATATTGCTATTTTTTTAATCAGTCGACAGAAAAGATAAATAGCGTTAGTCAGTGGATTGCGCGACATTTGCTTTTTGCAATTTCCCACCTCCAGCCGATCACTTCAAAAAATTGCCGGAAAATGCTTGAATACAAACAATAACTAGTGTCGCTCGTGCGTTTCTATAAAATACCCCTTTCGTCGATCCTATCAGTTTCAAAATGCGGTCTGACCAGTGTAAATGCCTTTTGTAACTTGCAGATTTTTCAACACTGTTTACAACTGCTTTCAAAATTTGAAGGTCCGTAGATCAAAAGCGGTAAAAAATGTTATAGTGAGATATTACTGACTTAAAGTCCTTTATGTGCACAACGTTAGCATAGACCCAGATGAATATGGTGCTCTGGGAAAACGAAATTAAGAAAAGAATGAAAAATTTTTAAGGCAAAAGCAAACATTACGCGGGTATGAGCAGAAAACGAATAGACGACTGTTAGGAGGCTAGATAGTTGTTAAAAATGCAAGCAGTAAGAAGCGAATAGGTTGCCTATGAGAACAAAAGGTGACCACGTTTCGCCCCTTATCCGTTGACGTGTGCACCTGAGTTATGAGCCGGTCATCGTCAGAACGAAACGCATAACCCTATTAGTATAAGAATCTATATAGACAGCTTAATTAATGGTAGAAAAAATTAGAAAGGAATGAAAAAGCAACTCTTATGTAAATAAAGAAAAAATATAAATTAAGAAAAATATAGTAAATATAACACGATAACACTAACATCATCACCATAGTCCATAAGGCAAAAGCAAACATTACGCGGGTATGAGCAGAAAACGAATAGACGACTGTTAGGAGGCTAGATAGTTGTTAAAAATGCAAGCAGTAAGAAGCGAATAGGTTGCCTATGAGAACAAAAGGTGACCACGTTTCGCCCCTTATCCGTTGACGTGTGCACCTGAGTTATGAGCCGGTCATCGTCAGAACGAAACGCATAACCCTATTAGTATAAGAATCTATATAGACAGCTTAATTAATGGTAGAAAAAATTAGAAAGGAATGAAAAAGCAACTCTTATGTAAATAAAGAAAAAATATAAATTAAGAAAAATATAGTAAATATAACACGATAACACTAACATCATCACCATAGTCCAAAATAATAAAGAAAAATCAAAGCTTAAGGATGCTATAATAGAATAACCGGTGTGGAAAGTAGAGTACATTTATAATTTACCCATAAATTTAGCAATAGAGTGCACGACATGTTAAAACTTAATATATTCAAGCCTACAATCGACAGAAGTGAACCACAAACATAAGTGATGATGACTGATAATCGATAAGCCTAAGTGTAGATGTTAACGGCCTTGACCTCACAATGGTAACGCGTAGAGCAACAATTATTTGATCTGTGCTTAATACTGGACTTGTCGAAGCAATATGAATAACATTTGAAGCTCATTAAAACATTCTCAAGACGAAATACTAACATAAAATGCTAAAACAGAATCCCAATCCTAATAAAGAAACTGAACTTTCGTTGCAAGTAAAATAAATGCATGGATGGAAGATGGAATACATAAGCTATAGGATAATTTAATATTATGATGTAAAGTTATGTAAATAAATACTCCGTTGAGAATTACAGTGTTGAAGAGTGATAATCAATAAATCTTGGTGTACCTGGCCGAACCGATCGTACTATGAAGTGTTGGCACAAGTAAAGCAATATTTTTTCTAATGTTAAACCTATAGAAATAGCTCCTTTATACAACTTACTTTTAGGGTTATACGTACAAAAAAGATTTAAGCGATACGAATGGTTAATAAGCGTAAAAACTAAAGTCCGTGAAGGATTTCGTTAATCAAACTTTTGATACCCTGTCTATTAAGATAGACGTGCTTATA